>CM060845.1:60755000-61355000 GCA_030762175.1 Metallyticus violacea
CTTTAACGTATTTGCCAAAGCCAAACTTGAATTAATTTTGAGGAACAATCCACACTTGGAACTCTTTGCAACTTCCACTGAACTTCCTTTCCACGTGTTTACAAAATATGCTCCATAGGTTTCAGGGATGTTAAGCTGAGTTTCTTCGTATATACGGATCTCCCGAGCTCAAAAGTGCCTTTACATTGGGAAACGTAGAAATGTTGTGGTTAATCCAGTGTAATAAATTGGTTGAAACCCAGTAAATATCGAGTTTACTTCATAAATGTTGGTTACTTTGTATTATTTGCCACAGTGTTGAATAAAGAATGATAATGTAACTAGTTCAGACCTGAATAAAGGCATTTATCGCCTCTTTTTTTTAACCTTTTTGTATTGAATTGAATTAAGAAATATTTAAGAGATGATTCTGTTGAAATTATATTTGAGTTGTTTGCTAACAAAGGAATGAAGGAGAAGAGATTAATTTCTAAGATAATCCATCATCATCATCATTATTATTATTATTATTATTATTATTATTATTATTATTATTATTATTATTATTATTATTATAAGAAAGTAGATGTGCATTATTTATTCACTGTTGAGTTCTTATGTGGAATATTTCTCACTTTGCCGCTATGCAATTCGTTGCTACATTTGTCGCCTGTAGTGTGTATGTCTGTTTGGCAATGTTTTCTCATCTTTAGTGGTCTGTTCCTGTGCCAATGTACCTACCCAGTTAGAAAAACGTGTTTATAATGCTACTGACAAGACGGGCATAAACTTTAGAACATTTTGTATAGCAAATTTAAAATTCTTGCATTAACTAAATTAACTATAAATAAATCGGTATAAATGCTTCTATTCACTTTGAAAGCATCGACCACGTGTCTCATTCTTTCAGTTTCATTATACCTGTGCATTGTCTGTCATAACGTTAAGTTTGCGAGCCAGTGTTTTACAATAAGTCTTAAATTATGATGGCAGAAAAGACACCTTATTTACTCAGTGTATTTGTAGAAGAAATATATAACTTTAAAAAAATGGAGAAATAAACCGATAAATTCGTATACATTTAATTTATCACTATCTCGTATGGAGGAAGATTCGCAGCCTACCTCTCTCGTGCTGATACCCTGATATGCCGCGGTACGCCAGTTGCGGAACACCGGCCTATACTATCGAGAGAAAACTGATCATCCAAGAAATATATGGCTGCTTTAGAGACTTTGTAATACTGAATAAATTCACTGATAAGTCCTCTGACTTATTGTATAGGAAACTTGTAACCAATTTTTCAATGTGTTGCTGGAAACCAACACATATTTGTTTCAGGAATAAACATTTCCCATACCATTATGACTTATTTCCTATCATACTTCTTAAGATACACTAGTTTTATGCGCAATGAGACAGCAAGATCCACTCAGGAGCAACAAGTGGGTATAAACTATATTTCCCATCCTGGAATGCAAACTGACATTTGTTAATTACATATGGAAGATACAAAGAGATAACTACACAACTAAAGAGCAGAAAGAAACTGCAAATTTAACAGTTTTCAATCAACTAAATACAACAAACAACGGCAATTAATTTCTCATTCTATGTGCAAGTATTAGTGAATCAAATATATAGCGAAGCATTTAAGAACGAGTCCGTCATATCAGTTCGACGAGCTGCAGAAAGTGTTTCCATTATGAACTAGCACTACTTCTCAACTTGCTTAGATTTTTGTATGTCACCGAAACTGCAAAAGGCATCCCATGCCACAACAGATGTGAGGCGTCTATTTTCTACTCGGTCAATTTTACAATTCAAATATCGTCCAGCAGCCTTCTTTTCTTCCTTCCTTTCTTTCTCTTTCTTTACCCACTAAAGCCTTTCTCCTTAAAAGTATCACAGATATCGTAAAGCAAATATTTATCCATGACTTAGGTAATTTCCAAGCCTCAGATATAGTAACTTAAGCTGTATATTTCAATTAGTACTAAACAAGACGTGCAATAAAAAGTATTATATGCAGGAAAATGTACATTCCATTGTTAGAAATGATACTCATTGTTAGCAACGGTCTCAAACGAATCAAATACGGACGGAGCTTGCTCAACATGGTTTCTTTCTTCTACCTTGCCTTAGAACGGCGGAGGAAGGCTACGTCACTAATCGCTATATTTTATTTGGTTACACAAGTATTTTACAATTCTGTTCTAATAATTCAACTGTAATATGACGCTTTCTGACATACGTAATAAGTCCATACCGGAGCATAGATCGAGTGACCCTGCTTACGATGTATAGGTATTTCATGGCAACCAGTACACTTTATCAAAGATATTTTTGTATAGAACCTGAAGCCTAACAAAAAAAAATTGGTATCTTGTTGACCGGGATGCAGATGATATCAGTTTAAAATACAGTATTTTGCTATTTTTGTAGTATTGTGATAATATGGAAATTGTATAATTTTTTCAAAACAATTAAGTCATTTCATTTACCATAACCTTTAATATTAGTACTACTTTTAAAATTCATTCTTAAACGTCTTTAACCATATTTTAGTTTGCACTGAACCGCGGACAGTAAGATTGTTATTAACTCTTCATTTATAACTGATTTCCCTTCAATTTCTACTGTAGCAACGGCATTGTACTAGAATTACATGCATTAAAATGTTCAGGGAACCACCAAGAACTCATTTCAAGAGTTATGCACGAGGATAGATCCACAAGTTTCCGGACTAACCATTTTCTAGATATGATCAAGATAAAAACTACATTTCACTTTTCAATATAGTTACCATTTATTGCAATACGCTTCTCACATCTTTGAATAGTCGGTCCTGGTGGTGTAGTGGTTACCATAGTTGCCTCCTAAACCCAAGATAGCGGGTTCGATCCCGGCCAGGACCAATGGATTTTTTCGGGCGTAAAAATTCTTCGGAAGGGAAGTAAAGCCGTAGGTCCCGTGTCGTACATTTACAGCACGATAAAGAACCTCAAGCCTGAAAAAAGAGGCCTCTGAGCAAAATTTGTCGGCCGTTTCACGCCCTGAATAGAATGGGACGCTGATGACCCGAGATGTTAAAGAGCGTCCGTAAATAAACCAAATTAAAAAAAAAATCTTTGAATTACATTTCAATCCCCCCCCCCCAAAAGCAGCCATAAGTCTTGATTGCAAAATGGGCATAAACAGTAGCCATCCTTCTTCGTCACACTTAAATTTCCTTCCTCGAAGGTCGTCCTTGATTTTTGAGAAGAGGAAATAGTCACTGGTAGCAAGATATGGGTGGATGGTCGATCTCCTTGAAGCCACATTTCTTCACAGTTTCCTTTGCATAAACAGCTGAGTTCACAGGTGCGTTGTCAGGAAGAAGGCGCATATCACCAGTCCGCTTTCCTCGCCTTTGCTCTTTGATGGAAGCACGTAGTCTGTGCAGTAGGCCAGCGTAGTACTCCTCATTTACTATGGTGTTCCTCTCCTTGAAATCAACGAAGAATATTCCTTCACAGTCCCAAAAGATTGTGGCTATGATCTTCTTGGTTGACTGAATGACCTTGGCCTTTAGAGGCGGTGCTTCGCTAGGTTTACGCCACTCCATGGATTCTCTTTCGGACAAGGGATCATAGTAGGGGATCATAGTTTCATCTTCTGTAACAATGGTTTGCAGAATTTCTCTCTCTTCACCACGGTAGAGCACCAAAATGCCTGACAACAGCTCGTTGCTGCTTTTGGACTGAGGAAAGAATTCTAGGCAGCCATCTTGCACTAATCTTATTCATGTTTAAATGTTCATGAATAATTCGAAGGACTGTTGTTTTAGAAAGGCCCAATTTTGCTACTATTTCTGTGTCTTTGAGCTGCCGGTGTTCTATAATTTCTCCTTCCACAAGAGCGATGTTTTCAGAAGTGAGCACCTCCAAGAGCCGACCTGCACGCTCTTCGTCTTCAATGCTTTATCGACCCATTCGAAAAAGTTTGCCCATTCTTTTAAGGTAGAACATGAGGGGGATTCTTCCCCATATACACCGACCAATCGCTGTTTAATTTCATTTGGAGTAAGTCCTTCTTTTGTGAAGAACTTAACAGCTCGAAACTCCATTTTGAACATGTCGCAATCTCTACACATAGCCTCCTTTATGAAACTATATCTGAACAAATGAACAGCGGAAGCTACATTTGCAATTATTTATTTAACATATAAGATACGACACCAGATAAGGCTTTTGTGAAGGCGATAATCCTTATCGACGAGGGCTGAAACCTATGGAGTTACCCTCGTATATACAGAAAAGGGACCGGAAGATCGAACAGATAGATTTAAGGATTAGTCATTGAAATTGAAATCATTTATATTGCATTTATTTTAAAATGACTTAGGTTACTGTTAGTTAGTCACAGTGTCATAGTTTTGAATATGAAAATAAAGTATAATATTACAGGGCTTTTTAGTGGTATATTTAGTATACTAACTAGACTTTTCATTAATTTTGACCTTTGTCACAGCCTACCCTAGTCGCACTTCGCCACTGCAGACAATGCGGGCAGTGGCAGATAACAAGAGCCAAATCGACACTTTCATCACAGACGACCATTGCATCATTTCAACACATTAATTTTTTATGCTAATCGCCGTGGAAACCGGTAGCTTAGTTGCAGAAAGATATGCACCCGGTACGTTACAAAAATGTTGAGACGAGCAGAGGGAACACAGGAAAGACATCCATCTATTTAATTCCTGGAACATGCAGGGGATATCGTCAGCTGAGCGAAACCGGAGTCGGTCATTATGCACGACTGTGAACGAAGAGAGAGTTGACAGAGGGAGCACAAGACCTCACCATCAAGAGGAAATTGAAGGTCTTCTGCGATAATGTGTTGGCACAAATTATAGTGCTGTTTGTAGACTTGTGGTCAGAAGTACCACTGTAAACTCAGAACAATACTTGTAAACACTGCAGTGTTGGTGAGCCCGCATTTATTTTATTGCAAAATGGGGAGACCAACTCGACTATCTCTATCCCGGGTCTGGCAATTCCACCATTTTGCCGACGACGACGTGCTGCAAAACAGCAGCAAGGAACTTATGGGCTAAAGACAGTGCCTTACATATATGAGGCGCGGTGTCTTTATAGGAGTACAATAGAATGAAAAAGGTAGAGACTACATGAATTAACAGAAGATTTTGAACAAACAAAAAATGTAAGACGTTACTTCTGTGATTACTTTACATAAAACGTGCATACAATACTTGTAGATTATTTTCTGTAGGATATAATTACTGTTTATTATAAACAGGACTTTAAAAATAAGTTGAATCTTTAGTTAAAGCCGTTTCCTAGGAAGCTTAACATGCAATAGATGCTTTATATTTTACCGCACTGTACCGACCACAAAGTCTATTATCGCACTAAACAGACTGTGCCTCTGTTTCGCAGAAGTTAACCGGGGCGGGTGATCAACGCTGGAGCAATACCAGAGAAGGCGGAATTGTCTCAGACCCTGGGCTGACCGCAAAGGCAAGGGAGAGTATTAATGAGTTGGCAAGGAAGATAGGATCAATCTCAGTTTCCCTGGTCTACACGCCGAGTTTCAACAAAAATACTTGATTGCAATGCATTTAAACTGACCTAATTCAGAAACGAGGAACCTCGGCACAGCTACATTTGTCAAACCACAAGAGATAATTGTCATTTTATCAACCTATCTGCTTTAATAGCCGTGTTTGAATTACGCTTTACTCAAATGACCTATTTGGAGTTTTTAACCCGAGCTTTTACTTTATATAAACGGAAACACTGGTCTAAGTGTTTAATCACCCTAATCTACCCTTTTTAGGTTTTATTTTACGAAAAGAGCTGTAATTGGCTTGCACTAGCTACTTTAATTATGTTTTGGATAAATATACATACATCTCTCTTTATCAACGCTGCTTTAGATCTTCACGAAGATAATATAACGTTTATTATGGAACTTTAATCAGCTGAACAATGGAAAGATTAATGTCATAGTGCCACACTACATGGGCGTTAAATTTTTAAAAAAGTGATAACTTTAACTAATACGTTTAGGTTTTTACCTCATTCAAATAAAAGGACGCACTTGATCTGGATGTGGCTTAATGAATTTATTCTGTTAATATTCTTGAAATCTTTAATTATCTCTTATAGTGGTTATAATATCTTCACGGTATTGCGAGTTCTTTCTTCTATAAGTCTTCCAAACAAACTTAAATAGTATACATCCAAGAAGATACCCCGACATTTACCAACAAGATGAAATTGCATATGACGCCTTGTTAATACTGCAAAGAAGCAGAGAGACATTTATTAGTATTTCAGGAGAAAGTTATCTCACATACCATCAGACCACCTCTAACTAACACTTCGACCCTGTACTGAAACCAACAGAATGAAATGATATGAAATAGAAGAGTGGAAAGGAAAGAAGCACCTCAGCATTCGCCTAAGCGGCCAGAGGAAACCAAGAAATATCCAAGTTCAGAATGGCCGTTCCAAAAGATTTAAACCTGGGATATGTCGAATGCTAGCTTAGAATGTTACCGCTTGAGCCACCCCTCTCGATCTGTTATCCCTTACTACAGTCATAAAAATATTGTCATGTCAATAGCAGATAATGGAATACAGAAAATCGGTCCGATCAGCAGTAGTATGTTAAATTATAAAGGAAACTATCTACATCCAATGTATAACATATTTCTTGGGAATGAAAAGGGGAGCGAGAAGAAATAGATGAGGCATTAAAAGCTCAGGCCCATTAGTAAGAGATTGCAATACAAAATATTTCACCATAAGATTATTTATTGCCTTTATCAAGAGAGTGGTTATCATTATTACTAAGCTGCTGGTTTGTTTAGTAATTTCTTTAAAGTTTTATCTTATAGGAATCTGCCAATGCCACGTAAACAGAGAGAATAATCTGGGAAGTGACAGCTGCTGTCAGGGCTCAGCCTGGCAGAGAAATGTAACACCCAAAACTATCAGAGTATGTCACTACAAATTATTGGATGTGAGTTGGATTTTCCGCACTCTGGCAGGTCTTCTGGCGTAGCTTTTAGAACTATTTGCGATGTGTTTCGAAGTAGACCGTGCAAATCGATTCCCCAGGTAGCTATCGAGAGAAAGAGGGAAACACGGTACTAAAACTAGCCAGTTTCCACGTTACTTACACGAAATAGTTCTCAATAGATCGAGTTCCTGGTTAATGGTTTTAACAAATTAATGAAAACAGCTTGCTGTCTGCTGCAAGAATAGTTTATTGATAACAGGGCTATAAGAACACACCGTTTGAATAAATATTATAATTACTTTAAGTCATTTACTCTTGAGACTTATTAATTGGAAGTTTTAAAAACATATTAATCATTATTATACATTAGTTGAATATGGTTTGGTGAACAAACTTTATAACCATCTTAAGAACGACACTATTGTAATCTCAAATACATTTTGGTTATTTTCCAGTTTAATATTTAATAATGTAGCAAAATATTAAAAATACATATGAAATATAAGAAATCCCATCATGAATGACACAGCTGTATTCAGTCAATTTGTTTACCCCTAATCCCTCCCCTGTTATCAGCCTCTTCAGGCCTGAGCTGTCTCAGTTTGATCACAAATCTACCTAATCTCTCCTGTCCTTCCTTGCTCGCCAGCAAAACCCAACATAACCATCTCCCTCTGTTGGAGTAGATACTTTTTTTCGCTCCATTCTTCAATATCTTTATATTCAGCCGGCGATTCCCCCTCCACAGATGGAGCAAATTCTATACTTACATTCATCAATGATTTTTATCTTCCGCCATGTCCCTCGTCTGAGCCATGCGAGCCCCTGTTTTGATATATTGCTCCATTCCTCATTCAGATTTTAACCCCAATTGTACTTCCAACGAGATCATCTTCCAGCATTCCCCAATTGTTTGCTGCCTATCCATATTCTTCTAAAGATTCCTAACCCTCCTCGATGTGCTCTTTCTATTCCCCTTACCCACTATCCAAATGGAACCCAATTTCTGGCTCTTTCTTAATTTCGATGCCCATTTCGTGTTCCCTCTATCCCCAGCTGTTCATGATAGCACAATGCCCTAATTAGAATTTGGTTTCCATGAATAATTCGCAGGCAGTACTTCACTACGCTAATTTTAAACTCTATGGTCTCGCTGTAGGCCCCAAATTCTCTTATAATTCGACAGTTTGCTGTGCCCCTCCCCAGGTTCAAACTTCCTTTCAGAAAACATGTCCCCACTGAATCTAGGTTTGCGTTTGTTCCCATACGTCAAGTGGCAGGCGGCCGTAAACTGCAGCGGCAACACAATAGACCCCTTCCCCCACTCTGGAGGTAGCGACATGGAATATTGAAGGAATCAAGAAACGGCAGAAATGTAGAAGTTAAGCCTTTTATCGTTAGTAGTTGAACCATAAGCCTGGGTCATAACTCATAAGTGCTCGTACAGCATTACGAGTCGCCTTTTAAGGAATAAAATCTGATAGTAGAGAAACCTTAGGAAAGCCTCCGGAGAATAAAGAACCAGATGAGAGAGGTTCGTGCTTGGAGGAGGAGGACATGGTAGCCTAATGGTAGAGCTGAAGATCCTTGGTTCTAATCCTTGCAGGGAGCGCATTATACAAGCTGATTCTTCATTTCCAAATTGAATGTGTGTTCAGAATTGCAGGTAGAGATGGATAAATGAATCGGCTTCAACAGAATGTTTGCAGGATAGTAAATCAAAAAAAAAAAAACTTGTCATGTACGTTAAAAAACTCTTTCTCCTACATAGTGTAACTCGGAAAAACATAAGTCGGTCCTGGTGGTGTAGTGGTAACCATACTTGCCTTCTAAACTCAAGATCGCGGATTAAATCCCGGCCAGGATCAATGGATTTTTTCGGGCGTAAAAATCCTAAGTATGGCTTCCTTCGGAAGGGAAGTAAAGCCATGGGTCTCGTGTCGTACATTTATAACACGATAAAGAACCTTAAAGCTGAAAGAAGAGGCCTGGCCTCTGGGCAAAATTTGTCGGTCGTTTCACACCCTGAATTGAATGCGACGCTCATGGCCTGAGATGTTAAAGAGCGTCTGTAAATAAACCAAATCAACTACAAAGAAAAATATAGTTATACAGGACGAGAAAGTTAAAACTTGAGACCTCAAATATCACTTATACTGTTATTGATATTGACAAAGTTTTTGCTATATAGTTCACCAAAATATTTCTGCTTAATTTCAAGCGCTGGCAACAAGTAAATGCGCAACAAATAAAGTTAAAATGGAGACGAATTGTTGCCGAGAGTAAGGCTGTTTAGCGCAATCAAACATGAACATCCCGAACATTATACGAGCTTGCCTGCTCTTTGAATTTAACCAATGCAACTGTAGCAGCGCGAAAAATATACTTCGGTGTTGATGCTGTGAACGGGCGGTGCAAAGATGTGCCAAGGATGGAGGACGTACCATGGACAAGAAGACCAACAACAATGAATAGGGAGACTCATTAAGGGGAAAAGCAGTCAACTAATGAGGGCATGCGTAGCAATTCAACGTCGGTGCAGAAACCTTATGACTTTATCTCCAATCAGCAGTAAATATATATATATATATATATATATATATATATATAAACTTCGTCGCTGGATTCCTTACGAGTTGCTACGCCTGCTTTGCATTGTTGTCACGTTAACCCAGGAAATGGGTATTCTTTTTCATGGCAGTCCATGAATCTAATCTCAAACAACCGAAACTGCAACTGCAGAAAATAGTGTTATGCTCCAGTTTGATGGATTGAGCATCATGAACAGTAAGCGTCATTGTGCACTCAAACCAACTGGCACTCTTAATTTCAAAGATGTTATTCTTTTGCATAACAATGCAATACTTCATACAGCTAAGATACCTCGCGAAACAATTATCTATCTTGGATGGGAGACTCTCTCACTCACTGTATTCTCCAGACTTTGTACCATCAGATTATCTTTTCCTTTCTTTGGATATCTCCTTTAGGACAGCAATTCCAAACCTTTGTCTGTCTGGAAACTGCACTGGGTGGATGTTTTGCTTCCTGTCTTAAGGAATTCAGAATGACACAGTCAATCCAGATTCAACCCCAGTGGTTGTATTGTAAGCAAAATTGACTGAGGACAAAGCACATCTGGTTTTTCTATTCAGGCAATCAACCATTTATTGCTCAATTATTACATTCAGCACGAGTTTATCACAGAATGTGAGATACACTTCTGATGCTTGAGTGTGGAATGCATCTGTTGAAAAATGACTGTATATACCTAGACTTCGATATTTGCTTGCTTAAAATATGGAAAATGTTCATTTTTAATTATCTAAAATGCTTCAAATATGTAACAAACATGCAAAAATATTTCATTAAGTTTCAATTATTTTATGTCAATATAAACAATAGATGGTACTCAGCAATGTAATTTGTGCTGTGCCTGCACAACTACTGAAGGACTACATTACACAATGAGACTCCTCTGAAATGACTGACGGAAGATTGACATATACTGGGAAAAAGAACGTTCCGCGTCCCAATAAGCCAGTCTGGCAAATTTATACCTGGGCATGTCACTCATACTTATAGCAATGTCCTTTTTTATGGGCGTTCAGCACATTTTAAATTTTACTATTTTTTCAAACATTTATTTGTATTATTGTTGTAATATTCCTAAGAGATTGTAACGATTATTATCCACAGCATGAACACTGCTAGTTTTACATGTCCTGAAGAACTAAAAATATCTTTTAATTCTGTAATATACTGCTGCAAACGATGATGACTTCTTTGGGCTTCGGTGAACACACCTAAGAAAGATCGCTCAGAACCCAAAACTTTAACTGCACTACATGATTTCAGCTCAGAGTTCAAGCACCGTTGGTGGCAAAACACAAAAGCTGTTTCTCATTCCCCCACTATGTTGCATCATATCTTTGATATGTCAAGCTGCAGATACTATAATGATCTGACATCTAAGTAAAGACGGTGTTCATTTCATCGTAGGTCTAGCAGCGAATTCATAGACATTTTCTATTAATGGAGAAAAAGAGGAACAAGGTAGGATGTGAGCATTAGTTGCGGATTCGCTTGAGCCGAAGTATGAAAAAACAGACATTTTACATTGCACTTCATATGTTCGCGTTTTTTATATTTTCTCTGTTACTGGTTGTATTGCGGTTTTATACCAAATATGGTAGGTACAAACTTAAGATAGTATGTTGCCAATCAATTCCTTTATTCACATCGAACATTTCTTAATTGCCATTAGATTTACTGCACACCTTAAGTTTCTGATTGTGTCAGACGTGCAGTGGACATTTCGGATATCTCTTGTAGGGCTGCAGATTTAACAATTCTATCAGAGCTTCTGAAGGCCTATGTCTCAGGAAGTGTCAAACACAAAGCATATTACGTTCACACTGACAGTTTTGTGTTATTTTAAGAGGCAAAAGAAAAGTTACATAGACAAAATAAGCTATACTTCGATATAACCTCGGGCAATCTTAGTAGTACGTGGTAAAGCTGGATGTAAAGGAGAATTGATATAGTTCTCTCCGTTTGCAATGAATGTCGTGCGCCTCACATTTATTACCTGGTTCATGTTAATATTATATTGTAATCATAATAGAAAAAATGTCACAAAAACATATCAACTCCACCCTCTCCGTCTGCAACTTGGTTCAGGTATTGTATTACACATAGACACAATAGTAAAATCTGCCAATCATTGGAAATAAAACTGCCGCATAAAAGAGATTCACACACACGTTAAAAAGTAGAAATTAAAATATATCAGAGACCAGACTGCTGGTCCGTACGAATGCCGTTGAGACTTAACTTCATGCATGCAAAATGTTTTCTGATGAAAGCACAGAGGCCTCTGAGCAAAATTTGTCGGCCGTTTCATGTCCTGAATTGAATGGGACGTTGACGACCTGAGATGTTAAAGAGCGTCCGTAAATAAAAACAAATCAATTCAATTGCTGAACCTTGAATCTTTGGTAACTTAGAGCACGCTAATGAACGACACCGAATTTTTTGCATCCTATAAAGAGGGATTTTACACAAGCGATTTGAGTTAGAGAACCCAGGGTTAAATGTTTCACACTTAGCGCTCAAGTTTTGAAAAGGGTATGCACGCGACTGTTTTTCCTTTTACTTGGATCTTAAACCATTCCATTTCATGAAAATGTCTCTCATAGATTGAAATACATTATGTGGATGGCTTCTATTAGGGGACCTTTATCTGTTGAGGTCAATAGCTCTTACAGCATAACCTCTTGCTTCTTCATAAATGAGGTGCATGTTAATCATTCTGTATTTCCCCAATTTGTAATTTATTTGAGAGTTGTTTTTTCTTATGTCTTTTGGTTGCAAAACAAGCAACTTGCGCACGAAACAATTGACAACCATGACGCAACATTAGAAAAAATGTAGAAACGCGACTTTGTTTCTAACAACTGAATTCCTATTAATACGTCAATGCAGTGGCGCTCAATCAGGTGTTTAGCCTAAAATTTAGCAGATTATTTTAACGCTTAATTGAGAAATCGCTGCGCATTGATTAAAACCAGGTTTCTTTCTGTTGTTAAAACGGCGTGAAGCCAATCTAATAAAAAAAATTAACGCTATTTAGCTTTAGTGCGAATTTCTGAGCATCAAAATGGAATTACTTCTTAAATGCCCCTAGACCCCTCTTTAAATAGTGAAAATATTTTGGTGTTTCTTATTAGTATCCTGTATAAAACATGGCCGACAATTTATTATTATTATTATTATTATTATTATTATTATTATTATTATTATTATTATTATTATATTAGCAAAATGCTACCAAATGTAAGAGTTTCAGCCATTATTTTTCTTAAGAGTCATAAAAGATATGTTGCCCTGAAACCTTGCGACATAAAGCTTCCAAATTAACCACAGCAGAAAGGTTTACATATTGTCTATCGGTGTGTAAAGTGAACTGACATTTGATTCCACTATGAAATGTTCCTCCTAAAAGATTAAAGCGCCGATCATTAAGGCATGGAAAAAAGAGTTTTCTTTGAGTATTACCTTCAAAGAACATGTACTAATCAATCTAGGGGGATAAATATATTTTCAGGCTTATCTCAAGCCCGAAAACATGACAATAAAGCTGTAAATCGATTGAGATATCATCTCGAAATAAATTCCGCACGACGAACTCCTGTATAACCCATCCACAACTTTAACCAAAGGAAGAGTCTTCTTTATTAGCACCTGAGGAGTAATTATTCCCCCCCCCCACTCATCTGCTCGCATTGTCATTTCCATTTCACAAGAAATTACTGGCGGAAGACTACTTAAAATGAATGAAGTTTCGAGATGGGCTGCTGCAAAGAAATTAAGAGCAAAAGAACTGCTTACCTAAGAGATATTATCATTTTGAAGAAGTCGGGATTATTTTAAGCATTCACAAGGTAACTTGTGGTGATGTAAAATTCTTCTTCTGCTGAAAATTAATATTATTACATTCTAATCCCGTCTAAGTCTATAAGAGGAACATTCTAAGTAGCTTTTAAACATTTTTATAAGAGCTTCCGTGGAATAAAAAAGTACACTATCTTAGGTACTGTGATCGCGCTAGACTGTGTTTTGTTTATGCACAGGGGCAAGTAAACAAAAGATGTAAACAGGTTGCATCCGCTAAAGAGGTACACCCATACACCATGTTTATACATTCAGTAAACAAACAAAACACAATCTGCTCCCAGATTGTTAGAGCTGAACTGTAGTCCGCGATAATATGAAACATAAAACGACCGTACACTAAGTTTTGCTTCAAAGTGATTTAAAATACTTTTGACCCTTGCATTTTAAGAGATAAAACAGATTTTCATAATGTGTAGTGGGTTCTGCATGCAAACAATGATTCAACCTTTTTAGAAAAGTACTGCAAGCTTAATACTATACATCCTTCAAGAATTAAAATATAGTCTCTCTCTCCTCTCGAGATAATATAAAGTACAGACGTGACTGGAAAAAATAATATTCCGCCAAAGAATGTTACAAAACATTACTTCATTATAAACTTTAGTCAAAATATATTTGATATGTCAACTAAAGGGATGAAAAGTGCCTTGTGTGCCTGTCAGCAGCAGGAAGGCCATGATTGGACTATAAACAATACAGCACAAAATTAATTAGCGTACGTCGAGAACCGTTGCACATTTTGTCAGCATTTTTATTGCGAAATGAAATAAGATACAGTAACACAACTGTTCCCTAACCACCAGATCTTTTTTCCAATCCAAAGGACGGCATTTCATTACCCTGATAAGACGAATATAAGGAAAGATTTAGGCTCCAACAAATCGCTGTTATCAATACAACAAAGGAAAGAAAATTGTCATGTTATATCGAAAATTATCAATTTAGGATTCCATAAGGAATAAAAATTAGTTTTTACCTAACCTGGCAAGAAATATTAACGTTAATTTTGGCAACAAACGAATTATAAAAATAAATAGATCTAAATTAGTTCTAAGAGTTAACCTATTACATAGAACTGACAGGAAGAAAACGTGTTCTAACAGGTAAGGATATTGACATAAACACAGTTTTTGTTTATGCGACATCATCATATTTTCTACCAATTAAATGTACCGAAATTTTACATTTACATTTCAACCAATGACAGAGGCATATCGCTGTAAATTTAACATCAATTTTTAACGTAATAATTTCTTCTCAGTGTCCCTAACACTATAATATCAGCAAGAATCGATTAATCGCTTCCAAATTTTCATTTACTAATTACATGTTTGTAGAAAATGGAGCTTCTTCATCCAGCGATTTTAAATTTGTTCATTTAATTAATTTAAATTCAATTAAATATTTTAAAATAAGCAATTGTTAAACATGAATAATATTGTTCACGTCATTCCTATAAATAATTTATTTAAAAGTATGAACATACTCTTTCATATTAAAAGAAAAACGAAATACATGCAATTAGCATTATTAAATCTCCATTTTGTTTTTCTCAGTTGGCATAAGTGAGTAACAATTTGTACTAATTGATTTTAATCTATTTCAGACTCACGCTTTCTTAATATGTAGGTATTCATAAATAAGAATTTAAAAAATTTATATAGCTATTAATATTTTGTGAACGAGGTTAAGAGAATATTTCATTTTTACTCTAATATTATTCGTGAAATAGTTATAATAAATATCATCAGATGTTCAGTATCTCAGAACATATTATGATTTTATCATAATCAGAGCCCGGGAGTACAGACATTTATTTTGGTTGAAATAGGCAGGTAAACAGGCACTTTAAATACTGAAAATTGGCAGTAATATAATTAAAATAGGCATTTATTAACAGTGCAAACAGAGATTAATATAACTCGTTTCAATGAAAATAGATATTTAAGATAGTTAATGGTTTCTTTCTCAGACAATTAAAGTATATAAGCTTATTTTTCTTGGTTACAAGCAAAGATGTATTCAAAATATCAATGTCATAGTCAGCCGCTTGTCAGAGAGAACATTTTTCGTCATAGAAAAAGAACGTTCTACTTCAACTGTAGTGATGGGATCATATTTAAAACAAGTTATTTCGGAAAGACAGTTAAAACAGAACACACACCTTTCAGGACATCATTGATTAAGACAAAATAAAATAGTTTTGAATAGTCCTGGTGAATGAGCAAAATATTCACAGTAATTTCTGATCGAGCTCGTTTTATGTTTATGCTCTTATGGGGGAATCAGGTTACTGTCTGTCTTATTTCCGTATTAAACACATTGTAGGGATGGTTTATTGCACAAATGTACCGTTGTCATCTTTCCCGCTTGCAATTTTTTGTTACATTTTTGCAGATGAGAAGCTACCCCCAAATCAAATTTCCTAGAATTATCTCGCACATATCGAGACAAGGTCATTCGTCAGGGTTATTCAGAACTACAGTACTTCCCTCAGCCTCTTTATTTCTTGGTATCTATTTGCCCGAGATAACCGTGCATTCCATTTACTAATGAAGGTTTCCTGTATTTAAAGAGTTTAAGTGAATGGGTTGAGGAGATAGGTTTTGACTGCTTGAAAAGAAAGAAATGTATAACAGTATTCTCAATGAATATTTTTGTGAGGTGCACATGCCATTTAATATATGATTTCCTTCAATATACAGAAAATCTTTATTTTCTTTTTAAAATGCATAAATAATCGCAGAAAAGTCATAACAATCCAAAGGAGGCTAAAAAACATATTTTTAAACCTCAAAATAGGCAACAGAAGCCAACACAGGCAAAAATGGCAATATAAAAACCGATCATACGACCCCGGATATGCGGAAACATCTTCATTTCTATCTGACTCTTAAATACTCCATTCATATAGGAAAAAAAATTGCGTAACTTCCGGGCTCGGATAATAATAATGACTTATTACTGCGTCATATCTTTCTTGGTGCACAGAAATTAATATTAATATTATGTACCATTATTTCTTTCTTTTATTTGCTACCGATATGAATGATATATGTTAGTTTTTCACACTTATTATTTCTCTTCTAATTGTTGAATTTAGGTTTTTAATGTTCTAGATTTTCTGAAACACTTTCAAATAAATATACTAATCCCTATGATTAAGCTTGTGGAATGTTTTGAAACACATTTTAATAAATGTAATTTTAACTGTATGTAAAAAATATGGTCAACCAAAAAAGTTATGTTGATTTTTTCGCAATGCTCATATTCCAAATGCGCAACAAATAAAGTTAGGGTGGGAACGAATTGATTCCGAGAGTTTAACTGTTAAGCTAGTAGGTTCAGCTTTTCCTAGTATTAGCCAGCATTCCGAGAAGCGCATCTCGAGGATGGGCCAAGCACAGGAAGAGGCTCTGTTAATGGAACAACAGTAATTATGAGGATGTAACACAGCAATTCGACGTCAGTGCAGAAATCATACGATTCCATCTCCATCAGCTGGGAGAAATATATGAAATCGTTGTGTGTGTTCCACACGAATTGACAATGACTCAGAAAGCTGCACAAACTTTTACTATTGCACTGTTGTCATGTCAGCAGAATGTTGCTGACATGCGATGAGAAATGGATCCTCTACGATACTCCAAGACGGCGTATCACTGGTTGGGAGGCCATGAATTTATTATGAAACTACGACTGCACTGAAAGAAGATTATGCTTTGCGGATAGTGAATTGTGCCATCATGAACCGCTGCCTGCCGGAACGTTTCCGTGTAAGCTGATATCTATGTGTATTGCAAAGGTTCTATTCTTTTGCATGATAATGCAAAGCCAAGTACAGCTAAGGTAGATTTTGAAACCATTATCTGTCTACTTTGGGAGGCTAATTTAATTCTGCATATTCTCAAAACATTTCAGCATTACATAATTATCTTTTGATAATCACCTCCGAACCTTTGCTCATAGGGAAGCTGTTTTTACCTGCCAGTCTAAGAAGTTCTATCATAAGCAAGCTACAGTTAAGAAAGGACTGAAATTAGACAAGAAACCCTTTGTAGTGATGGTGGTGGTGATGGTAATAGTAGTGATGGGGGTGATATTACATTTTGTGCTGTTTATAGTATATTTTATCAACTTTTTAGCACTGCTGATGATAGTACTGAGAAATTTTAAAACATGCACACACAAAATCTATGCAAGAATCTTTGTGCTATGTCCGTACCAGCAGAAAGTAACAAACAAGCTTCTGAAGAACAGAGAGCTCAGTAGTGGTTTATTCTAAGGAGATAATATTTAATGTAATTCATCGCAGTCAGCATGGAGCTTTAAAAGGTTAAAAGAGAAAGAAGCGTAGAACGACTATGCTCGACAGAAAACATCTTGTTTGCCCAACTTGACGCTTTTTATGCCTTCAAAGCGAAAGCTATGAACAGAAGTATCTGTGCAGTTCCTACTTTTACATTATGGGCTGAACTTTAACGTCCAACATTCTTTGAAAGTAACAAGCGCATTGCCCTCGCTGTTTTCAAGTTAAGAACGGCTGAGACATAAAGCTATCTGTATGATCATGCATCGTTTCCAAACTCATAAAACTCCTGGTCCCTTTGTGTGATCAAAAAAGACAACATTTTTTTCAGATTGTAAACATTTTATCGATACTGTATAGTAGTGTTCAATAATGTTCGTTTCGTTTACAAACGAAAGGTACAGGGGATAAACGAACAGAGTTCAAAATTTTTAAAATGAGACGCACTGCATGCTTCTTGGTCAGCTGTTTCATCGTGTTAAATCATTACAAGGAAAAAAACACTACGGTCCATGCAATAGCCGGTTGAAGAAACTGCGTGCAATGGAAAAACCAACACAGCCACCACCTTCTTCAGTCAATGTAGTAATTGAAAAGCTATAATAATGAATGTACTGAGGTTATGGCATTGTTTCAGATAGTGTATTCGTGGTTCGTGGTGAATTAGTTTACTTGAACAGCTTTAACTTTGTAAAAGTGACATTTATTTATCCGTGTGAGGCCATTCTTTCATGGAACAAGGCAAAAATATGGCATTGGTCCCCAACACTGCAAAGACTGAAATTCCTGATGGCTGGAGAGAAGTGATCGCAGGGGCCTGAGTCAAACCTAATTCGTTTGTTTGTTGTGGTCTCATATGAACAAGCAATGTTTAAAAGCTGCAGTATATTTCTTTGTTCCAAGTCTACAGAAGAAGATACTTTTGCTGTCAGGTCACTAAAACTGCTAAAGCTCCTTCAGTCAAAAAAACCGTAGAGCATACAATGGAGCATTCTTCTCATCATTGATAAGGGATCAAAGGAAGAAGAGGACGAAACAGCCAGAGTCGCAAGATATTCAGGAATCAGCCAGTACCATTATTTGCCTTTTCCTCTGCCTAAAGAGAAGTATAAGGACTTGATGGGCCTGATGAAGTTCTTGAAGATGAGGGATCCAAGAAGTACTACAGTCGACAACTTGCTGCCCATCAGCCAAAATTATTGCCATCTGAATACCAAGATGGTATCTCTAACGATGATGTGATTTTTAGAGATTTTTTTTGATTGATTTATTTATGGACGCTCTTTAACAGCTCAGGTCATTAGCGTCCCATTCAACTCAGGGCGTGAAACGGCCGACAAATTTTGCTCAGAGGCCTCTCTTTCAGGCTTGAGGTTCTTTTTCGTTCCGTAAATGTACGACACGGGACCCACGGCTTTACTTCCCTTCCGAAAGAAGCCTACACTTAGGATTTTTACGCCCGAAAAATCCATCGGTCCTGGCCGGGTTCGAACCCGCGTTTTGGGTGTAGGAGGCAAGTATGGTAACCACTACACCACCAGGACCGACGTTTTTAGAGATACATTCAAAAAGAACTGACAAGAAGAACCATAGAGGTCTCTCTTTAGGCTTAGAGGGTAATGTCCGACAACACAAGACCTGTTTTATTTTTTTAAATACAATTAAAATTAATTTAATACACCTACGTATATTTTTGTCTTACAAAAGCCAGGGGGAAAACCATCGTAGTCCAACCACAAGTTAATTAAATAATTAATTACACTAGTAAAATTAAGTAATGTATTGGTGGTTTCAAGTTGAAATAACAATTAGCACTCTACTAAACTTTTCAAAAATATTGTCACTTGGAAAGGTACAGTGGTATCCGAGTATAAGCGTTTGAATGTTTATTTTTTTTTTTTTTCCTCCTGTAAAATTACGGTTTTTGGACTATGTCGATTTTTCCTCTGTAGCCGTCAAAACTTTCCCAAAGTTTGATAACAATGTAAAAGGTGCACGTTTAAAAATTGTATATAATGTTTCTACACAGCGGTTACTGCATTTAGAAAGGAAAACTACGACACGAGGTCTCAACAGAGCTTATTTCATACCTACCGTAAATTGACTCAACGTTAATTCGAATCAAAGGAAATTCTTAGCAAGCCAGTGTAATACTCTACAAAGTAGTGCCGCTTTAAAGCACAGAGAGTCGTAACAGGACTTGAAATTAATGAAGCTATAGGATTCCCGGTAGAAAGAGGAATAAATGAAGAGCCCACAAGGTGCATCGAGCTGTGATTAAAATCAGCACAGAGAAAGAGATAAAGATAAGAGAAAACAAACAAAACTCTCTCAGATAACGCAAACCTGAGCACATCTGGAGTGTTTGCAATTCAAAACGCCTTAAAATGTTTCTGGCAACCACGGGTCAGCATCGAACTCTAATAAAATATTAGACATACTTGCTATCAGTTCACCTAACACTTTTATAGACTTCATGACTTTGCAAATATATATGTGGCAATAATATGTAAGAATTCACTTCAATTTATATATATATATATATATATATATATATTTATATATAATATTTTACAATGATTTATATTATAAATTTAGCTTTTAAGTTAAAAAAAAAAGACAAATTCCTCCAGTCACACTCGAACACAAATTACGTTTTCTTTGTTCATACTTTCAAATATGCAAATGAAAGTCCTCCATAATAGCAGTATAAGTGTAACGTATATATGTCCGACAATGTAATAATAAACATTTAGAAGCAATGCTTAAAATTAAATTACTTTGCCTTCCTAAAAATTAATACAAACGTATGTCAAAGGAGTAGCTAAGAACAGCTAACTAAATAGGCTGACAAATACAAAAATAGAGAATACAACAAAAATAAAACTACAGAATAAACTAATACCATGTTACCTCAACGTGATAATCGGACATAAAAGAAAAAAAATAAAATAAACGAGAGGGAGAGGGCAAGAGAAATGGTGCATAGCTGCATATATATATATATATATATAATGAAATTTAAAGACATAAGAGAGACAGAGACGTGCAGTTTACACAATCTGAGATAAACAATATAACATTACAAATACGTTCGAACATAAAAACCGGCCAGCTTCATCTCAGCATGAAACCAAAAGTTCACAAGAACAGAGCTGATAAAATGGGGAGGGAAAGGAAGAGATGGATGGCATGGAATAGATAAGTGTAGGAGAAGGAATAGTTTCAGACCAAGTTCAGTGTAAATGGCAAAATGAGACTACCCGTTATTCATAATTATGGCAAGCCAAGAACACACAATCTCAACAAAGGTGCAGTTAAGATATACAACCTCAAAAATAAATAAATAATATAAACTTAAAAGAGAAAAAAGGAACCGGTAAGCATACTTCATAGAGAATAGGACTGGGAAACAAACCAAAAATATATAGTGTTCGTTTTGTTTTTCTCACCGTGTTCACCGGAGCGGCACCGGAGCACACAGCACAGCCGCGCGATTGGCAAAGTAATGAAAACATGCTGAGAATATGAAAATGTCGCTTTCCTGAGTATGCGATCTATAAGGCATGCACTTCAATATCGTTGAAAGAGTGAAAAGTTGACATTTTTTGTAGCAGAATGTGCTGATGTTTGTTGTGCTAGCTTTACTAGAGATGTTCGTGGTGGTGGTTGTTCTAATCGAGTAAGCAATATCATTCAGTTTTTCGAGTTATTTTCTTGTCAAATACTCATCCTGTTGTTTGGAATTTAAGCGTTATTTTATGAACTGTAGATATGTCAGGTAGAAAACTGAAAACTTTCTAAAATTCTGCACGACAATGAGCAGCTGATTCGTTTCTTAAAACGTTACAGAAAATGAAAATGGGTTGTTCTTTGTTAAATCGTTGAGCCATGTCAAACAAAGAAATGAAACGCAATAACATTAACCTAACACTCAATTAACCGACATTATTAGCGACAATACACGTCCTTGACTGTCGGCGTGTGTAGCTATGACTTGCCAGCTTCGAATCTAGTCCGCGTGCGGGGAGAAACAAAACGAAGAACTGACACAAACACATGAATGATAAACAGGGAACTACTGAGAGACTATAAATAAGCAACTTCAGGGCGAATAAATGAAGCTGGTCAACAATGTAAAATGCGCTGGAAATATACTAATTTATTTGTTTAAAAGCAGAATGGATAGATCAATAAGTAATTATTCGCAAATATACACAAAATTTGATTGAAAAGAACTAAAAATAACGGGGAAAAGAAACCAAGAGAATACTAAGAGTGTCGTTATAATTGTAAATTTGACAATGTTATATAAATAAGTGCATTATAGAAACAAAGAAGTGACAAGTGCGGCAGATAAGTAAGGTAGGCAAGTATAGCACAAATATATTAATAACTGGGTTGTAGTGGCACGAATATATTTGAGAAATATTCTCAAATAGAGGGGCGCCATATCCTAGAAAGTTTATTAATCTATATCAGCTGAACTGTGAATATTTTCATTAAGTAAATTGATCTAAAACTTTTATGTTTAAATTTGTTATGTCTAATAAACGTTTAATTGTGAATAGTCCCTTATTATTTATCGTACGCAGGGAGAACTGTCGTCAAACTGTGCTTTTTTTTTTTTTTGTTATGGTAGCTGCAGAAGTCAAGAAATTAACAGTAAGTACAGTAACTGAATTCCCAAGTTGCAAGATGTGGTTCCATGACCTCGCTTAACAACAATCGGTCAGTATTATTATTCAACAAACAATATCTTTCCACTTTCTCCAGACTTAGAACGGACTCGTTTATCTCGAAGTAAGACGTGATAAAGATTTTATGCCTTCATAAATATTTACATGCCATTTGTTGCATACCTTTATTGATAATTTTCATTTTCTGACAGTATGCCTTTGTCCATGATAATAACCAGAGCCCGGAAGTTAGGCAAAATTCCATATCTATTTTGGTGGATATATTTAAGAGTCGGATAGAAATGAATATGTTTCCGTACATTTGGGATCGGTGTAACCAGTTTTTATTTTTTCCTTTTCTTTTTCCTTTTTTTTTTTTTTTTTTTTTTTTTTTGCCTATTTTGGTTTCTGTTACCTATTTTAAGGTTTTAAAACGTTTTTGACCTGTTTTAGAGCGTTATGGATTTTTTCTGTGATTCTGAGAATTTCAATATAACAAAGTGAAAAAAGTTATAAAAAATAAATGACATGTTCACTCAGAAAAATGCATATTGAGACTATTGTTATACATTTATTTCTTTTCAAGCACTCAAAATCTTTCTCGTTAACCCATTCACTTAAGCTTTTTAAATAGAACCCTTCGTTAGTGAAAGTTACCTCGGGCGTACGAATACCAGGAAATGAGGAGTTTAAGGGAAGTACTGTAGTTCTGAATAGTCCTAGCGAATGGCCTTGTATCGATTTGCGCGAGACAATTCTAGGAAATTTGTGTTGGGGATAACTTCTCAATTGCTTAAATATAGCAAACAATTGCAAGCGAGAAAGATGAGAAGGGTAAAGTTTAACAATAAACCGTTTCTATAATGTGTTCAGTACGGAACTAAGAGAAATACTAACCTTATTCCCCTATAAACGAATAAACAGAAAATAAAATGGACTATAAACCACTGCCCATCTTTTGCTCATTCGCCAGGACCATTCAAAGCTACTTCACTTTGTCTTGATCAACATTTCCATGATATTTTGATAGATGAACGTTTTGTTGCGACTATATAATAATTTCGAAATAGCTTGTTTTAAATATGCTCCAATCACTTCAGTAGAAATAGAACGTTGTTTTACCATGACGAAAAATGGTCTCTCTGACAAGCAGCTGACTATGATAACTGATACCTTGAAAATTTTGAAAAAGCATTTTCTTGTTACTTGTAACCAAGAAAAGTAAGCTTAAGTACTTTAATTGTGTGACGAAGAAATATTAAGTCTTTTAAAACTTAAATACCTATTTTATTAATAATGAGTGATATTATTCTCCGTTTGCATTTTTAATAAATACTTATATTACCGCCTATTTTCAGTATTTTAAGTATCTTTTTCCTGCCTATTTTAACCAAAATAAATGCCCTGATAATAACTTATATTTTGCACAAAAAGTGCTGCTATTTGACAAGAGAAAATATTCCAATTTTGCTTCCTTTATATTCGTTTTACTTCTGAGGTTACATGTGATACCTCGGCCTGTAATATTTACAAAGGTCTATCAATGCAAGTGATTTTGTATACCAACGTGTCTGAAATATCTTTCATCTTCAATAAAATCTGAGTGACTGTGATGATGTCTGTAAAAGTGTGAGTTGAACAGCAAATGAAAAACAATCCCATGCCTATTTTGTATGCTCTTGCTGTTGGTATTTATTGCTTGCCAATATTTCTATCGGTGCATTCATAGCTGGCAAATTAAGTAGATAATATTGGGATGCAACAACCATATATTGACGACTTTTTTTGTTACTAGGATAATTCCAAACGAAACCTACATTTTCATTGCCGAGCGTTTGGTGATGCAGATTGCAGAGTATATTCCATTGATTTTTTCAAAATCAGTGATGACAAAAGACGGCGTAAATGCCCAGCAAAATTCAAATTCAGAAATTAGAGCATCGTCATATAAATAGTCTAAAATCAGCAAAATACCACCCGGATGAAGCTACCGTTTTTGAAGATATGGTCTTGTAGAATTGTAACAGTCTTGCAAGAAAGAATAAATAAATGCAGATGAACTGTCGTGAACAACATTCCGCTTTAACTTTCAATTTTTCTAAATGCCTCTTCATGGCTTGATGCAGAGCTGGCTTTTTATTCTCCCGAAGTGTGTAATGAATCACTTTGGATAGTGCCTGTTGTCTCTCACAGTTTTCTCGTCTGTCACTTAAGCTGTATTCTTATCATGTCTGATACAACATGCTCATCAATAAACGTGGACATCTTTGCGGAGAAGAGCGTGACGTGCATGTAAAAAACGTTGGCCATTTTTAACCAGAAATGTATTTTTCCGGTAGGAATATCCATGATCATCTATCACCAGTTCCTTTCTCTTTAAGGCCGTACCTAGCAGGGCGCTCAGGCGGTAACGTGCTCGCATTCGAGAAGTACCGAGTTCAAATACCTTTGGGCCGATCAACCTGACCTTCGGTAAATAAATTACGTAATAAAACAGAATTTTGGTGAAGATTTTGTTAAACCCGCAGATGATATGTAGATGAACTTTTTCAAATTAAATCAGGTCCTTTGATACATATCAGGGTGGAACATCTATTGTGTGTATTTGTCTTAAATTTTATAAAATCCTCCATTGTATTTACTGCTTGACTTATTTGGAATAAATTTATGGGAAAAAACTTGCGAGATTCAAATTCATCTTACAAAAACTTTCAGATAGTACATTTCCAATTTCAGCTTCATGGTCCAGAGGAGTCTTCGGGAATTAGCCCTTGTTGTGAAGTATGAAGGTTATGGAAAATGAATCGGTTGAAATGCCTGCTTTATGAGAGCATAACTAAATCTGAGATGGTTGGGATTCCTAATTCTGGCACATTTTCAGTGACGATTCCTCGGTTGGCCATTAACTTCAAATTGTCCATCACAAATGTTCGTAATTCTATTCTTTTTCAACGAACACACTCAAACATACACTGAGTACCTGTAATTGAGCGCAAGTCAAATTAAGATATGCCCTTTCTTCAGCATGCAAGCTCAAGGTTCTATCGTAATTAAATGACCTTGTGGAAGCAGCAACAAGCTACTGCACAGAACTGATCAGGCTGTCTTCAGTTTGGCTAATCGATTGCTGAATGCCCCGAAATGCCTCACAGAGCGTGCAACACACTCGTTACTTGCAAGGCCCCTGACAGCAAGCAGTCCGCCGTCAATACGTTCAGCGAGCCACCGAGGTTTGTACAGCGGTCAGCTGCATCTCCAGGGAACCTCCCCTAATATAAAAACATGAGTTGAAAACACAACCCCTTCCAAATGCTAATCTTATTCTTCTGCCTTCACGCATGAAACATACGCGATTACTTCTCTTTCACAGCTTCCGTCTCTGTGTTGAAGGACAAAGAGTGTGGGGATGTCCTTTTTTACTCCACTTCAGTTTTGTTTCCCTCACTTTCTACAGAATGAAAGAAATGCTGAAAGTTTAGCTTGAATCTAAAGTGGTTTATACTAAGGTAAAGTTGAATGGATAAAAATAAACTTTTAAATGTGCAAAAATAAAATAAATAAAACTTATGTAGAATCAGCAGACATGATAAATAATAAAAAGGACTCTTTTATAAGGTTATTTCAACTCTTTAATCTTAAATATTATTAAGAAGAACAGTTTTAAAATTGGCAGTGAGGGGAAGTAGTTATAGAATGGAAACTAGGGTATATTTAAGACAGAAACGTTTATGATGCTACAATTACAATTAACAGAATTTTTGGGAGGAATTGGTTAAAGCTCGACAACGTGCTAGGCATTATTTAATTGGTGTTATGCAATCGATCGAAGATGCGTAAGAGGGCTTTAAGAAAATTCAGCTATTCTAAGACTCGTCTTTTTTTTTCTTTAGATAATTAAAAAAATGGGAAAATCTTCAGGAGCTGAAGTTTATGGATTATCTACACAAGCTAAGATCTCTGTAAGTCTTGGAAACATTGTCACAATTGTAATTGCACGTTTGACTTGCCAAACTTCTGTGTGAAGAGAAATTATATTAACCAAAGACAGTTAAGCTATGCTTCGTGCACTTAAATTTCATTAAGTCAACTCTAAACTTGCATCGAAATGTTTGCAAGCTCTCGTGCATCTTTCTACAAATAATCAATTGTAACTTTGTTGGGTGCCTGGACATTAGGGCATGGAAAGTTATGAAGCGGAAAATAAACTGACAAAAGAAGGAACTAAGATGTACTTCACAGGACCAGAACCTTTCTCGGGGGGGGGGGGTAGAACCGCAGTCTATCAATGAACTAAGAGAGAACATCAGATAAGATGGCAAAGAACTTCCCGGTCAAGAAATGGGTAAAATTCTTAGCACCCCTGGTTAAGGAGCTACTGAGAGGATTTGGAAGCAAACTAGGAGAGCTACCGAAATGATTACTGGACATTGGCCATTAGGGAAACCCTACGTACGATGGAATGAATGAACGGTGTTTAACGCCCGTTTTTGCTACAGAGGCACCATAGGCGATAGACACTGATGATACATGAGATTAAATGATACATTGGAAAAGGATTTATTTTTAAGGAAGAAGTCGTTCCAGACCTAAGTTTAGGATACCTCCCAGGCATTTGCCATTTATATTTATGAGGACTGAGGAAAACCTTGAAAAACCCTCAGTCAGGGATGACGGTCCTGACGGTATTCGAACCCAGACCTCCCGCTCACGAGTCCGCGCCTTAACGACCTCGGCCATCCATGGCGGTCTACGGACGATGGGACTCCCATATCCCGTATACAGTCTATGTAAACAATCTGATACCACAGTCTGTAAAAAGGTATCAAGATTTATTCTCTGGCTATCAGAAGAAAGCAAGCGAGAGGAATGTGCTGCGTAAACATGTTCTACCTTGCTCGCTATATTCATGCAGATAAATAAAAAGCGTTGCCAGATGGTCCCCATGGTGAAAAGTCCAGCAGGAGTGCAAAATCTGAGTCTGTGAGGTCCTCGTTCATGTGGCAGCATGGGTATTCCACATACATTCGTACGTGTGCAAGTTCAAATCCCCTCTTCACTTCAACTCGCACTCACCTTCTTCTGATCGCCAGACTGTATCTACCTCATTAATAATCTAACCAAGTACTTGGAAGAAATTATTCTAAGATGTGCTTATTATGGGATAATCTTCCCACATTCGATATATAGAATCGAAATTAGGGATTCAGGTGCACTTACAAGAATAATATACAAACTAGATAAGAATCATAGTATTACACATTTATTTAAGTTTAAAATTACTTCACGTTTATTTGCATATAACGCAATGTAATTAGTTAAATTAAAAGTGTATTTATTCAAAAGAATTGATGTGCATAAATACAATATAGGTCCAAAAATGTATACCAGGAAAATTTTATGTCATGGGATAGTGAGTATTTGATTCATATGCAAATAATTTATCTTTAAGTTCAGGATTATTAATATACGATTAACTTGTTATATACTTTGAGATTCTTAATTTATATTGGGCATATTAAATATCATACTTAGTAATTGAATTTCTCTGCCATACTTTGTATTTAAAAGCAGCCATACAGGAACCATTCACAATCTGGGTGCCTCACCTGGTTCTTTCCACAATAAACCCCTTGCCCACACGAACTAGTGGCAGAGCATTAGAAAACATACATTATGAGAAACAGCTTTCGCAAGTATTTGTTCCGCTCAAAGGAGCCACAGCAGAAGAAGAAAGTCGTCGTAAACAACCTTCATAATTTTAATTGTTTATTAAGGCTTCCTTCTTTGTAATATGTCTTTCACAAGTCTAGAACTTAAATAATTGAAAACTTGGAAAGACATAAACAGCGTCTTAAGATCTTTATGAAGGGATAGTAATGTTGTACTTTGCTGTGAGTATGCGTTGTCCAAGCTGAAGATAAAATAAAAGTTTATGACAAATTGATTCAATAAATTCAAAAGTAACACAATATATTTTAATCTAAATTAATTTCTCGCGTGTGCGTATGATAATGTTTTGAATCAAACATTTTTAATTCATTTTGGAACTGAATTTACTTATTTTATTTCTCTCCTCAGCTTTAATACATTAAGCATTACACAGAAAGTCGGGGAGAAATTCTGCTAGAAAATCTCCTTAGGCACTAATATCAAAACGGTTAAGTATATGCAGATAATGATTGATGAAGGTGACAAGAGAAATCCAGCATGCTGAATACAAATAGCGAAGAAATCAGACGGAAGTTGAAGTTCGCTCAGCATCGCATACAAATGAACTCGATTAACTTTTTGCAGAGAAAAGCACAGTCAGGAAACTGATATAATGACTACGACTGCTCTATAATGACTAAAGATAAAAATAAGTTATATTTACAACCCCTGTTCGTACTTTATTCGATATTTCTTGCTTTATTTTTACATTTTCCTTATGCTTGATTATGTTAATTAGTTTCGTCCCAAGTGCTTCATTACCCGTTTCTTTCAATAAACACAACATAATTCATCATTTTCCTCTATATTTACCTATAATTTTTATTATTATTAAATTATAACCCTACATTTTATTCAATAAGAGCAAAAAATTACGGTGGCGATATTACAATAGTAGTATTAGTAGTAGCAATAGCAGTGGTAGTAGGTGTATCTTTATTGTCGTTGTTATAAAATTCTATATACACATATTACAAATATATTTTATGTGTCGTAGACCATACATGCTTAAGTATGATACACAATTAGAAAGAGAAACAAATAATATTAAAACAAATAAAACAATACTAATAAAAATAAACAAATATACATTAAATAGGAAGAACGATATTTACAGATATATGAATGGAAACATATTACATTATGTATAATTACACTAGTTATTGCGCTCTAACCAGAAAATAAATTGCCTCTAACTTCTCACACTTTGGCTAGGAAAATGCTCATATTCAACCAATTTGTGTGGTTCGAAAACAGATCCCAGCATGCCAATCGCCTCTAATTACCTTAAAAACGTTTTCAGAAAACAGCGTTTTTCTCAGGTGTTCTCACTGAATACATTCGGTCAAAATATGTATCCATTCCTCACCCCCTCCACAAAATGGGTAAATTCTACCACCAGAACTATCCGTTGTCCCGGCTATTCCTGATCTTGTCTTTCTCCCTAGAACGAACATATACACCTCTATACCCAAGGTTAATTTAAATCATTCGATAGGCTCAAGGAGACTTTCGTGTTACATTTTGCCTCAATTTCCTGCCTGATGATATCCTCTAGCCTTATTCTAACCTTCATCTAGAAGTTTTTATTATTTTCATTGTCTCATTGCCATATTGAACCCAGGCCAATTGCCCTGAGTCCTCTTTCAACCTCTGTAGCCCAAAATGTTGGTGTTATATTTTGCATCTGGTGTCTATAGAATTTAGCGCGAAATGTGGATTTTGCAGAGGCATTCACGTCCTAGAAGAGTATAGCCTGAAATGGGATATAATAGTGAATGTTAACAAAACCACACAAGTAGCCTATACCCGGAAAACGATAGATGTACAGTAATATGCATTGCAGCTACTGTGTGAAAAAGTGTTGTAATTAAGTGTTGATGTGTTGTATTGATTCACTTTTCTTCATGCGGATGGATAGGAAAATTTAATATGGTTTAATTTTTTGTAACTTTATAAAAAAACGAGTATGCTGTTTAAGGCCGTAGAAAATTACAATATTTATTGAATTATTGTATGTGACTCCCTGCAGTTGTTATTTTTTAATAGTGTTTAATGCCTCTTTTTACTACTGAGGGACTACACCCGCAGAAACTAGGGCGAAGCTGAACTAACAGTACGTTGAATCTGTGCTTTCTATTAGAATTGTGTATAAATGGTTTGGTGAGTTTGGATGTGGCCGCATGAGCACAAGCGATGCGGACTATTCACAACATCCTATTGAAGTTACGACTACCGAAATATCGAATAAATCCACGACATGGTGCTGAGCGAACGGAGAATGAAGGTGCGGAAGGTTGCTGAAGCTGTGCGTGTTTCTGGAGATTGGGAGGATAAACATTTTCCGTGCAGAATGTGTAGCTATTTAAACAGAATCCAAGTGAAATCTGGAGAAGGTATGTGACAGTCGAAGAAATGTGGATCCATCACTACGCCCCGGAAAGGAAAGAGCATTCAAACAGTGAATTGCAACCGGAAAACAACGCTCTGAAAACGGCAGTAACAGACCCCTAAGCAGGAAAATTGATGGCGGCTAACGCGTTTAGAGATTGTCACGGAAAAAATTTAATTGACCTTTTGGAAAAGAACAAAGCAATAACCGGTTAATATTACGTTATGATACCGGAGCATTGAACGATCCGATCGAGAAGAATCGTCCTCATTTTGTAAAGAAAACGCGCCAGCACAAGTCTGCGACTGGACCTCAAATTGTTGGATATAATATATGAAAGTCTTCCTCTTTCCCCCTACTGTCCGGAATTTACTCCCTTGGATTAGTTTCTGTACCCTAACATGACCCATGAAACACCGGTTGTGTCATGGCGACCATCCTAAATCGTACAAGACAGTCAGACCATGGCGAGCTAGATAATGAAGGAATGCTGACTGAGAAAGGAAAGGAAAATGTGATTGTGTTATTGCAACCTACAGGTGGCTACATAACATCTGTGGCCATATGAGGAAGCAATTTATGCCGTGAGAAAGTGCTTACACTAGTGCCATGCGAAGTACTGCAACAAATTCTTTTTCTGCGACAAAGAATTGCAATCGTGGAGGCGTGCGTGCGTACTTACTGGTTCCAATAAGATAACGGGGGAGAAGTGTGCTGCCAAATTTCCTAATGTTTTAAAGATCTATGTACAAGATTTAGTGAAAAAGATGCCTATAGGGTATAACGGAATTAGTTGCGAAAGGAATAATAAATCAATCCCGATCTATTTTACACCCTACTGCGACCATGTATGTTCAAGCACAAGTACTCAGAACCCTACACGTAATTGACAACAGGAACAATGTCCAGTTCTGTTTATTAGACGGGAAAGGGGTGGTATCTTGTGATCCAGTCTATACTATTGCGAAAAGGGTATGGTGAAGAATATGGAGCAGAGAGAGAGACAGAGAGAGAGAGAGAGAGAGAGAGAGAGAGAGAGAGAGAGAGAGAGTAAATTATGACTAAAATGTAGCACAACAGTTTCAAGTGACAATTTCTATGAAAGCTGTCACATTAGATACTATTTATAAATACGAGTACAACATACTTTGATCTCTCTCTAAATAGGTTATTCTTTTTAATGATGCTTAGCTTGTAAAGGAAACTTTCAAATACAATATATTAACATTATTCTGCAGTAACTTGTCTAGAGATAGTGAAAGATTATAAATGTAAAAAATGCCACGCAAAGAGTTCGTTCTTTTGTTACAAATATATAAAATGTTGAGATAGAGATTCTTCACAACAATATTTAACAATCAGAGAGAACTTCTTTACTATATGGTCCAGTGCGCTCACCATTTTTCTTCACAAACATTTGTAACTGCTTTCTCCACTTGCCTTCTGCATTCATCATCCGTTTCTGAGAGAGCCGGTTATAGCTACAGCTTGGACCAGGTTCCGACGACTGATGTTATGAATTTAGTGCCGTGATACCTTCTCAAATTGACTCGTAACAAAGAATTCCACGGTTTTAAATCACGGCCCCTTTGGGGTGGAATAAACTAACGGAATTAGATTGGAGAAAAATTCAAGTTAAATGTCTATTTAATAATCAGCATGGCATACTATGCTATAAATTGCATAGTCTCCATGATTAAAGAAAATTGTTGTTGAATTGTTGAAAATTGTTGGCACTATTGAATGAGGTCAACAGTTCAATTAACAAAAACACATGTATCCACAGTTTACTGCAGAAACCAGCCAAGTAATGTCCTCGACTAGTTTCTGACGTAAACACAAAACTTAGTGTCAAGCCTGAATGTACAAGAGGAGGTTGTTTGATTTGTGCACTAAAATGGGCGTATATCCTCATAGAAACATATTCCACTGCTAACTAATCTTTTCCTTTATTTCATTTTTATTTTTATTTATTTGTTTGTTTGTTTGTTTATTTATTTCTTTATTGCCCTTGATTGGTTCCTGAAATAAACGAATCAATTGTTCGTTGAGAAAAAACAAAATTAGAGCGTTAACCAAATGCGCGCGCACACACACACACAATATGCATCGCTTTAGGTTAACCCCCATCCCTAATGGTAAAATGTTTCTGATTAACGGATTCAATGAATCGTTTAATTAATCCTTTTAAGCCAATTTTCGTTCAGAAAAAAACAAAAATTGCGGCTGCTAGAGCGTTTAACAGATATGTATGTATGTATGTATGTATGTATGTATGTATGTATGTATGTATGTATGTGTGTATATATATATATATATATATATATATATATATATATATATATAAAAGGACTCGACGAGTTCGAAATATAGAGATCTCAAGTGTGACTTTATCTTAGTGTTTTATCCTTTTCTACTTTTATAATTACTGTTAATTTGTTACTTTATTTTTATTTTTATTTTATATATATATAAACATAATTTTTTCAATGTCTTTTTGGTGCCTGGTAAGTAGAATGCGTGGAAATTTTAAGAACATTTTCAAAACTCTTTTCTAAGGTTAATATCAATTCCTTCGAAATTCGCTAATAAAGAAAATATGAAAACATCTGTCAAAAAGGGAAAATATTGCTTTTCGAGGCGAAAATAGAATTCGACCTAAACTATAGAGATTAAAACAATTTAATAACATAACACATTTAAATTTCTCGTATCAACAATGACAAATGTAGGAAATATTTACCAGAAAGAAAACAAAATTTAATTATTAATGGTATAATCAGAACAGCTCTCAGTAATGAGGTACGAAAAGAGACAGTGCTAAAAGTTTATAAAGTGGCATCGTTTCATCTCTCTTGAATGGAATTGCAACATGGGTCATAAAACAAACAAAAAAAAAACAGGAAAAGAAATTAAAATTACAAGCAAATTAAATTAAATTTCTCATTTATTTGCATGTTACACAAAACTAGATCTCAAAAGAAATTAAGACATGCATTCAGCAATATTTTTTTAAAAAAATAAATTTAAAAATTGGCACAAGCAGGAACAATTGGAAATAACACTTGTATAGAATAAACTTACCAGACTCCCACGCAAACTAATATCGCCGTCAAGATCTGTATGCTGAACTGATTAAGTGTGGTTGTTAAGGCAGATATGTCTAATGCTTGAAGGCATGAAGTTTTCTGCTTTGCATTTTCTGATATATTTTCATCCAATTAAAATCACTTTTAATGCATACCTTTTCATTAACCCTTCGAACAAAGGTTAAAGAATTTGCCAAACTCACAAAGAATAGGGAATTAAATGCTTCATTAGATAATAATTCTGATAAGTTTTGTTCTAAACTTTTAATACGATATACGAAACTTTATAATATTAAACCAAAGCCTTCAATTACTTTTCGTTATTTGCTTGTTTCTTCCTCTCATTTTAGCAACTTGCAGACAGAATTTCAACATTCTGCCTTAACTAAAATACCAGAAGTTCTAAGTTGAGCACGCAGTGAAGCAACAAACTGCATAATTTAAACTAAAGCGAAACTTAACATGTCGAAAAGTTTTTGTTATTTCCTTCCCTGCAGCACAGCGATGGCGAGTTTTCTTTGAATTCATTTCGGAAAAAAAAAAGCTTCACGTAAAAATGAGAGCGGCGCTGAATGGTGAAACATTTGAACGAAGTCTTAAGTGCAGATGAATTATCTCGTCCTACTCCGTTGGCATGGAAACTCTAACGGACAGTGTAAAAGCGGGAAATAAATAAAGATTTTTCTGTTTGTTTTCTTCTCCTTTTCTTTTCCTCGTTCTTTTCTTTTGAATTGTGCAATACAAACGAAAGAAACATTGTCGGGAAATTTATGGAGCCTAACAGAAATAGCTTTCTGTGCAGCAGCGGCTCTGTTATTGTAAGAATCCTCCTTTGTTATACCTCTATAGGAAAAGTAAATATATTTCAACAGTCTGTCAAACTTGTACAACGGAAGCAATGAATGCCTTTCTCACCGCTGGCAGTAGAGATCAACAAGTGTTATGTAACCAATGTCAGAGGCAGTCAAATGATGTGTGCCAAAGGTTCTGTGTTTCGATTTCTAGTTCACTCCTAACCTGGTTTTTATTATTATTATTATTATTATTATTATTATTATTATTATTATTATTATTATTATTATTATTACTATTATTATGATTTTTTTTTTTTTCTTTCTCACGAGCCCTGTATAACACAATAAATTAGGAATGAAGAGTCGGACTTGAAATATTCCGCCCATGACTGGAATTCAAATCACGAATCTTCAGCTTTTCGGCTGACGCTCTATCAACTGAGCTAACGTGTGTTCCTCCAAGCACGGAACCACAAACCTCTCCCATCTGATTCTACTGGGTGTAAAAAGATATGCGTTACAAGACTCGAAAAGGGAGGGGTGACTGTAGATAAACAAACCATTAGACATCGCGACAAGAAGTAGAGGCCGCATTCATTAGTTAAGGGTTTTTACCAATAGTACTGCTCCAGCTGTTAGGCGATCCACAGCAGTCTTTCACCATATTCCACAGTCTACGGTAGTGTTTACAGTTGCCTTTGGAAATATATCGCGCGACGGATTACAGCATGCTGGTGCTCCAGCACACTTCGATCATGAGGTACGTGGTCACTTGGATGACATCTTTGGCAACAGATGGATTGGACGTGAAGGACCAATAGCCTGGTCTTCTCGCTTACCTGACCTGTCACCATTGGATTTCTTTTTCTGGGGGCATGTGCAAACCCTGCTGTACGAGTCCCCCGTGGAGAAACAACAAGATCTTGTGACACGACGTTAAGTAGCAACTAGAGTCATTCGAGATATGCCGGGAATATTTCCAAGATATAACCAGGCGATGCACAAAATGTATCGAAGTTGATGGCAGCCATATTGAGCACCTTTGATAAAATGTTGTTTACTTACAGTATTTCAATATCCTTGTTTCGCTTTTTTTTTTCCTACATTTTCTGATCCGTACTGCCCAATCCCCATTTCAGAGACGCTAGCACGTAAACAGGTGTTTCTAGACATGGGTTTATTAACATCCATCAATCTACCACCGAGCCTTGTAACATACCTTTTTTTACACCCGGTATACTCTCCGGAGACCTTCCTATGGTTTCCCTACTATGAGAGACGTTCCATAAGCGGCGAGTAATAATGTTACAGGTACTTTGACCTAGGCTTTTAGTTTAACCACCAATTATATGGGGGGCTAATTTTATATGGAAATTGTTCTTTCACGCTAGCCGTGTGTAGAGCATTAGTTGAAAATGAAGCATCAGACTTGAAATAATAATGATATTATTATTATTATTATTATTATTATTATTATTATTATTATTATTATTAAAAAGTACTCTCTGGTACGGTGTTATTTTGGATGTTTATGGACCATCTCGGGTCATCAGTATCCCATTCAATTCAGGGCGTGAAAAGGCCGATATATTTTCCTCAGGGGCCTCTTGTTACAAACTTGGTTATTTTACGTGCCGTAAATCTACGAAACGGTTCTCACGGCTTTATTTCCCTTCGGAAGGAATACCACACAAGATCTTTATGCCCGAAAAATTCATCGACTAGGATTGAACCCGCGGTCTTTGATCTACGAGGCAAATATGGTTACCACTAAACCTCCAGGACCCCCTGGTCCGTCCCAATTGTTTCAAATTAAAGCCGAGCTTATAGACATGTTTGAACTATTACGTAAATAAGCTAAATTACATTAAAATGGACATGTGTGTATTTATTGCTATCAGGCTTTAGTTATAAACCTTGTTCGCTCGCGTTTTGTTTTACTTCTTAGCTGCTGGCGACATCCAACCTTCAACTCCGCTTCTTAAAACAATTATTCAATCGTACATTATAGAAAATATAAATAAATATCGTCCTCCCTCTACTAAATAGACATTGTATCGGGGAAACATGCTCCAACTGATGGTTAATCCCTTTCTTTACATTTTGAACCGCCCACATCTTGTGCTAATTTCGTGAGTGATTTTGTTGACGGACTTTCAAGATTTGTGTCAATTTCGTCTGATAAAATTGTGCGTAAATTGTTTCATTACGTTCTGCAAGGAGGCAATAAATCAAGAAAGCTCGAAATAAACTTTGCACACACACATGCGCGCGCGCGCTGATTTATATTTAGAACACAAAAGATTTGCTCTACAGCCAACTGTCCAACTGTGTTCGATAATGAATTTGCTTTATTCTTTGGATTTAAAACTATTAAATGGTATTATAAATAGGATTGCGATTGATATAATTAAAGCAATTATACTAATTATATTAGTGTATTGACACGAAAAATAGGAAATTCAAATTTTCCTATGAAAATATTCAGCTTCTAAATTGAAACCAGAAGGAAACAAATTGAACTTTCAAGAGAAAATTTTAATTTCCTATTTTTAGTGGCAATACACTAATATAATTAGTACTATTGCTCTAATTATATCAGTCGCAATCCTATTTATAATATCATTTAATAGTTTTAAATCCAAAGAATAAGCTTTGTTCCTGTTAATGATATACGAACACAATGTGAAAGAAAGGACATTTTCAAGTACTTTTTCGCGAGTTCTGAATTGAAACATTTCTCCTAAAATACCATCAATGGTCTATAAGCGTTCACATCCTATGGTATCGCTCTTTCATTACTAGTGTGACTCTATGGAAGAATGCTTGCTGTAATACAGAAAAATAATCTAAATGCAAGGCAATAAAGTGCATCTTTATGCATAAAGATCATGAAATCTTTGCAGGGATAACTCAAACTCCTGTGAGTGCCCAGAAAGTTCAAATGCGAGTGAAGTATCCATCATACTATTGTTCAATTTACGAGATTTATTCTATAAATCCGTGGAAACTCTATCGGTGGTAGCACTATATTGTTTTCAACGTCACCCTACCAGCATGTTAACTGTTCAAGAATTATGCAATGATTGTAAACAGTTACAAAGTTTAGTTTATGTTTGAGAGCAACATTCCTGCTTAAATTTGTAAGTAAGCATTCAAAATGGAGAAACATGAATATAATGATTAATAAAGCATTACTTTTTGAAAGGAGCAACGTCCGCAGAAACTGAGGTGACGCTGAAAAAATATTAGGGCGAATCTTAACCTTCCCTTAGAATTGTGTATGAATTTTGATTAGACGAGCACAAGCGATGCTGACTATTTCCGAAGTCTTGTTGAGAAACGACTACCAAAATAATTTTAAAAAATCCACGATATTATTGCTGAAGCTGTGGATATTTCTGAAGATCGATAGTATAGTATTTTACTATACCATTTTCAAATTAAAAATCTATTGTTGAGGTAGGTAGAGCATTTGCTAACGATTGAAGAGAACAATGTATCATTTCCGCACAGAATTTGCAGCTGTTTAAAGCGAATCAAAGTAGATTTCCGAGACGACATGTCATAGTCTATTCACCACTATACGTCCAAAACAAAGGAGCATTCCAAACAGTGGGTTGCAACCGGAGAATGCGCTCTAAAGAAATCAAAAAGAATCCCTTCAGCAGGAACGGTGATGGTGTTGTGTTTTAGGATGGTCACGGCATAATTTTAATTGATTTTATGAAAAGAGGAAGACCATAACCGGTGAATATTGCGCTTTCTTATTGGAGTAATTAAACAACGCAACCAACTAGAATCTTCCTCATTTGATGAAGAAAAAGTTTTGTTTTATCATGATAACATGCCAGTCGATTATGACCTCAAAATTATTGGACTTAAGATATGAAATTCTCTCACATTCCTTTTATCCTCGGAAATACTTCATGTAGTAGCAGGAAAAAATTTGCAGCAAATGAATCTTGTCGTTGAAACAAATACACAGAGCTTTGAATAGCTGAAGAAATAACAATTTTATGGATGAGATAAACAAATCAGAAACTTGCTGAAACAACTCTCTAGATTTGAAAAACGATTATGTTAAGAAAGAAAACTTTTTTTCAAAAATATCCCATCCTTTGTAATTGCTTGGTCTTTTAGAACAGCCCTTCACAAGCCTCTTGATCTGAAGGCCGTAAAAATACCTGCCTAAGTATGGCCTCTCTGACACGTGGGTATTTCAGATTTAGGGAGGAAAAATATCTTTCATTGTTTGGTGTGCAGCGGCGAAGGTGCATTTTTCTGAGGATACAGAAGAAGCTCCCTCCAAATCATAGACACGCTTTTCAACATTTTCTTTTTGCTCCAGCGCCTCAAACATTCAATATACACGAGATGCAAAACCGTTGTTCTGGTTTAACACCGAAGTAGACGTGATACATTTTCCACATATATAACAATATCGGTCTGGGTGATTCTTGTTCATTTTGTAAGAATGTTAAACATCGCTCCAAATGCTCAGACAGACCAATCTGCGGCTACGAGAAATAAAGTAGTTTTACCCTTTCTCTCTCTGCCACTGATTCAAAGTTTCCAGCTAAGGCCGCTACTTCAAGAGTATGAAACAAACTTTTCAACTTTTATATACCCATGTTCTGAAAACTGAGGTAGCAAAGCTTGATCTAATTGGGCAAAATTAGCTTATATATTCAAATTCAGCATGCACTAAGTACAAATAAAATCTTTGATCTCATAAACAAGTTTTGAAAAGCACACCGGTTTAAAATCAGCAGCTTTCAAGCTTTGCTCATTGTATCATATTAGTTCCGAAGCTACTCTCAAAACATTTTATACATATTTATCTTAAATTATGGTTTAATGTTCTTGAGAAACTGATGAAAGCAAAAGATTTTACATTATAAAAGAAGGAAATACGAAAAATATTTTACACAAATAATAGGAAATCACGCTGATGCCTATTTCGAAAAATTAAAAAAAAAAAAAAAGTAACTTTCCTTAGGCTCATTGCAAACTTATCTTGTTAGCAACTCGCAATTAACCTCAAAGTACTATAATCTAATTATATTAAAAGATTCCAATTACCTCTTACAAAATATCTCTGCAACAACGGCCATTGTACCGCCATGGGTGGCCGAGTAAGGTTCGGATTCTTGAGCGGAAAGTCTGGGATTCGAATCCCGCCAGGACCGTCCTCCCTAACTGAGGTTTTTTTCCAGGTGTTCCTCAGTCCTCATAAATGACAAATGCCGGAGAGGTAATGTAAACGTAGGCCTGGTTTCGTTCCTTAAAAAATCTTTTCCCAATATAACATTTCATCTCATGTATCACCAATGTCCACCGCCTGTGATGTCTCTGTATTAAAAACCGGCATTAAACACTGCTCAAAAAAGCTATTGTTTATTTGAATCCATAGATGAATAATCTTTACTGTTAAAGTAAAGTTCCACCATAAAACGGCATATTTATTACGGAACTTTCATGTAAAATATTTGACAATGTATTAAGATAGTGTTATTTTGTTATAAAGAGTGAACGATCCTTCACGCAGCCGGTTTTGCGGAGTGCGACTGGCCGGCGAGGCTTGCTGCTGTGTCGGCGGTGCATATGACAGAGTATCCGCAGAAAATATGGTCTGTCGCGTAAATTATTTCTAATATACATAACATAAACACTTAAAAACAAAAATAATTACTCACATATATTAAGGAAGGAGGTGCTGGAACTGCCTCCATTCGGTTCAAACATTTCTGACACCTGCTTAGAAAACTGCTCGTTACACTCACAGTTCCCTCTGAGATATGGCAGCAATTTCTTCTGTGGTTGTTTACGTTTCCTGCCAAGAACACTTCCCGTTTCACGAAATTTGTTTACTAATCGAACTCCGATTAGGTAAGTGAACTTCAGGAAATTCCTCTTGAAATAATCTCCTTACAGCATGCGCTGATTCTGTACGCACGTTATGAATCATATATGAAAACCCTTTGGGGAATAGAATACTTGTATTGCCCATTTCATTTTATACACTTTCACTGTATTGCGTCGCCTAACAAACATGTGCTACTTGCGCAAGATTTTAACTCGAGCCTCGCGCAGTGGAGGGAAAATATACTCCCCGCCTCCGCCGACAAAGCGCTTACGACTGGTCCCGCGGTTGCGTCAGGCATTGCTCACCCAGTATATAATTCACTTTTGTATTAAAATTTAATATGAGTGCCTTGTTACACATATTAAATTGCTGTATACGTGTATTTACAAAAAAAAATGTGTCTATTTGAAAGTAATATAACTTTGTATTTTGATTTGCTCCATGTTCTGAAGCAGGTAAACTGCGGAACAGTTAATACTCCCACTGAGTTATGAGGATTTAGTGTTACCACTTTCGTCTCAACAGTACCACGAGATAGCTGATAATTCTCCAGCGTTGCCGTTGTTACATTCGTTCACCAAAGACTGAGCAGAAACTATTCATGTTTCCTGTGTCTTATATCATTAATAATATATGAGGGTTTATTAATTAATATGTAAAGAATAAATAAATAATTCACTCTTGCTTCCACAACTATATCTGTTGCACCCCACATGTACTGAAAGAGGCTGCAGAGACGTGACAACGTTGTTTTCCTGCGCGGTCTCTGAGCACCTCATTCCTCAACGTAACACAGATGGATAACTATTATCTCATTTCCAGGAAAAGGATCATCAAGTCTTGTCCCGAATTATACATTCGTTGTACAAGAATCTCATGCAATGTAAATGAATCTTAATTTTGCTTAAAAGCAAGCCTTAGAATGCGTAATAAATTGGGCAAGAAGTGAATAATGTTTATTATATAACAATTATTCCTGAGACAAAACAAATATATAGTTCGATTGCAGTTATTCATGGATTGTAATAAAATGTCAATGAGGCCGGTAGAGCGATTAAGTACACTGTAAAGTTCTCCAAGGTGCAGTTTCACAGGACATTATAAAAGAAGAATTTCAACTAGCATGCTGTCATTTTATTTTTCGTTTTTTATAATTCCTGTAACGTCATTACATGGCATTTTTTGCCACAGCCGCCACTGCAAACATCTACATGAGCAGTAATACAGGCAGTTTTTCCTTCCATACTTAGAAAGTCAAAGTTCATAAGTGATAAAATGGCGGATGTTTTATAAAAACTTTAAAGTGCTCGCTGAATGGAACAAAATGTTGAGAAAAGGAGGTCACGTTCTCCTTTCGTCGGACAGATTGCCTTCGGTAGACTGAAATATGGATTTTCTGACAATATGGCACGTGACCATTAGTGAAGAACAATGTGTAGTGCATTCCAAAATCATTATGAACACACGAGTCATCTTGTGAAATACATGTACAAGAACGAAATACTTTTATTTTTTTCAACTTTCGTGCGTATTGGTAACAGTCTGGCAAACATTTGCACCAATAAATGAAAGTTTAATGAACGTTTGTTAGGTTTATCAGGAATACCTCACTGATATTCTAATTATCCAGATGCTTAGACCTCTTGAAATATTAAATAAAATTATGCTCTTCGCTTTTACATTAACAATATTAGTGCTTTTAGTATTACATCCAAGGGTACTTTTATGAACTTATTATTAAAATATTAACTCTTTCAATTATGCATATACAGTCGGTGCTGGTGGTGTAGTGGTAACCATACTCGCCTTCTAAACCCAAGATAGCGGGTTCAAATCCGGTCAGAATCGATGGATTTTTGGGGCCTAAAAATCTAGGTATGTCTTCTTTCGGAAGGGAAGTAAAACTGTGGATCCCGTGTCGTACATTTACGGCACGAAAAAGAACCTCAAGCCTGAAAGAAGAGGCTTCTGAGCAAAAGTTGCCGGCCGTTTCACGCCCTTAATTGAATGGAACGCTGATGACCTGTGATGTTAAAGAGCGTCCGTAATTAAACCAAATAAAAAATAATAATTATGCATGGAATATCTTGAGATTTTACACACATTTTGAAACATTTGTTGACCCATGAAACTTGTCATTAATTTATAACGATTAATTTTTTAAATTTTGATTTATTTCTTATATATGTATTATAAATTAGGAATATTAAGTATTTACAATCAAAATATTCCATGAACACCTTATACTTTTAATACATGTATTACTGGGTGATCAAATTTATTCGGACATTACCACGACAATTTGAAATTAATGACGTCACTATTGCTGAGAGAGGTTCTATCGGTATTATTAGTTGATTTGACTGCTCTAATTCTGAGAATTTGCTGGAGAATGGGAGTACACTTCGGAAAGAGAAAAAGAAAGGCGCTTGCTGCATCAGTTTATTTACAAAATGCAGTCACTCAAGTTCCTTAACCACTCCCTAGGTTGCATAATATCGCACTCTCGAAGCCGATACGCTTCAAGGCAAGGTGTGCTGACTAGCAATTACGTCATCCATTCAAACTGACTAACGGTTCAAATTGGAATAAATTTATCACATTACAAATGACATAACAGTTAAGTTACTCCAACAATAAAACGGTAATACGAGGGCTGTTAAATAAAAAAAATGCTCTTTTGTTTACACACACCTTTACTCATTCTCATAATTTTTATGAAATATTTTATAGTGTATAGTTCCCGTTCGGTGCAAGACACCTGTTTCTGCAACACTTCAAAGATACACTAGAAAATATTTTGGCAGGTCTTCAGAATAACCTCTGCGGCCTTCAGCACTGCTTCTAGTACACATGACTACCGCGAATGCGTTTCTTAATTTTTTTAAATGGTGTTTAACGTCTGTTTGTTACCACAGACCGGTGTTTCTTTAATTTTGGGAAAAAGACAAAGTCACACGGGAATAAATCCGGACTATAGGGAGGATGAGACACACACTTCACATTGACTTTTGTGAGATACTCAGCAACAACATTTGTGATGTGCACCGTACATTATCACTTGCACTGAAATGCTACCTTTGCGTGTGATATGACCTTGCAGAGCTCTCTAGTAGTTACCCAGTTACAGTGGTGTGTGCAAGTTCGAGCATGGTAAAGCATTCCTTGAATATCGAAAAGTGAGAGGACCATAATGTTCCCAGCAGAAACAACCCCCCCCCCCCAGTAGCTCTCAGAAGCGGAATGATGGAGTCAAGTTTCACAAGCAGTGATTACGTTTGAAAGAAACTCCGCATCTTCCTGTAACATCATCTTCAACTGCATGCACGAGAACGTTCTTTTGTTCTGGAAATCAGTAGTTTTGGTTACTAACCTGTGGGAGGCACCCAGTCAAATGCTCAGAATTTCGGGAAATTTCTTAATTTGAGATCCTCTCTCAACGATAGCAGCGATGTTAATATTTACCTCGAGTTATGCTATAAGGAAGAACAAGCTCTCATAGGTATCCTGTAACATGCATAGACCTCAACTGAAGACTTGTTGAGACGAAAACCAGAATTTCAGAGCAGCATATTGTTCATGTGTGTCACTTTAAGCTGTAGACAGAGTTGAACATGTTTCAACTTGCACACCTCTCACAGACGGGAACCGGAAGAGACAAAGAAACTAGTACCACTTGTGCATGAGCATTAACCTAACAATGTTGTGTAAAGTTAAATTTTAGTGCGAGAAATTGTGCCTTTAGAAATGATCTATATTGAAGTACTTTTATATTGACCAGAATTATGCGGTTAGACGAAATTACATGAACACATCAAAATACATAACAAAGAAGTTGATTGAAGCGGCGCCGTGGTTAAGACTCTCGCCTCTCGTCTAGACGATGCGGGTTTGATCCCAGCGGCAGTAAATGAGATATGCATCGGACGAAGCGGTGTCTGGACAGTTTTTCACAGGTAATCCTGTTTCCCCTGTCATTGATTCGTCATTGTTACATTATCATCTGATTCCTATCTTCACCTTCATCATTCAGCTTAGTGCAGTCACTGACTGGCTGACAAATGAACTCACAACTTGAACGACATGCAGCATTTATTTCAACTTCCTCTGCAACTCATTTAATCGGTTCTGTGTTTTTCACTCTTAATAGTAGCACACCACTATTTGAGCTTTGCTTTACGCAGCAGAGCGATTTTGGTAGTGGTCAATTAACACTCGGTGATCGGCAAAACAGAATGGATAGCATTCTTGTAAGTTACGCAAGATAAATTGTAGTACCCTAAAAATAAGCGTGAAACGCTTTCTTAAAAACATATTTGACATTTCATTTTATGTGTATTAGTGTGTATACATTGCCTATGATGCCTCACAAGTGAAAACATTTATCGGACAAAACTATTTAATATTATTTTACAAATAAAAAATTATGAACGTGACTGTTATAATCAAACATTGATATCGAGTTTTTTTTTCCTCTATTACAAATAATCTTTTAGTGTTGATTACCTTTGCGATTTTACAAATTATCTTACTAGATAGATGTCAAGATGTTTTTCCTGAAATTCTCTACGACAATGAATTGTTGAATAACTTTTTATGAAGTTACAGCAAATAATTCAATCAATGACTCAAATAGCAGACACACTAATGCCTCATAATGACTCGTTGGTGCTTTTGGGCTGAGGAAAGAAGTCTCGCCACTATCCTTATTGATGTTTAAATGTTCATGAATAATTCAAAGGACTGTTGTTTTATAAAGGCCCAATCTTGCTGCTATTTCTGTAACTTTGAGCTGCAGGTCTTACATATTTTCTCCTTCCACAAGAGCGATGTTTTCAGGAGTGAGCACCTCCAAGGACCGACCTGCACCCTCTTCGTCTTCAGTGCTTTCTCGACCCATTCGAAAAAGTTCAGTCCATTCTTTTACGGTAGAATATTAGGGGGATGCTTCCCCACATACACCGTCCAATCACTGTTTAATTTAATTTGAAATAAGTCTTCTTTTGTGAAGAACTTAATAACAAACAGCTCGAAACTCCATTTTGAACATGTCACAATCTTCTACACATAGCCTTCTTTATGCAACTATATCCGAACGATGAACACAGCGGAGAGAAAGCTATAGCTGCAATTATTTACTTAACAGATAAGGTATGACATAAGATAAAGATTTTGTGAATATGATAATCACTATCGGCGAGGCCGGAAACTTATGGACCTAAGCTCATATATTCGGAAATCAAACCCGGGACCCAGGAACAGTATCTAGGTATGGTGACCATTAGACCACGGGGCTGGCTGTCTGTAACATGCTTAGGAAAGCGAGGCAAAATAATGTCTCATATATTTATTCGCTTTATTTATTTAATAAATGGGTTTTCTCTGTTAGCCCACACATATAAAACATCAAAAGAGGTGGAGCTGCGATATTTTGAGGACGGCTTGGGGTGTGTTGAACCTGTTTCGTGCCGTCAAGCCCAAAACGAATAGCGGAAATATATACAAAAAGAAATTTATAGGGTGGACAAACTACAAGTAGAAGAGAAAACCATAAATTAAAGCTAAAAGGAAATAAAATAAAAACACAAAGAGTACAGAAGGAAAATTGCTGCGAATGTCCTGTGGAGTACCTTTCAAGCTAAGCACTTTGGTCTAATCAGGCGTAGTTTCTAATCAAGGTTTTTGTTTTATTTCGTATAACCGAACGGTTAAGTTAAGTTTAACCTGGATCTACGCGTATTAGGATCAGAATGTAAACAAGCAACTCTAGAAAGAAAATATCTAATAATTAAGATAGTATTATTTTGAGCATTTTAATTCTCATTTTGTAATGGATTGAGTAAATATGTATATTTGAATGTAGTACACTATGTGGTCTATTGAGATATTTCCAATAAATTTCAAATTCAAAAAGTTTTCATTTTTATATACTTGTCACATTGGAACAGATTCAACATTTAAATTGTTCGACCACGTGACCACGTGTCTGAGCTTAAGCTTTGAACATTGTAGCGTGAGTGACCGCAGGTTCGAGTCCAGCTTCAGACATGGATGCCTGTGCTCGCTTTTCTGTGTGAATAAGAATGAATTAAAGGGCGATTACTATATTGGTTCTGGTTATCAATTAAACATCAGTTAAAATATTAGTAGTAGAATTTTAAAAAATAAAAAGGTACTTTCACAAATGAAAAGGGACGAGTTTGGGAATAACTATAGTTAATATATCCAAAAAGTTTAACTCCCAAAAACCTTAAAAAAAAATCCATGGAAATTAAAAATTTTGTAAATATTTCGCCTGTCATGACATTTTCGTTCCGCTTTTTATTCCCTCAAAATTTTGCATTTTTTCAAAAGGAAATGTGCAAAAACACAAAAATATTATTAAAAATTATAGTAATTACACTCAAAAATAACCCAGCATCGCATATACATAAACAAAATCACGTTTTACAACTTCAAATTAAAATGCGATACATCGTTGCCTTTAAAGGAAAAGCAATTCTTCTTTAATGATCAATACATCCTTTCTTTAACAAATTTATAGACTGATTTCTGCTGTTCATGCGCCTCACAGAGAAATGGTTCGTAATCATGTCAATAGATTTAGGGAAACGAAATCTGTTGATAAGAAGCAGGAAGTAAAACGCAGTGTTCTTACAAACAAAAAATTCCATGATATCGGAGAAAAGTTAGAATGGTGTCCAAAGAAATCTCTAAGAAAGCTTGCACAGAAATCAGGAATTTTTCCAAATTTCAGCCTGGAATGCCACTAAAATTTTAAAATGAAAACCATATAAAATGACTGTATTTAAGTAACTGCACCCACACAATAATATGGTAGAGCTAATTTAGGTAAATTAGGTTTAGGATAATAATGTTCGCTCTATTGACCCGCGTTCAATTTTTATGCCATGTGGCGACACAAAACAATTGATACTGAAGTGCAGAAAAACCCTATGTTGTACCAAAAAAAAAAAAAAATTTCTTATGGAAATCTATGCCCTTGAATTTAAGGGGCTATGAATATAAGACTCCGCTGGCTAACAGCGTACTTTCCGGTTCCAAGCGAATCCCTTTAAGCCGGCCACGTGTCCAAATGAGGGCTCTGTATTACATGGGCATATAAAAGCTCCCAAAAGTATCACTTCCTCCACCAGTTAAGTCCCAAAATTTCTTTTCACACTAACCTGAACGAAAAACAAAATCATTTAAAGGAACTAATATATACAATTACAGCAGGTGAATTTATCTAATTATAAATCTCGTTAAGAATTACTTATGCTACAGCTATGCTCGCTACCTAAAGCTAATATTTTTCAAATACAAGTAGTTAATATTGTCCTTTGTAACTGAAATACAGTATACTGAAAAATAAAACTCTATATACCACACCTAACACACACTTGCATATATTTCAAAGTAAAGTTATATATATATATATATATATATATATATATATATATATATATTTATATTTATTTTAAACAAACCCAAACCGGCACTTGTCTGTTAATGCGCGGAAGCTGCTGTTACAATGTCATCTGCTATGTATTTTGGCTCTATTCATCGATACGTTGAAAAATACAGCAGGTAGTTATCATGGACATTTTGAAGTTACTACTAAGTCGTTAGATTACCCTGACGGAACAAAGTCAGTTTTAGTTTTGAGAATATATAAGAAATTAAACATTTGCAAATATTGCCTTTCATATTTCTCCCATTAGAGTCGTGGCGTTTTAAGCAATTGGTGAATTTTCCTTCCTATGTAATTTTTACGTCAAGAACTTGGTTTTTCTGGTTAAGGCTTAACCCTTATTGTTTATTAAACTTAAGTTAATGTTAAAAATAAGTAAAAAACATTAAACCTAATAAGATTCATAAAATGTTTATTAATAAATATAGTAATTAGTATTAAAATAATAATAATAATAATAATAATAATAATAATAATAATAATAATAATGCGTACTTAAACTTAAGGGAAGCTAAATTAAGAAGAAAGTGTACAGTATATAGTTAAATTTGTTTTACATATAATTAACAAGAATTGGATTAAAGTTACATAACTTATTTACGATACAGAAGAAAGAAATTTAAGGTAAATTATAACTGTATAGGATACCAGTACACATTTTCGCCGAAACCGGTGGAACAGTTTTTGGTATAATTTAGTAATAAATAATAGTGATAATTTGTATTATTGTTTTAACAGCTGGTTACCAGTAGTGTGCTGGCTTCCAGCATGTATGGGGCTTTAGTTTATGTACACGTTTTATTGTGTATGTTAAAGTAGATATTCTTACAGTACTTTTTCTTTTGCTCTCCTTCTATGTTGATATCTGTTTATTATAATTATTATTAATTTAAACGCTTTTTATATTAGTTTTTAGATTTAGATAAATCTGAACAATAATAATGTAAGAAAAGTAAAATCTAATTTTTCAAATAAAGAATAAAATTTCTGCAATATACGTTCCGGTGTAGGAAACAAGACATCGAGATGTATTATTACAGATATTTTATTTTTATATGTGTTTATTAAACTTTTGCAGAAGTATAGCGTAATGTATTCTAAGAAGAATAGCTGCCAGGAACATGTGACTCTTCGAACACGTAACAAGTGTTAGTAGAAGAATATAACTCGTAAAGGAAAGTAATATGAGAGTAATGGATTATATTTTTACATTTCTCAGATGTGTTTATTGCTGGTGATGGAAATAATATACTGTGAAATTCTGAACACCTTTGCAATTTGTTCAATGGAGTTTTAAGTATCGTTTTAACTACAGGGGTATGGACTTGATACATGAAAAAAAATTATAATTTGGGAAATTATAACTTTTGAGAAGGAAACGTTTTAAGTTATCTCCCCGGCATTTACCAGAAATAAAGAGTGACGAAAATGAGGCCGATTATCTTAGGGGATTTCGAACCGCAAATCTCACATTATTAAACAGTCCATGCCTTACCGACCTCGGCCACGCGTGTCAATTTTTTATAAATAATTGATTAGATTAAGTTAAGTATCAAGCTAGCGTTAGTGTAAAAAGCACTGATATGTATTTTTTAACAATGAACGTCTGGCCTAAGCTAGGACAAATGCAATGTGTACGTGTTTTGAGTACAGGTTGTTTGACAAGAGGTGGATAACGATACCCAGGAACACAATAGGGCCAGGGGTGTGTGAAGTAGCTCAAGGAGCGATCGTTTTTACCCATTCCCACTGTTACCATACCAATGACTGTTTAGCCCCGCATATATGTTTTATGCACTAGTAGGTAGCCCAATTTCATCCTCGGTGGATATTAAAAAGTGCGAAACAAAACTTAATGACCTCGTCCTGTACTGTTACCACTTTGTCTAAACAATAAAATACTGCCGTGAGATATTTGGGAATTCTTCAGCGCTGCCACTGTTAATTCCGTACATCGAAGATTGAGCAGGACGTATGTTTCATATATTAAAAATATGTGAGAGTAAATAATTTATTCTTTAATTATTAATGTGGTGCTAGTTCTATCTCACAAAGTTGGTTAGCCTCTATAAGTAATATCCGAAAACTGTAGTGTTAGTTCCATCAGAAAAAAAAAATATAAACTTGAGTCCGTGATAATCTTTACGGTGGATCTCAGGTTAGCTTTCTCTTGTAAAAAGTTTTCTGAAAATTATGGTGTTGATTCTAAGACAGGCCAATCCTTGTTCTGTTGATCCCACATTGAGAAAAGCTGCAAGAAGTAGATCATAAGAGAATTGTATATTAATGACCTTATATAGGTTGTGTAATACGGGCATCCACTAAAGTTCAGTTTGGATACAGTAATCATTCATATTTCCAAATAAACGTGATTTGTACGTTTTTTAAAGACGTGCAATACCTCAAACTCACGAGCATTTAAAATAAACTTTGTTTTTGTCCTAGATGTTGTTCGATAAATGTATATCTTTTGAAATAACTTGAATCTCCCTCCTTCAGCTCTTTGGTGAATGACAGCTCCTACACTAATTAGCTGCTATACACAACATACAAAAAATAAAGAAAAAATCGGTTATTACCTAATTTATGTTACTCAAGATGGCGGAAGTGTTTGGTGTCAATTGTGCATATTACTTCTAATAGCCAAATGTTTATAGGGATTGAACTTTTTCACACTTTTTTTAATGTTAGGTTTGTTTGGTGTTACTGTTAGCTTTTAACAAAATAGATTTACCTTATTTATGTTTCTTCATCCTCCAGAAGTTCTGGATTTTACTTGTTGGTGTATGCAATTAGACTCAAGACCGTTTTTCGCGCAGCCTGGATGTAATTAATATACACCTTATTATCGTTTAGTATAAGTTCCTAATTTTGTGCAAAAGTTACAGAAGTTTCCATTTTTTGAACCATCACTCCAAGGTTTAGTCCCGAAATGTTGCTCACTGCTACCTCCATCACCAGACACACCCAACTGAAAGTCCTTCAAAAGTATACAATGTAGAAGTTACTGATGTATAAGGCGCCACCTGTTGAGTTCATTTCAACATGAACTACTCTTAAAAACAAATGTTTCGATTATCGATCTAATGCTTAACATGTTCTGATAACTCCAGTGGTAGAGTGACGAAAACAATTTACTTATACCTAAGTACAATTTGTAGTATAATTAATACGTTTTAGTTAATTGGCAGTTAAACATAAGTCTAATAAATATAAGAATAAAAAAAAAAGAAATAAGACAGTAGATAAAATTTTTGTTTGATTGATTGTGATTGATGAAGTTATTTCCCACCTAAATACATTTGTTTCGGAATTAATATAATCTAAATAATTAACAAAAAAATCTAATAACATGGGGAATAAAATATGCTGCCACCAATCACTGCCTAGAAAGTAATTATGCATATTACTATTAAGTCCAGCACAAATCACAAAATCCTGAACACTCCAGATATGTCTGATAAATAAACAAATATCCAAAATCAACATTATACAATTTATATGTTCACCTAAATTCACAAAGGAGGTATTAAATAAGTTAGCAAACACAGTTCTACTATCTCAATTAAAATGTTTTCGTAAACTAAATGAAGTAGGTTTTCTAAATAATTGCCCAAAAGTTATGTAGAAAATTAAAGCAAGTATGAGTAATTAAAGCTAATTCTTACTTTCTAAAAAACTTTTATAACTGCTGCAAAAACTTAGAGGAAACGTAAAAATAACGACTTTTGCACTGCTATAAGAACTCGGCGTGACATTCACATAAAATACATAACACTATTTTATTTTCATTGGCAATATGAACGAAGGTTTCATTTTTTTATACGGCTAATTGTAGGCTGCTGTACTTCGTCATCAAAAGATTTTGGTTTACAACCATTCCCTACCTCCTATTTCTATAAATAAACTCAAAATTTATTAGGGTTTTATATAATTCACAAGTTTGAGAAAAAAAACATATCTAACTATATTTTAAGGTCTATCGGACGTATTTTTACTCTCTTTGCATTCATAATTATTATGCAATGAATTGGCCTATTTGACATATGTACTGATTATGCATTGCCTTTATATTTACGTTTCCAGCCTTACCTTGTTTTGACTATCGTGACCTTGAATCTACAAGAAATATTTCCCTCTATTAATTATTTCCACTCAGTACTTTATTCACTGTTGACAATTCACAAGTGACTTCATACATGTACCGCCTAAACGAAAGCATGCACAAGACTGCCGTTGTGCGCTTTCAGTGTTTCAGTTTGAATCAAGGCAGTGTTACCACTTATCATTCATAAATTTCTGTCTTTGTCCCACCGTAATTTTTCAGGTGCATTTAATGCTTAGGCTCAGAACGCGCTTCACAAGGTCCTATCGCACCCTAAGCAGCAACCTTTTAGCCTGTTTTACTTTCACTCTTCATTATTTAGATTCCGTATTCTAGTCACGTTTCACAAGCAGGAAACTCTGGGGTTATTTTAGCTCCACTTCGCAAGTCCTGTTACTGTCATTGTTGAAACAGAAATCGAGCGCCCTGATTATAAATATATATAATGATTTATAACTTTCACTTGTTTATTACTAGAAAATTATGAATAAAAATAAAGAAGGCTCATTATATAAATAATATGAAAACTAACGCAACAGTTGTTAGTAAAGCTTACAATTAAAAAAAAGAGTAAAATTTAAATCTAGAGAAAGTATAGACATTTTAGATGCAGGATTGAGTAGGCAAGTGAGAGAGAAAGAATTCTGGCACCTTTGTAGCCACAGGAAGAAAGGGATGAGATGAGGCAGGTACAGAGTGACCAGAAGTCAGAAGTGGCAATTCACGGACTTAGGCGGGAACCTTAACTAGGTCCCAGAGTTGGCAGCCACAATGACTCCAATTCCGAGATAGGAAGCAACAACAGGTGCCAGGACAGGAACTTTCTCTAACGCGCAAATGCGCTGTCACGCCACACAGCACCATCCCATTTCGCCTAACCCTGCAACCAGAACTATAGGAGAAAATAATATGAAGTGGAGGAATTAAAAATCTATAGTAAGGAAATATCAATCTAGGGGAAACGATTAAAAAATTAAGTTGAATCGCGATATCTCATGCGTTGCCGCCTAAGTCACCACAGTCATTTAAAAGGGGGGTAATGGGAAAATAGAAATATAGGAATAGTTAGGACGGTGTAAAATCCTTCGGTAACTCGTCATTTTATCTACGCTCAAGAGTCATCTCTGAGAAATGAGATGAAGGATGCATCTGGCGGCCCAGAATCCAAGGAATGATGGATAAGGCGGGGTCCTTAATATTTCACCGATAATAAGTTCCCGACGAGAACAACTCGTTACTACTAAGATGTCCAAAGGCCCTCAAAGGAGGTTCCCAGACAAAATCCGTCGCTGGGGAAGCGCCGGAACAGGAACTTTGCAGAAGCATAAAAGGCAAGTGTTCAACATTTAATTCCAACACTAGGAGTTGAAAACAAATCCAGAATTTTTATGATACGCTTAAAATTGTTCTGAAAGGGTATGCGGATGGTAGGGGTTTCTTAGCCGGTGAAAATTAAACTTCCACAAAGTGCGGTGTCTTTATAAGATATTCCTACTGCTACTAGTATCACTACCACCACTACTGCCATCACCACTACCACCACTATGTCCGCCAATATACCCACCATCACTAAACCTACCACCACCAACCACTACTACCAATATTACACCATCAATCACTACCTCCACCACTATTACCATCACCATCACCATCACTACTACTACTACTACTACTACTACTACTACTACTACTACTACTACTACTACTACTACTACTACTACTACTACTACTACTACTACTACTACTATTACTACTATTACTACTACTACTACTACTACTACTACTTCCACTACTACTACTACTACTACTACTACTACTACTATTACTACTACTACTACTACTTCCACTACTACTACTACTACTACTACTACTACTACTATTACTACTACTACTACTACTACTACTACTACTACTACTACTACTACTACTACTATTACTACTACTGCCATTATTACTATTAAAATAACTACATCACCGCTACTATTAACACTACTACAATATCTATACTACTACTACTACTACTACTACTACTACTACTACTACTACTACTACTACTACTACTACTACTACTACTACTACTACACTACCACTACTACTATTACTACTACTACTACTACTACTCCACCACCACTACTACTACTTCTACAACTTCTGAAAAATTAGAATTCTTTATTGCACTATATAACAAAAATTATCGTACAAGCGACTAAGTTGTTACATACGACAGTCTGAACATTTTTGGACCTAACAATGAAAGAATGAGTTTTTAATTTAACATTATTTTTAATTTTCAACATAATCTCCCTTAAATGAAATACATTATTTATCCATTGAAGCTTGAATGCCATTATCCCATCTCTGTATACTCTACAGCTGCAATCGCCTCTTTATCCTATGAAAAATGCTGACCGGCCAGGAAGAGTTTGAATTTTGGGAAAGAACGGTAGCCAGATCTGGGGAATAAGATGGATGCTCCAATATTTCATACTTCTAATCTCACTAAAACAGGCATGTACAATGTTTTGATGAAAAAAAAATGCACTTTTGTTTAGATAGTTTATGGTTTTAACTAATGTATGAAGATAATCCATTAATAAAATTGATTTAGTAATCCAGAAGACTGATACATAACCTTTGCTGCAGATGGAACTTCTTTGGTATTTAAATCGGCTTCTATTGTTTTGATTCTGATATAGCCAATGGACAAAATCAGTTCTGCTGCTGTTAAAAAGAAATACATTATTTTCAAATAATGCGTTTTTGATCTGTTGTTAACATGCGTTGCACTAATCTAGCGTGCAACTTTTTCTGTTCAATTCTTTAAATAAAATTCCCAAATTCCTTTGAAATATTCCTAGCCTCAGCATCTTAGCTCCCCGGTTCAATCCCACATTTTTTCAATGAGTTCTGCTGTAACATTTTTGAATGTCCTTCATATGGATCATTTTAAAGGCTGCTACGACCATGTTTAAATTCAGCAGTCCATTTTTCAATAACTGAAACTGAAGGAAAAGGGTATCCAACCTTTTTATTTGGTATAATTTTGATCATGAGAAACAGTATGCATGTTACCAACAAGATTCTGCCACAGCTCATACTGTTTGTGATACTTTGGAGGCTATAAGGGAGGATTTTGAAGACAGAACATTTCAAAATTCAGAATATTTATGTGCCGTACGTTCCCGAGATCTTGCTGGTGTGATTATTATTTGTGAGGAATCCTAAAAAATATAAATAATCCACATACTGCAGACGAACTGAAAGACAACATAAGGACAGAAATTAGAAGGATTACAAAAGAATAAGTTTTGCGTGTGAATGCAAATTTCATCAAAAGATGTCAGGAATGCGTTAATGCCGAAGGACACGAATTTGAATAACTATTGTAACATGTCGGTAAAATAAAATTATAATTGTGTGTGTGCATACCATAGATTAATAACAGTTTATCAATAGAATACTCGGGAAATTACGAATCTATAATACCGCTGTTTATTTCGTGCTCTTCCGACTTACTCCCGCCCGCTTTCTCGGATCAAGCGTGAAGCGAACTATCTGTAGCAGTATTACTGAATAAATACACAGATTTTATTTCAGTTTACTACATGTAATAAACTTGTTCCTTTATTTTATTTTGTCTTATTAATGCATATTAATAGAGGTATTGTTTTTGGTTATATTGCGGTGAATATTTACAAACTTGTGTTTTGGTTGAATTCCCTATTGGATAAACTTATAAATCTCACAAAGGGAGGATGCACCCCCTAATATTTTACAGTAGTTCATATGGTTAATATGATTAAACCACCTTTACACTGAACGTTATCACTGCACGATATTCAATTTTATTCATTTAATGAAATAGTAACAACGCATTTGCTTTAGAACGCTGTTTACAAATAAACTATTTGAAACAATGGCCTAATATTTAAAATGAATGCTTACAACAAATGCACCAACGTAAAGAACAATTATCTTGTCAATTCATTGCCACCTATGGTCGAACTTGAGAACTTTTCAGACCGCCCTCTATGTTTGTATTTGTAGTGGCATTTAAGCCGGAAAGAGTAACTTGGTCTGACATGTTTCCCAGCTTTGTGGCTGCAACTGGTGGCAGTCTTTTGCCTGTTTATTGCCCTAACTTTATTCCGGCCTACAGACGTTAGACAATAGTATATTTCTACAGTTAAAGGAATTTTTCAGAAAAGTTTAGAAGTTGCGCAGTAGTAGGAAAGTTTGTAATAGCTCCCGCAGAACGGCCTACGGTTATAAAGATGCGATGGTATTAGTTACAGAGGCAAACAAAAGACGAGAAATGTTCCAAACAAACTTTCTCTTCTCCGTGATGTTTATTTGCTCTGTTCCGCAGACCGACGTCGTTTTGTTAACGAAGCGCTGCTTGTAATTGATCGACGGAGAATTTAAGTCTGTTTTACGCCGCGCCAGATGGTTCAGAATTCTTCTGCCAAAGAGTTCTGATGCTTTCCTGCTTAAAACTATTTGAAATCTACATGAACTCTAGAGTGAATATTCACCCAAATCAGAGCTAGTGTTGCACTTAAAGTAATTGCAGAGATTGTGCATTTGAGAACACTATCAGCGTCTCTTTCCATGTCACATGACACAGCCAAAGATAAAAATTGGGAAATTTCTACGATAAGTAAATAATTTATTTTAGCTGTGCACGATTTCACAATATTTCTGAAATTGCTGCAGTAGGTTGAACAATTTCAATACGTGACAAAATATGCTCAGTAGGCGTTATAGTCATCTGTGTTTCCTGGCCGGCAAACATAAAGAATTCAGTTTAGATTATTTATGTATTAAGCAATAAAGAAAATTCCTACAACATACATTTTGAAACTAGGATCAGAGTAGGCCGTGTAATGACATAAAGCGGTTTGGTATGGCAGCCATATTGGACGCCAAATTTATGTAGCAATTTCTCGTGGGAAAAGTGTTGCTTGTTGTAAATGTTCACATTGGTGAACCAAATTAAGAAGTGGTTTCTGGATTGATTGTGGGCTGCCTCGGTGTTGTTGCCAACGCTACAACGGCAAAAATATCTCAGGGTGATTCCGGTCTTTCGTTGTGTGGGGCTCAACAGGACTGGGAGGGAAATTTAATGGTGTAAACGAACACGCGATGCGAGCAATATATAATTGCGTAATTACTTCTGTGTCCAATTCTATTGCGTACTTTGGTGTTTTCACGTTTGATAGACTGGGCTACTTTGGATATAACTTGGTTCCAGCGTGTGAAACTTTCAGACGAGTACTGCGAACTGCTTAACTGAGTCGAACTGAAGTGAAATGAACTAAGTAAGTCCACTGAATGCGTGCAACTGAATGCTAAATGCCTGCATGACCGCGAACTTGAGTACTGCATAGTGCTTACGTAGAACTGACTGCCAAGTATTTCCGTTTACTGCTCGACTAAAAATTGCTTGTCTAGGACCTAGATTGAGTTACATGAGTGAACTGGGTAAACTGAGTGCCCCAGTGGGGTAGCCGCTTCCTTTATATATCAAATTAGAATAAAAAAAATATCATTGGCTAGGAGACGCCGAAAAGCCACGCGCATCCTTGCGCTGTTCTTTAAAAATTCAAAATCACTTTTTTCATCTACTGGTTTAATTTTACCTAGCTCACATGTGCACATACTTAAGACGTATATCATCATTGAATACTTTAAAGAGCTAACAGCCCACCAGCCAGTTGTGATCAGCGCCTCCTCCCTCAGACGATTAAAAGCCCTTAAGCAAAGTTATTTCCCTGCAAAAGAAAGCTTTCCCATTTAAAACTCAAGAATGAGGCCACGTGTGCGACTGTCATATAATCTTTCAAAAGGCTTTATGATGCTGTTGACAAGTTCAGCTATTGTCACAGAAGACAACAAAGGAAGTTTCTACTTAAATTCCTGTGTTGTAGTTACAGTTTATGACACAAACATATGTAATATTTATATCAGTAACTACAATGTCAAGGTATGATGATAGGGTTTTTTTTTTTTTTTGATTGATTTATTTATGGACGCTCTTTAACAGCTCAGGTCATCAGCGTCCCATTCAACTCAGGGCGTGAAACGGCCGACAAATTTTGCTCAGAGGTCTCTTCTTTCAGACTTGAGGTTCTTTATCGTGCCGTAAATATACGACACCGGACCCACGGCTTTACTTCCCTTCCGAAGGAAGCCATACTTAGGATTTTTACGCCCGGAAAAATCCATCGGTCCTGGCCGGGTTCGAACCCGCGATCTTGGGTTTAGGAGGCAAGTATGGTAACCACTACACCACCAGGACCGACATGATGATAGGGTGCATAAATATACATGACAATTATATTTTAGAGGGGGCGGATAGGAAGACATCAGTAACACTTTAAAAATATAACAGTATTGGCATAGAGCCATAGCGAATGTCAGCCTTTTTCAACAGAATAAAAGATTTGTTGGTCAGTAAGGCAGATAGTCAAGAGTCGTAGTCTTTGTCCAGAGGCAGAGTGTCAGAGACCAGTCCATAGTAACTTTGTCATTGAGGAACCAGAACAATAACTTTAGAGGAGTAATCAAAGTTTTTTCTTGATAAATATAGTCAATTTTGTAACCTTTAGGTAATGATTTATTAGAGTATTCCATTTTATCCTGAGTGTCCGGTCTAAACTATCGGTAATACCCACTCCATAGAAATGTATCAAATATCTGAAATATGATAATAATATTGTAATATATTTGGCATTTTATGAGATTCTTAAGTAAATTTCCTAATATAAAACGCCTTCGTAGCAAATGCATAACGAAAGAAATGTGTGACAGAAGTTTCCGTTAATGGCAAAAAATGGATGAAAAAGCGGAGAAAGCTCTTACCAGTCAGGACGGAAATATGAATGAGTGTATTGCCACAAGTCCTAAGCTTAGAAAATGGTGAAGAAAGCCGCAGTACATTTTCTAGTTCAGCTTATAGAGGCGTGTGCCACTCTGAAAAGTTGAAACATAGTAAAGAAATGTAAAGGAATAATAAGAAGCACTGGCAGAAATATAAATAACACTAAGCATATGTAATGTATACATCATTTATGAAGTTTTCGTGATGTATACACTTTGGATACAACTTTATAAACAATTTAAAAACCATAAAAACAATAACCTGATAGCCAAATCAAACTTGCGACGCATAAATTGCTCTTGTTTTGCATTGGTTCAATTTTTCGCAGACTCTGAAATTATGTAGCCCAAAAGTGATTAGGCATTCGGGCTGTACGAAATGTGCCATTCAAGAAGCACATAATGCTTATATGTAACGATAAGAGCAAAGTTCTAACGCTACATATTCCCTTAAAGTCAAATTGAGCAAGTAAGCCCATTTGACCAAATCAATTTTTATCTGAGTATCACATTTAATACAATTTATTAATCTCCTCTGACTTTACCACACCCCATCTGCCTTAGTGACAGAGTTTTCAACAAAGTAGTAATCATTGGGCAGTCACATATTTAATACACAAAAGAGATTGGTTAAAACAAAATACGAATTTATGGAGAAGTGGCATTGCAATACACAAATAGTTGGTCATGCTCGCAGTTGGATCCTTATACCGATCTTGTAATAAATAGAGTGATCCATCAGTAAAATCCGCTATTTGATCGTCTCCTTGGTCTAGTGGTTAACTTTGCTGACTGCTAGTCGGGAGATCCTGAGTTCGATTCCCGATACTTGCTTAGGAACTTTCTAAGTTAGTAAAATTTGGAACGGGGACAACCTCCTGCTGAGGATAAATGGGGAGCTGCCCGATAGAGAGGTGGCGTCCTTCGATTTCCTAAGCATCATGACAGGCGTCCGGCGGGGTGCCATTATGCGGATCACATGACCTCTCTGTATTACTGCCCTATACTAATGATGTCGTAAGACGGAGAAAGAGGACGCATTGGGTACTAAGGCAGGCCAAGGTACGAACTGTTGCGCCATTAAGGAGGAGAAAACCCAGTACTTAGCCAGATAAACGCTCAAGAACTGTAAAGTACAGCATTTTCAATAGAAGCAGAAACCAAGAGTGATATTGTTTTTATGTAGGTAATATTTAGGTGTCAAAATACGAAGCCGGCTAATAAAGGTATATATGACGACCTCCCCTCTCCCTTAAACTACTTAACTGCAGGTACATGCTCATGTGCCGTGCTATATGTCTGGGTATGTTGGGTCCTATAGTATTTCTGCTAAGCGGTTTAGCGGTTGAAAAGGGATGGGGTTACCAGTTCCAGGAAAATCAGTCATGTTTTGAAGTCAAGGTGAACATGAGCAAAGCAGATCTAAATTATATGATCCACATCGGCATAGACCGATATACTTTCCCCCAATCATCTGCAAGTTGAACACTGCTTCTTGCCCTGTACTATTATTAGCAGGTCAGAGAAACCTGTGTCATGCCGTGATTTTCTTTCGCAGCTTTTTCGTACACCCCATGTAAAATATGAAATCATAATTCTTAAATTCCTTAATTCCCCACTTATAAAAACACTGCGATTAAATATATTGCATTAACATAAAGAAATGAAATGGAATGGAATCCACTATGTGTCCTTTCAGACAAAACAAATTAATTGATTATCCCGGAAGAGAAATATTAAAGCAAACCGAGCATTGTAGTATCCATAATCATTTATTTTGAAACTTAAGAGGGGAGGGAAGAAATAAAGAAAATGGAGGAGGAAGAGGGGGATGAAAGGGAAAAAAGAAGACAATGCGTAAAGGAAAGAAAGAAGGAATAAAAACAAGAAAAATATAAAAATAAACAACCAAAACTGAAATAAAGAAAATAGAACAATAGGAATAAGAAAGAGAAATAGAAAGAAAATAGAAAATGAATAAAAACAAGAACAAATAAAAGAAAAAAGGAAGGGAAAGATGAAAGAGGCAAAGAAAGAAAGGAAAAAAGAAAAATAGAGGAAAGAGGAGAAGAAAGAAAAGAAAAATAGAGAAATAAATAAACAGGGTGGGGAAAAAGGAAAGATCCATAGGTAGGGTTTAGGTTAAATTAGGTAAGGTAAGGTAAAGTAGGTAGGTAGGTAGGTAGGTAGGTAGGTAGGTAGGTAGGTAGGTAGGGAGGGAGGGAGGTAGGGAGGGAGGTAAGTAGGTAGGTAGGTAGGTAGGTAGGTAGGTAGGTAGGTAGGTAGGTAGGTAGGTAGGTAGGGTGGGAGGGAGGGAGGTAGGCAGGGAGGAAGGCAAGTAAGAAAGAGAGAAATAAAAAAATTAAAAAGAGGTGGAGAAAATGGAAAGAAAAAACTAAGTATAGAAAGAGGTAAAGATAGGAAAAAGAAAAGGAGAGTGGGAGGAAAAAATGAAATGGAAATAAGAAAAGGAATAAAGAGGTAAACAATGGTATAAAAATAAAAAAAACAAAGAAAAACGAAAGGATTATTTGTTTGATTGATTTATTTATGGACGCTCTTTAACATCTCAGGTCATCAGCGTCCCATTCAACTCAGAGCGTGAAACGGCCGACAAATTTTGCTCAGAGGTCTCTTCTTTCAGGCCTGGAATTCTTTTGTGCCGTAAATGTATGACACAGGACCACGGCTTTGCTTCCCTTCCGAAGGAAGCCATACTTTGGATTTTTACGCCCGAAAAAATCCATCGATCCTGGCCGGGTTCGAACCCGCGATCTTGGGTTTAGGAGGCAAGTATGGTAACCACTACACCACCAGGACCGACAAAAACGGAATGAAGCAAAGCGAATGGAAGATAAAGAGAAATAAGAAAAGCAAGATAAGGGAAGAAAAATAAAGAAGTAAAAAAGGGAAAAAGAAAGAGGGCTAAAGAAGGAAAAAGAAAGGATGGTAAAAAAGAATATATAAAGAGAAAAGAACGCAAGAAAAAATTAAAAGAAAGTAAGTGAAATGCAGAATTCATTTTATTTTTCATGAATACTTGGATGACAGAAATGCTTAGTACTGCCCCCCTTTGATGTGCATTTTAAAACCGTTATAGCGTATGCCGGTTCGTACATCTCTAATGAAAATTGACAGGTGCCTGCACGCTCCTATGTCATCCCTTCTGAAGGAGTACGTGTTTCTTCCATTAAAACAACAAGTACAGATACGTATGTACTTTAACAGGTTTCTAGTGTAAATAAATATCAACATCATACAACAGAAGCTGCAACCGGCAACGGAAGCTTGGTTGATGTAATGGACCACTTAAACTATTCGTATTACATTTAAATCTAAATATTTGAAAAATAATTTACACTCATGCCATGTTAAGAAAAGAGACACCGAATCTGCCATTTTCATCCGAACGTTTTTGGTACTATTGCACACATTTTCTTCTTCTTCCACTACTTTTCTTTTCATTATTATTATTATTATTATTATTATTATTATTATTATTATTATTATTATTATTATTATTATTATTATTATTAAGCTCCCTTTAACCTGCCGCATCTACTACATTATTCTTTTAAACGCTTATACAATCTTCCAACATCTGTTTTACCAATTGGTATATATTTTCAAAATACGCACGGTATTCTATTTTCAGTCATTCTCAAGCGATGAAAAATTCATTCATTTCTGTGTTCAACAATCTTTTCATTAATACAAAAGGTTATTATTTCATCTTTAATATCATTTCGTTTCTTGTGTGAAAGTTTATAGTCCGCCACCTTTCTCAAAAACTTCGTTTCCCTTGCTTGCAACCTCTTGTTTATCTTTTTGTCTTAAATCCCAAAATTCACTTCCAACAATAGAGGGGCAATGAATATAACTTTTCATCATAGTGCATACTTTCTGATATCGTTCCGTAAATTTCTTCTTAGAGTTCCATTATTGTAACGTAATTGGATTTCTCAATTTTTCCCTTCATATCTACCTTTATATAGAGCTGAGACAGTTACCCCCAAGAATTTAAACTTATTCAATTGGTCTATTATATCATTTCCATATTACTTTTTCATCTTTAAGAGATTTTACCATGAAAAGCTATACCTTTGTCTTTTAGTTGATTTCTCGAGGTTGTGGTTCAAGCTTACTTTATATAATGTTGCTCTCTATAAATTATCTTTATCATTTGCAATTTTTATCTGGTCGTCTATGAAAAGGATAGCTATTGTATTATTTCTGAAATTAAGGTAATATGAATAATTATTTATTTTTAATTTACATAATTTTAGAACTTCGTTTGTATATGCATTAACATAATAAAAATAGCAGAGAGAAACTGCAGCCTTAGTATTACTATATACTGTATATGAAACTATAACAGAAATACAACGATAACTTAAGAGCCTGCACTCAGACTGAAAACGTGTCGCCTAGAGAAAGTGACAAATAGTTACGTTTCGATCTGCTGAATATCTCATTTCTTCTTACTATTATGTTTATTATTTCAGTTAGAATAATGAGAGAGCTTACAATGTTACAGTACTTGGACACTTTCTGTGATCCAAATGTTATTTTAGAACATTATGGCAGAGAGGGTGGAAAATGACCAAGGAAAATATCCCGCAGTTGTCCATTCTCACGCAACACGTTGTGGAGCATTTCATTTCATCAGAGTGATAATTACTCTGTTCCTTCTACAAACAACAAACATGCTACAGCTGTCTGCAACAAGGCACCTGGACGGTTACATAGCCCAGTAACCTTGGTGTTAATTAGTGATGTTTTAATGAAATTAGTAAACCGTGGGGCACACAATAATTAATCTCCAATTAGCTCTAATTTGTCATAATTTAATTAATGTTGTTAATTCAACATTTGCATTTGTTTTCCTGTTTCCGTAATATATTTTTTTTTAATTTCCCACCTCAGTGACCTTATTACAACATTTCTTTCAGCTTCCAGGTACACAATGCACGTGTAGAGATCCTTTTGAGATCCCTGGGGATCTTCCCATATCCCCTAAGGACTAAGTTTGAGCTATAAAATATTTGATCTCAGAGTTTAGATCACATGGTACTAGATCTGAACTATGTGGAAAATAGAGTGCACATCCATGTTGAATGTAGTCAAACGTTGCATCACTTGGCCATGAGGAAGTTACCAAACGTCCTGACAAATGGCAGCTCTTCCTTTGATGCTCTTCATTATCTCACTCGTGGGATAACCGTCACCCCTTGTCATTTCTCCCGACTGGTCGAACCAGCAATGATGATGTAAGAGCCTTGCTTTGAGCTTGCTATGAGATATGAGCGAGAAGGAGCAGGATGTCTTGGGGCAAACACATCTCTCGATCAAATGTTCAAAACTTTTAGGTTCGTAATCCCTTCCCACGCCTCACCACTGACCAAGTTTTGTGCAAGTTGCCTTATATTTATTGTAATTATCTTTAATTTTGAGGATATGCGTTTTATATTCTGTAGAAGTTTCAGCTTTTAATATGAGTGAATCCAAGGTAAGCATGCATGACATTAATGTTTTGTATTACTTTGTTTAAGCATAAGATTTTTTAATCTGTAAATTCTTTAATTTGTATGTAAATTTTTGTTTTTAAAAATTCGTTATGGTTAATTAATTGAAAGCAGTCGCGTAGTAATAGCAATCTTTATATTACTTTTCTTAGTCATTAGATTTATTTAATGTGTAAATTGGATTCAAGCACGAGGCAATGTTAATTTTTATATTTCTTTTCTTATTGTGCTAGACCATTATTAATGAGTGAATTTAAGACAAGTACATGGTAATGTTAATATTTTATATAACTTTGTTAATTGCGCTTGGCCATTTTATTTTTAATATACAAATTGGAAATAAAAAGGTGCAATATTAATGTTTATATTACTTTTCTTATTGTAAATGCTCTTCATTGTAAATGCTAAAAGTAATATTGCATGCTCTTTTGGTGAGCATTGTACGTCTGTTTGTTTCTTTGGTTATAATAAATGCTGTTTTGTAAACTACTTCTTTTGTTAATGAAACTACTTTTCCCGACTACTTTAGGGCATCTTCCTTAGTTCGTTTCCATGCTCCGGCATTATTAGGAGGATGCGGCATAGGAGTTTAGACTTATATTAAGGAAGAAGAGACCTATAGAGCATTGCAGTCTTGAATACTGATTATAGTAATGTAATACGCTTTCAACTGTCAAATAAGATCATAACCAATACCTTCACTACATATAGAACATTTTGGGAGAGTTTAATGACTTGTACACATTACCAGTTTGTTTCACTCATATGCAACTGATGAAATTGATTATGTAAAAACTTCTGCGCCCATTAGTACAGAAAACGCAGCACACTTCGGTATGTGTCCATTCGAAAAACTTGTTGCCCAAAAATCAGAAAATGTGACGGTCAGCAGACACAGAGAGAGATTCTCAAAGCTCCACTCTATTGACGTAGTTCACCAATTTTCATATATTGATGTTGACTTTTGAAATATTTGCTGAAGCTAATAGTCGGAATCTACCTGAATTGTATTCCTTTACGTATCTAAAATCTATAGTGAGAGGATGTACATTATGTTTTCTGTAACTTAACGAACATTTCGGCGGTTGTATGGTTCAAGAGAAGCGATTACTGCTATCCATGCCGCTGCCATTTTGTTTTATGCCAAATTAAAACACCGTTTATGTAAAAGTGCACACGGACTACTATAATTCTTTATCATTCCGTGTAATTTTATCATGAAAGAAGCAAACTATCACAATTGCAGTCATCAAATAAGGTTTTGTCAAAATGGTTATTAATTAAAAAGAACAACAAGAAAATTAAAATATTATATTTGTTATTAATTATTATTATTATTATTATTATTACTGGTAATTTCATGGTTTTGTCTCCCATTTCAGGCAGCTGGCGGGTCGACAGAGCGGTAATTCCTGCAAAGAGGAATATACGAGTAAAATTCACCCAACTGATTGTAGTTTTCGTAGTTTTAGCTACTATTTCAAAGCAGCACCTTATAAAAGGAGATGTTGGAAGTATTGCTCTGCTAATTCCACACATTTCTGATATTTTCTTAATCCAATGTCATTTACATGCATCCTTTTCATAAATAAAAAGCATATTCTATCAGTAATTAATTCCTGTATTTTTCTATATGTATGGTACTATCAAATTAGACAGGTCCTATTAGTCTGAATGCATTTGCTGTGCACCATACAACGATTTTCTCGTCATGCAAGAGGGTTTCGTGTGCAAAATTGTGTTTTTTGTATTCCAAGACCTGATCACGTAAATAGAACATGCTTCATCAGTAAAGAAACGTGGATCAATTACTCCATCATTAGGCACGGGTAGCCGAGGTAATTAAGGCGCGGACTCATGAGCGGGAGATCTGGGGTTCGATTCCCACGAGGAATTTCCTTCCTGACTGAGGTTTTTTCCATAAATGGCAAATGCCGAGAAGATACCCTAATCTCAGACCTGGAACGATTCCTTCCTTTAAAAAAAATAATAAATCCTTTCACAATATATCATTTCATCTCATGTATCGTCAGTGTCCACCGCCTGTGATGCCTCAGCAGTTAAAACGGGCGTTAAACACCATTAAAAACTCCACATTAACATTCCTTAACATCCGATTACAGAAGTTTATCCGAATATCAGACCCAATTGTTTGCATTCCGTGGCCAACAGTGACCTTTTATGCTTTCAAGTTTTTAATTCACCCAATTTCGGAGGAGGAACTGATGTGTGTGAATGACAATTTTCTAAAAAGATGCCATAAATGTGTGAAGGAAACATCTATCATAAGGTATGTGCTTATTTTCATTGTAGAACTTGAATCGGTTGCGCTGATATTACCATCCGCTTCGCCGGGAGTTACCACTGCCGACTTAGCGGCTGCCATGAATCGAGAGACAAAATCATGAAAGTTGCGACATACAAAAAGCACTTTGGCAAGCATGTGGAGAATTATCGGCAATTCAAAGCGCAGCCCTTCACTACCGATTTGACAAATGCCTGTTCAGCTACAATTTACAATTTCGTTTGGGCACGTGCCCTTTCCAATCATGTATAACGACAGACGTTTTTGGGGCAGCATGCTGTGAAACTACTAAGAGCAGTGAGGGATACAATCCAGCACACACCCCATCTTTACCACTTGGCATTATGGTTTAGTGTTCAAAATCATCGGCGTCCCCGTTCCTACATCTTGCCCTCGAACATCCTCCTCGAGGATCCCTATTTCAGAGAGAAAGTATAAGGTATATCTCCTCTGAAAGGCCGATAAGAGCAGGCATCTCAGAAATGTCCTTTCTTCGACTCTCTTTTCGGTCTTTTTATAGGCTTTTTCCGCGGCACTATGCCAGTCAGTTATTGCATTTCGTGTCTGAGACACCATCTTGCTAGTGTGAATGGTACCACATGCCTGGCAGTGCTGAGAAAAGCTCAGGGACCTAGAAGGATTCAGCAGCTCTTAAAGCTCTTTGGAGAGGAGCCCACTAGGTCATCTTTGCCAAATACTTAGGGGTCTTAATGGATCAGACACTCGCCTTTCACTCCCAAAAGTGACATGAAGCAGTCACTACACAAGCAAACCTGAAGCTCCCCGTCTGCCAAGTAACAGTTCTGGTGATGCTTTCGTAAAATTGTTAAGTCTGGAGAACGGCCCCCATGCCCATTTTACTCAGAATTTAACGCATACAGAATTAAGACCTAAGAACTATGTTCGAAATATGCAGAAGATTTTCATCTGGAATCCTTGATCACATCTCAGGAGTTTCCTACATTATTGACGAGATGCAAATGAGAATCCATTCCGTCTATGAAAATACAGCATCCCCTCACCTTAACTCGCCAACTCCCTCCACTACAACACTCTATCCAATATTGTTCACACATCTATCGGACAATAACGGCAGTTCCCATTGTGGCCCAAAGGGTTTAAGTGACTGTGGCATCTACGAAACCCTAGTATGGTGGTCACGACTACCCACAGAGCCGAAACAAAACCAGCAGGGCTAAGCTGATGGAGGCCGAATTAAGTTCGAGGAACAGAAATCTTCCTCTCACCCGATAGAACCAACGGGTGCAGGGGTCGTGCAGTGATAAGATGTGTTTGCCCCCATAGCACATATCCTTAAACTACACCACCAATATGATAATGTGGCTGAACCGACCTGAACCTGTAGAAAGCAGTAGCTCGTGTCTACTAAGTCTACATCTCCAAGTCTCAACGTGACTACGCCATTCTTGCTCCATCAACGCTCTCGAGTGTTAGAACTAAACTTATAAATAAATAGGTTCGTTTTTAATTCATTGCACTTGCCTGCGCTCCCACTCTCACTCATTACGTCACAGGTTTTGTGTACAGTCAATGCAATCAATGATTACACCCTTTGACAAAAAAAATAATCATCTCTAGATTCTAGGTGTCGGTCGGAGAACTTTGGGGACGCTGGAAAACGCTGTATTTGCAATAGGCATGCAGCGACTGCACACTGCAGTGGACGCTTTGCCTGTAAACGTAATGGTCACAATTATAAGTATCTGAAAAGAAAGGCATGGAAAAGAATATTACATATTAACTTGTCATAATATGTTACAAAGGCTTATTTAAAAAGGTGTTTAATGGCGGGAGGCAAACCTGCACTCTTAACCACGGCATCACTGCACACTCTGCTACAGAGCTAACGGAACACACATACTAGACAGGGACTTTAGTGCATATCATATAATACAACTGATGCAGTGGCCACAAAACTTTGCTGGTTACCTTATCTCCTTACGTTGTCTCGAATAGGACTTAGAAGAATTATGCGTTCAAGAAATGGCTCCTTTATTTGTCATCAGAGGTACATATAAGTTTTTAAAAAATGCAGAATCCACCTCTGGGGCTCCGGCCGATCAAGTAGCGGAGCCAAATTTATTGCCATTTTGAAAAAGTTCTCCCATAAGCTTTTCTTTGTTTTATCATGATGAGTGTGCTAGATACTTTAGGCACTATGGGTTTGGGCTACATTTATGTCTTGGAGATCTTAGCTAGTCAGTATGGGACTATAAGAGCTTGAAGTAAAAGAAAAATACAAAGAAAGAAATTAAAAATCCCAATATTACGAATTTTTATTTATTAAATAAATATTTATTACGTCTTATAAAGTGTCCAGTCACTCATTTTGAACCCCGTTATTCTAATCTATTCCTTTCTCGTGCATTTCATTTCAGCAAAACTGCTCAGTCGTTGAAACTAAATATGTAAAACATAATAAAAGAAGGAAGATGAGGGCTGAAAGCAAGAAGAACAAAATGCAGCAGCGAAAGGCAAAGAGGGCGCTCTACATGCAACGCTACATGTTTGATTTGTTGCCTGAACAAACATTTGAAGGAGCTCTTTAATAAAGAGTATCGCTATCGTAGGTAAAACAAACACTCTGTAGTTAAGTCAGTTCTAATTAAAAGCAACTTGTTGCAAATCTTTCGCAATTTAAAAGTTCAAGAACTTATAAATCTCTTTATAATCATTTGATAGTTTTATTAAGAACTTAAAGGGGTAGTACGACTTTAAAAACAAATTTCTCTGGCAAAGTTATTAATTGTAAGTTTGTTCATTTTGGTACAACTGCAAGTAACTTATAGCATTCTGCATTTTAACGTAAACCTTTATTTCCTTTTATTTCTGAAATAAACCAGAAATAGATAGGACGAATGAATGAACGGTGTTTAACGCCCGTTTTTGCTACAGAGGCACCACAGACGATGGACACTGATGATACATGAAATGAAATTATATATTGAGAAAGAGTTTATTTTTTAAGGGAGGAAACGTTCCAGGCCTAAGTTTAGGGTATCTCCCCGGCATTTGCCATTTATGAGGACTGAGGAAAACCTGAAAAACCTCAATCAGGGAGGATGGTTCTGGCGGGGTTCAAACCGCAGACCTTCCGCTCACGAGTCCGCGCCTTAACGACCTTGGCCACCCGTGGCGGTGGGAGAACTAGATGGATGATACAATTATTTTCATGTAAAAGGAACAAAAACTGAAGACATAGAAAACCGAAAATAGAAACGGCAAATAAAGGTGAACTGCAAACATACTTTCCAGTTTTTAAAAGCGTTTAGCGTTCTATGCGATCTTCGTAGATTGATTGATTTATTTATGGAATCTCTTTAACATCTCAGGTCATCAGCGTCCCATTCAACTCAGGCGTGAAACGGCCGACAAATTTTGCTCAGAGGCCTCTCTTTCAGGCTTGAGGTTCTTTTTCGTGCCGTAAATGTACGACACGGGACCCACGGCTTTACTTCCCTTCAGAAGGAAGCCATACTTAGGATTTTTACGGCCGAAAAAAATCCATCGGTCCTGGCCGGGTTCGAACCCGCGATCTTGGGTTTAGGAGGCAAGTATGGTAACCACTACACCACCAGAACCGACATCTTCTAAGATAGCACTGTTAGCTCGAGATTATGACCTTTTGTGAATATATCATAAAATACACATGGAGACTGCCACTATAAATTTTCCCTTATATGAACAACTCTTACACTGTTGTAGTATAAAATATAGCGAGTAACTCACCTAAGTAAATGGCAATTGCAACCTTGTGATTGTAACACAAGCTTGCATTCCTAAGTGAATTTTACTGTTCACTACATTTTCTTCGTAGTTAAATGCTTCCAAAAAAGATATCTACAAGGCTACGTTGTAATTTTGAAATTGCAACCCTGGACGTGATGTAACTCTTCCAGATTCATTTATTTGACTTGTTTATTCCCTATAACGCAATATTACAGGCATTAAATGTTTAAAAAAAACCTGCGGAAAACAAATAAGTAAGGCGTGGATGCAGGATGAACATTGTTAATTACCTAACTTACTCTAGAGAACAAAAGGTGTTACATTATGGTATACCGTTAACATTAGTGGCATGTTTTTCGTTGCCTGATGTGTTCACTATGATTTACGGGCTGTCAGCGAGGAAGAAAGTGCCTCGCTAATGCGATGCTCGAATTTGCATCGCAAATTAAAAGGAAGATGGAGAATGCATACATTTACTTGCGCAAAGGTTTACCCTCGTAGACCCAATAAGCAAGGCAACACTTCGAGCGTCTGTCGGAGTTACAAACTTAATAACAAAGGAAATTAGCAAAGTGCAATGGAAATTTGGCGTTATTATTGGAGCAAAGGACGGTTAAAGATACATAAATTTTCATTCTTGCTTTCTTTTGTTATTTTCTTTTGTTTACCCCTTGCTAGGTGACTGAAAATGTAAACTGTTTGCTTCTTTGTAGTCTACAGAGATAATAAAATTTCGTGCAATATTTTCTGCACTCTTGTTTCAAGATACACGTTTAGAATGTTCTTAATACTAGTTGTTATGCTAACAAATTAATGAACAGCTGGAGCTGGAGAGATGGCTAGTGACGTATACGCGGAGAGGTCTTTATCTGCCAAGTAAAACATTACACACTGCAGGTGCATCATCTCTATTCAAATACTTGAGAGTTGGTCCAGCTCTTTGCGTTAACAAAAGCAGAACATTAATAATTAACAGTTAAACGTTATTAACACATTCCTCTGACTAGCCATCTTTCCAGTTCCCGGTAGTACGTGTTTCTAGTTATGTGTACAATACAATAAGCCAGTCTAATTTTATGATAGACGCACTGGCGGTCAGTTTTAAGACAAAATTAAATAAAAAGCCTACAGTTTTACTTTTGAAATAATTTGCCGAATTGCTTTTGAAGGTTGAAGATCAAATACAAATGCACAAAGCTTTATGCAAAAATAACAACAAAAAAGTGTGTATGAGAATTCAAGAGAAGTATATCGTACTTCTGAAACCAAATAGATAAAGAACTTCCGTGCGATGAAAATAGATAAAATATTCAACGCAAGAAACTGGAAATAAAAGAATTAAATAAATTGCAGAAAGAAATCAACAAATGAAAGACAGCAGAGCTTCAGGAACAAGCAATATCTCAGTGAAAATAATGTAGCATAGGAATGTAACTTTTTCTTTTAGTTACCAACTGTAGCGCAACGATTAAGTTTGGTTTAACTTTATTTTGCATTTTGTAACCACGTTCAGAGTAGCATTAGAGGATAACATTTACTATTTTGTATCTTTAATAACAGCAATCTGCTAACTGTAGCTTGGATATCTTTGTCTACTACTTAGTCGGTCCTGGCGGTGTAGTGGTAACCATACATACCTCCTGAACCGAAGATCTCCGGTTCAAACCCTGCCAGTCGATGGATTTTTTCGGACGTAAAAATCCTAAATATGGCTTCCTTTGGAAGGGAAGTAAAACCGTGGGTCCCGTGTCGTACATTTACGGCACGATAAAGAATCTCAAGCCTGAAGCCTCTAAGCAACATTCGTTAGCCTTTCACGCCCTGGAAATAATGGGACGCTGATGACTTGAGATGTTAAAGAGCGTCCGTAAATAAACCAAATCAACAAATCTTTACTGCCATTTAGCGTACAAAGAAAAGCTTCAAGGTCTAGAGCAAACACGTCCAACGTCCAGCGAGATAGGAAACGCAGGACATGTCCCTTCCGGAATGTTGCGGAAATACGCCCTGTCCTGGAGCACTTTCTGTTACCAACATCTTCAATGTCCGGTGTGTTGCAATGGCGGCTTTACAAGGCTGCTAGTGTACGAAAACGGAACAAAGTTTTTTAAAATCATAAATTAGGCGTTATAAAACAAATAACATATACACTATGACAAAAGTTTTAGCCTTACAAGTCAGTTTGCTGTGCCGATCACACAATATGCGCCGTCCATGGCAATATTTATACATTTTGCCCACTAGAATTTATATTTGTATAGCATGGGAAATTTCTCTGTGTTTCTCGTTTTTACAGAAGCCACGTGGATACGTTCTTTCACAACATTTAGTTCGTTATCACGGCCCAACAGCCGTACAGCCAATTCAGTTTCACCAGTCCTATAAGTACCTTCGTCAAGAATATGAGAAAAGCTCGTTAACGATTTAATTTGTGATGAAATTCATTTTATTTATCTTCCCCCAATTCTTTAATGCGTCCTGTTTCGAGAAAGGCTTATAGATTTAAATGCATCAATTAAATTAAAACAACTTTCCTCAGTTGCAATAATTAAACAATCCTTTATTAATTTTCCATCCTTAAATGCCTTTTTATTATAACCAATTAGTTCAGCCGCTCGATAGGAAAGCTTAGCTATATTATCAGAAATATTACCAACTTTGTGATGTTTTAGGTGTTTTACCGTCTGTAATCTAACATTAGCGATAAATAAACGTGGATAAATAAGAATACAGCCTACTAATTTTATTCACTTAAATTCAAATGCAATTGTTGACGTACTTGAAAGAACGTAGCTGCAAAAAAATGTAGTGTAATATTAATATTTTAACAAATAAGACACCTGACTTGACTGCCCTCTTTGACACAAAAATACTCCTGTTTCTCGCTTACTGTAAAAATGGTACTTCCAAAAGACATTATGCCAGTTAGACAAACAGTCTTCACTGGCCGCGAAATCTTTAAATTAGTGAAGAAAGGCTTTCCCCTCAGTGAAAGGGGTGGGAAAGAACTGTGACGTAGAGAAATAGCTAAGGGAGCCTGTTGGACATGGCTGGTCTAGCTAGAATATCCGTGGAAACGCGCGAGCCTATGTATGTGTGTGGTTTGCTAATAAGGGCTTAGCAACATTGAATAAAAAACAATAACTAATTTCAACCGTTTATTATAACAATTAGTTAATCAAAAACGTGAATTCAAAAAAACACGTGTTGCGAAGAACTTGGTACAAATCTAAGTTGTGCACTGCACATAAAAGTTATTAAAGTTTTACATACAATTATGTATGAAACATTAATTAATAAATAACTGTTTGTAATTAAACTTTCAGAAAAATCCTATCTAGCACGAAATTGTTACAAAATGGGAGAGAAAGAAACCTGTCTAACTGGGCTGCAAAATTAGCACACACCTCATAGCAGGTAAAATTACATAATACAAAAGCAGATAAGAAGCAACTCTCTTAAAACATCATCAATTATCTGACACAAATTCTTTATAACATTAAAGTCCAATAAGTGCAGAAACAAAATGGAATCATTTTCTCAAGAAAGTTAGTATTACAACATTTTATAATTTGCATTATCAATATATAAAATAATCATGCATACCCTAGGCTAGCAAATTAGTCAAAATTTTGTTGAATTTCTATGGGAAAAAACCGAAAAAAGACCAATTCCCAGAGAACTTCTTACCTACGTCCTATCACTCCCACAGCTCAGAGGAGAAGAACTTTTCACTGTTCCCAGAGCGAGATATTAATCCTTAATTGTGACGATATTTTGTAAAACAACGGCACTATATTCAAATATACACTATTTGTGCAGAAATTTAAACTGTTACATTTATTAAATATGAATTTTTTCAAAAATAAGAGGTAACTTCAATTACTCATATTTTCATAATTTTCCACGAGATCTTAAAAATTCTGGCATTGGCTTTAAGACAACAAATTATTTTTTTTCATCATAATATCTTGTCATATGTTCTTCCTAGACGTTATGTACCCACCATTTTGAACTTATATAAGTAACAACTCTCTTCACTATTATATACAACTCTAAAGTCCATGTTTTTGTATTCCTGCCATAGTATATGCGATGAAGTCCTTCAATTCTTGAATTGTCATAGGTTATCTCAGGAAAACTCTTTTCTTCAGATAGCTCCGCAACAAATAATATACTGAGTTAATACCTGATGATTTCTGGAAAGAACTCAATTGCAAGGGTCAAATTTTAAACAATTTTTGATACGAAAACACCGAAAGGCTGCTGAAAAACTGCACACAAATAAAAATTTAAAAACTACACACTTTGGAAATTTTTCATTTAATCATAAAAATAGAAACAATAAACTCGCCGAGTTGATGAAAAAAGATCCCCTTTGTTGTCTAATATGTCAGTGCCGAAATTTAAAGTTTGTGTGGGAAATTGAGATCATATGAGGAATAAAATTAACGCCTAATTTTGAAAAACCTTTTATTAGTTCAGTCAATCATGCCTATCAGGGAGTAGCATTTATTGCTCTTAGCTCTATAGAGAAGATCTGCGTTCTAATCTCTTATTTATTTTTATTTATGTCCACAAATTTGAGAGTGTTTGTGAATCACATAAGAGCACAACGAAATACAGGGCGGATAAACTTTTACCGGTCGTTCAGGGATGTGGATGGTGCGTTTTGATATAAGGAATCCATAGTCTCCGGTCACTCATTACTTGAGCCCTGCGTTTGGAACTGAGAAGCTCCAAGCAATTCGCAACAGTATAACTACGCATGGAGTATTGTTTGGTGGCATCTATTCTACTTATATAGTTCTGCAGACACGTTCACTCTAGCTTGAACTGTTGTAACTCGCCATGTTCTCTGTTCAAAGGATATATGATACACGAACACTTAATGTGTATTCAAAGTGACCAAACAAAATAATTAAGGCCGATTTCACAAAAATACAACTTTACAAAATTACGCAATACATACTCTCTTTAGCTACAAACAACAAATGACTGTGTTTCACAAAAGTATCCCTATAATTATAACATCTATTTATGTTTACATTTTATGTTTATGTTATGTTTATGTTTATATTTTGTAGATTCATAGTGAAATTTTGTACATTACAATTTCTACTTTCGTGAATGAGCCCCATTGATGTTCTTTACTTGCTTATCTCGTTCTATTAAGTGTAGAGAGTTTATTATTGTTGATTGAAACGCATGTACGCATACACACAAAAACACGCCTCTCTCTCTCTCTCTCCCTCTCTCTCAATCATAAATTCATACTCTTTGGAGGGCAGGGAATAATTCTAATGTAAGAAAAACCCCTCCCATCAACCCAAGGAAATCGAACTCGGAACCTCTGGATATACAGGCTAGTCAAATTTGAACTCGCAACCTTGGTCTACCAGGAAAGTATGGTTACCACTAGACCGTCAGAGCTCTAAGCAGGCTAACCACTAGACTACATGGGAGACTGTTAGTTCTTATGTGGTCATTTGATCATGTCAGCATCAGCTTCAGTTAAAAATGACGTTTACTATACTGGAAGAGCTCAGATCATTAAGTGGGTAAGTTCCAGAAACTCTTCTCGAACAATATGAACAGCGACACTGTTGTCCCCAAAGCGCAATTCTATACAGACAGCGACTCCTATTCCTGCTATATCTGCTTACTCGTCAGGTAGTACTGAAGACGCAGTACTTTCATTGAAAAATGAAATCAACGTCTTCAGAACAATTTACTTGCAGAGTGTTACCAGTTCATTTTTAATTTGGAACGAAGTAAATTTTTGTATTTCCTCTATAGGCATCAAAGGAGCTCTTAATACGATGTCCCCTTAAACTCTAACAGGTTATGGAAAACACTGGAAGTTGAACTCTTACCACAAGAGGTAACTCATGATTTACACAAAAAACAAACAAAACAAAATAATAAATTATGATACAGTTTTTTCCTATATTTTTCCCCCTTTCTCTTTGGTAAGCACGATCTATCTGCTATACCATAGTAAATGATTTGTTTTTCACAATATCCAAAAAGTTGTTCGACTTATTTACAGCCTCACGATGCCAACATGACTTCATATGCTCCTACTCATGGAAATTGCTATATTTAGTAAAAGCAAGCGCTATAACTGCACCTTGAATATAATGATACTCTTTCGAATAAATAAAAACACGCAATATGGACACAAAACACGTTTCTGTTTAACAAAATATACCAGCAAAGGGAGTAATCAACAGCCAAAGAGAGCCCGGATGTTATGCAAAATGTCTTTTTTATAAAGTGGATATATTTAAGAGTCAGATAGAAATGAACATGTTTCCGTACATTTGGGATCGGTAGGGCCAATTTTTTTTGCCTCTTTTATCTATTTTAAGCTTTAAAACCTCTTTTCTTATCCCCCCCTTTTTTTAAATATTTTCTGCTATTATTTACGCATTTTAAACGGCATATAAAGAGTGTCGACGTATTGAAGTGAAAAAAGATATAAAAATTAAATGGCATCTCACAAAAATATTTTGAGAATTATTGAGAATCCTGTTAAGCGTTTTATTTCTTTTCAAACAGTCAAAAACTTTCTTCTCAAACCATTCACTTAAGTTCTTTAAATAGCAGAACCTTCATTAGTAATCTGAATGCTCGGTTACCTCGGGTATACGAATACCAGAAAATAGAGAGGGTGGGGTAAGTATTGTAATTTTGAATAGTCCTGGCGAATGACTTTGTATCTATCTGCGCGAGACAAAACTATGAAATTTGTGATGGGGGTAACTTCTCAGCTGCATAAATGTAACAGACAATTGCAAGCGAGAAAGATGAGAGCGGTACCGCTGTGCAACAAACCGTCCCTACAATGTGTTGAGTATGGAAGTAAGAGAGGCACTTAGCTGACTGCCCTATAAATGCACAAATAGAAAATGAACTCGACCAGAAACCACTGCGCATCTTTTGCTCATTCGCCAGGACTATTCAAAACTACTTTACTTTATCTTGATTAACATTTCCATGATGTCCTGAAAGGCGAATGTTCTGTTGTAACTGGTATGAGTCCTTCCGAAATAGCTTGTTTAAAATATGATCCAGTCACTTCAGTGGGGGTTGAATGTTCTTTTCCATGATGAAAGCGGCTGACTACGACAGTTGATACTTTACTAAAACATCTTCTTGTTGCTTCACTGGTGATAAAAGCTGTGTTTATCAACACGACACGGAATTAAAGAAGCAGTAGGTGATCTGGGTCTTCCTAAAGTATAGGTCGAAAAAAGGTTGCCAGTTTCTTCTCAGAATGTGCCATAATGCTACCATTCCACTTCAGGAACGAAATAACAGTCACTGCCAAATAGTAAATGACAGTTTTCCTCTCAAGGGTCTTCAGTTCACTAACAGAAAGAAGACCATAGTATGGCCTGGGAAGGTTGGTGCTTTACCTCTGAGCACACGCTTTGAAAACAAGAGAATTTCTGCAAGAAACGAGAGTGACACTGGTGAACCACCCACCGATATATTTCACATCTGACTCCGTGGACATTTTCTTGTCAAGAAAAAACTGGGGGCATCAGTTTGGGAACCGGAAAGCTATAATCTCCTACGATGAGAAGATTTGGTCCCATTTCTAAAGATGGGATGACTGTGACTGGCTCCAGGGGACAAACTTCTGAAAATTAAATAACTATTCTTGTACTTTCCATTCAGTCGTGACTCTTATGCTCTATCAGTAACCAAATACGGCGCGTTTCCATTAATTATAGTCTTTTTCCTGGTATCCCCTTGACATGGTCCTCAAAATGACGACAAGGTGCTTTTAATTTCGTCAGTCACGTGTTCTGCGTAACAGCTTAACCTGGCATAGTACATAGTTTAGCTTGCTGAAAGCTCTAGTGTCGCACTATCTGTCAAATGCTACCATGCTGAATATATGGAGTTTCTCGATGTTATTAGATTGTGGTTACATTATCCTTCTATGTTAAACGAATTCTACTTTCATCTCATTAAAGTTCCTGTAGTAGGTTTATATTCACCTCACAGAAGTGTTTGAGAGCCTGACAGTAAACAAAGAGAAGAAAGATGAATCTGTAATTGAGATTAGTCAAGAGTCCGTTTCCTTTGATGCTTCCCCTCTCTTTCTTCTCCATTACCGTGAGCACTACAGGGAGCACATTTCATTGGATTACACGATGCAAATTAACATCCTCCGTGTATCACGTAAGCCAACCATCACCACACCGTCAATAGCAATACTATCTTGATGCAATACATCAACTGTCCCACACATAAAGGTAGCCTTGTTACTGCTTCACACCGCACGGGTGGCCGAGGTCGTTAAGGCACGGACTCGTGAGCGGGATGTCTGGGGTTCGAATCCCACCAGGACCGTCCTAGCTGACAGAGGTTTTTTCCAGATTTTCCTCAGTCCTCATGACTGGCAAATGCCGGGGAGGTACCCCAAAAACTTAGGCCTGGAACGTTTCCTTCCTTAAAAAATACTTTCCCAATATATCATCAGTGTTCACCGCCTGTGGTGACTCAGTAGTAAAAACGGGCGTTAAACTGCATTAAAAAAATGCTTTACAATATTTATTGCATCTTTTCCCTGTAGATGTAATCAGTGTGCAATTCTAAAGCGTTATTAACGCATTGCTTTTCCTTAATTTCCTTTAACGAATAACGAAGGAATGTAGTTATTACGATTGTACCATTTAAAGATTTTTCAAACATATCTTCAAATCTCCATCTATCCTACCTAATAGGCACCAAAAATGATAATGAAAAAAATTATACACCGGAGTCTCACCTAGCTCTGCGATGTGTGAAATATTAATATAACAAGTGTTAAAGAATTATACTTGTGTAAGAGCGCTCTGTAATAACCTTCAGAAAACGTTTGCATTGCATGTTTTTACTACAATAACATTAAAATTAAATTTCAAACCTAATTAAAATATGTGAAAGTTTTAATGTATATTGAAACACGTGAACATCTTCTTAAGTACGAAATGTAACTCGTAACTTTCTGTTATTTTTATCAGTTTTAATGAATACAAATATTATATCACGCGTCAGTTCACAAACATGGTTACATACTTACACAGTATAGCTTTGTCTATTAGTGGCCATATATTTCATTCAATTAATAATACACTATTAATTTTTCTGGTTAATAATATTAATAATAATAATAATAATAATAATAATAATAATGATAATAATAATAATAATAATAATAATAATAATAATAATACTTTTTAAATGTGGTTTCCTTTTTGTAATACTTATAGATTGCAAGAATTCTAATCCCCCCCATAATACCATACAATAATACTATAAATTATTTCGTTTCACTTATTAATAAGGTAATAATTTGGATTTTATATTTATTTTTAAATTTATTCAACTTGGTGAGGAATTCGCTTAGTAACGCATCTCCTGCGTGACGTACTTTTTAAATTTGATTTTCAGATATACCCTCACTGCTAATGGTTCGATTTTCCTGAATTTCGAGAAGTATTTTTCTTATTTTATTTTAATGATCAATGCCGAGTTTTGTTGTGAAAAAAAAAACAAATATTTCCATTTTACTGTCTGTCATTAAGTTTTGTGGGAACTTTATGATAAGAGCAAAGAATATATATTATGCATATTTTTATCTGAAATCCTATTCTAAGAGTTCTGGGCCGTAAACAAAGAGCGTTTTTTTTTTATGTGGAAGAATTTTAACAATGGTTTCAAATAAAGAACAAAAACGTTTTCCACTTGGAGTGTCTGTGGTATGCATAGAAACCCTAAATCATAGATAGGGACGACTCCCAGTTCGCCAACATTCGTTTCTATTGGGAAATTATCGGAATTTAACTTCAATTAAATAAACAAGATACAAAAAGTCAAAGAACGAAATGTGTGTTTATTTCTTCAAATCTGAACTGACTAATATACGTTTTTTTTTAATACATAAAAAGATCAGAGATCAACGGGACACAGCTGAATCAGTCAAGACGAAAATTCTTTCGTTGAAATTTCGATCAAGTAAAGTTCGGCTACGGTATTTCAAATAAACAAATACTACCCATCGGGTCCCCACTATCTTCCGATATTACTGATAGACGTGAAGAGTTCATTAAGAGTTGGTTAGTTCTTCATATGGATTGGTTCTGATTGTCTAGTGGTAATCATAGTTGCCTCGTAGATTCAAGATCGCGGGTTCAAACCCCGCCAGGATAGATTTTCTGGCGTAAAAATCCTTCGGAAGGGAAGTAAAGCTGTGGGTCCCTTGTCGTAGATTTACGGCAAGTTAAAAAACATCAAGCCTGAACGAAGAGGCCTCTGAGCAAATTTATCGGCGTTTCACGCACTGAACTGAATGGGACTCTTATGGCCTGAGATGTTAAATAACATCCTAAATAAACCAAAGCAACAAATTCAAGCCATGACAAGTGGTTTTCCAATAAATAAGCTTTTGACCAATGTGCATCAATGTAAATTTATGCTTAAAACATTATTATTATTATTATTATTATTATTATTATTATTATTATTATTATTGGTACCTTATGCTTCCATCTGCTTAAAAGATATGATTCATAGAGCTCAGATAATTGAAGTTGCAATACTTCTTATTGGTCAACTGTCGGAGGAGGCCAAAGAAACGAGAAACGAGATTGTTGTAGATTCCAAGAGCATCACACTAGCAAATCGTCTGACTGGAAACATCTTACTGTTGACATCCAATCTATTTTTATCGTCAATAACGTCATTCTCGAGCATGAGCAAACAAAACCTTTCAAGTTGATGCCCGGAATCTTCTGACGCAACCAGATTTAGGCGATTCAAAAACGCGGGACGAATCGAATGGTACCATTGTCAAAAGTGGTGCTTCCAGTGATTGTATGAAGAGTCCAGCATTTCGCAGGTCCTGGAGAATGTGTGAGCGAAAATTTAAATTAAAATATTGTTTACATTATATTTCATATATTTATTCAAATTAATATCTCATATGCTATATAAATATAACTCCAGTGTGTATATTTTATAATAATTAAAAAGCAATAAATAATAAATCCAACAAAATAAATAAACAGATAAAAACAAAAATAATAAAATCTTGAAGTAGCCATGTAATTAGATCACTAAAGTGTGATATCGCGCTAGATTTGCATTTTCGATTACTGTGCGACTGCTTCATACATTTGCGTAAAGTAAATGGGTTTACTAGAAAAATAATAAAGAGAAATGTTACCCAATTGAAATGATATCATCAGGTGAACTTTCAAATATAATTCGCAGTTGGATTACTATAGTATAAGAACCAAGATGAACTTAGAGAGAAAGAAAAACAGAACGTGTAAATAAAATTATTGAGTTTATTAATGATTTTAAGTTAATAAATACGAAACAATTTTTAATGCCGTTTTGCAGATACAATGCCTTCGCAAGAATTTTGTGCCGTCAGAGCATGGAAACTGCTGCGTGCCTGCCTCCACGAGTTGTTTAACGAGCGTTTCTTGACATGTTCTGTTGAGGTATATTCGTAGTTAATTCGGGAAAGTGCTAAAGCTATAGGTGTTAATAGTGCGTCATAATGCCATGACGTAAGTACACTTTAGAACAAAGCATTTTATCTATAATTCCTGTGCGAAAGCAAACCAGTGCAGAAAAGAGGAGTAGATTAGCAAGGAAATTCCCCCAGTTTCTGCTTAACACAGGAATACTGCATCAATTTGTTCATACATTAAGAAAAAGATGTATATCCTCCATAGTAGTCCAGTATGATTAATGGATTACAAGAAAATCCGATACGATTTGCACAGAAAACAGGGATTTTTTTTTTTTCCAAACCTTGGCTTGAAAAGCTGCTAAACTTTTAAATTTAAGATAACTGTAGTTCAGCGGTTGTTTCCACGTGATAATGTAACTTAATTCTAAACTGGGTTTGAATAATATTAGTGATGGCGCGGATTTTGATGACATAATTCTTCCAACTGTTGGAGACATTGGTTGTTTATATATATATATATATATATATATATATATATATAAACTCTGTATACGTTCTATACATGCTATATATATATATATATATATATATATAAACACTCTGTATACGTTCTATACATGCTATATATATACTTTTGTCCTTTTTGTCCTGTTTCCTTTTATATTTTTGGTTTAAGATAATTTAAAGTCATTTTCTCAAGTATAACTATTTTTTAAAGATTGTGCCATTAGCATTCTGAAACATTCCATCGATCGACAATTCTTCGTTCGCTTTCAAAAGATGCTCATATGACCTACTTTGAAATGTTATTTGAATGGCTAGTACAGGCCTTGGCTGCTGCGAGCACTTCGAATCACTCCGTCACTTCACCTTGTCTGGTCTTCTCTCTGAGCTTGCGTAGCGGTAGGTTTGTAGGTAAGAAGTTCCGATGGGGGAAAGTTTCGGCATAAACATTAGAAATTGAAAATGCAGCTATTTTCCTAATTTGGTGACCTCAGGTTTGCCATTTTTCTTAATTTTCTTTTCTCGAAATGTAAATTATATGTAAGGTTGTTGCCTGATTTCGAGAAAAGTTCTGAAAATTTATAAAGGTAAAAACGAGCTTAGCTTGGACGAAGATTGCTACGAAAGACAGTTATTGTACTGTCTTTTGTTTGTCACTTATTTGATGATGTTTTACAGTGTTGCCTGTTAGTAAACGAACGTATATCTGGAAGCCAGCATAGTAGTTTTCTTGTATTTCAACATGGAAGGTTTTATAGCACGCTCTGTGCACAAAGAAACAATTTCAAATGTTTTAAAAGAGTTTAAAGTTGTTAATATGCCTCATTCTTTTAATATTGTAATAACTCTCACAAGCTTAAATTATACAGTTCGTCGTAATATACTACAGTTGTTTGCTATTTTTATAACTGTTCTGTAGATTATTTTAAATAATGCCTTATTAATTAACAGACACCAAACATTATAGTAATTCAAAAGGCCCAGATCATTTTACTGCAATGCTTTTGAATTTTTGCATCAATATTTTGGTCATAACCGGAATTTAACATTGATTTCCGTGGCATTTATTGTTTCCGATTGATCTATTAGGCAGAGACAAAGAACTCCGTTTCAAGCATTGCTCATGACATGAAGTCATAAAATTTGAGTTCTGATAGTATCTAGCGGTTATCAAAACAAACAATGGTGTTTCATATCACTGAGCAATAAAATGAAATAACTTAATTATTACAAATACTCCGCATATGTAACTGCTGAAAACAAACTATACAAAAAGTTATATTAAGTTTTAATTGTTTAGCTATGGCTACTTATTATTTTCATTTAGTTTACAGACCCCAAATTACAGTTTAAGCTTTCCTCTGTTCGACAAAAGTCATCAAACCACATACGAGTAAAACACCTTCAATTGCAAACAAATTTTCAGTAGGAAAATATGTTTTGTGTTGTTTATCAGTAATCTCGGATGATAGTGGGGACCCGATGGACAGCATTGGTTTATTTGAAAGATGATGTTATTTTTTACCTAACTGTTTCATTACTATTTGGCAGGCAATGAAGGTCACACCTTCGTTTTGTTTTAAAAAGTGAGAGGATGTATGATGCTTTAATTCAATCTCTTTGGATATGTGACATAGAAATGTGGGGAATTGATGATGGATGGATAAATAAGAATTTATTGTTGAAAATGTTTGCAAGATAATTTTGAGTGTTCCGAATAATTGAAACAATGCAGGGCATTGTTGGAGTTAGGTAAAGGAGTATGGGGGGACTGGTAATTGAAAGAATATCGATAAGTTTGTTCCGAATTCAATCATTTTACCTGATAATATATTGAGAATATGTCTAAAATATTAAGAAGTAGTTTTGAGAAATAGTAAATGATTATGGAAGATTAATGAAAAATTGTCCTAGGAGATGTGTGGGTACCTAACGTCAATCCTTACATGGAATTTTGGTCAAAAGTAAAACTAGCCTAGAGGATATGGACGTTATGTTTCCAAATTTTAGAGAAAATATCGTTAAAGTTTTACAGAGAATTTCAACTTGAATTTGAGAAGAGAAATATATTAGTGTTTGTGATAAAAGATAAAGGGAAGGAATTATCTGGTTTCGATTAGAAGTGTGAGATTTGAGGAAAATTAGGGGAATAATTCCTCATGATACGAGGGATAACTCATAAGTCATGACAACTATTATTTTTCTCGCAAACAAGGGTCAACACCAAAAATCTAAGATATACAATTGAAAGTGTATGGCATGTTATTTAGAATAAAGCCGCTGGATTATATATTTAAGCAGAACTGCGTGTCTCAGCACGTTTCAAAGTTCAGTTGGTGGGCGACAGTGGTCAGGAATGGAAGTCACGAAGTAATATCATTTCTTGAGTTCTGGTTCACGTGCCCATTACCCACTATTCATCAATTGCAATGATATAATTTAACATTGCATTCTCTTATTCCTGAAATTTCACCAGATTGATGCGACATGTTTCGTAGCGAGTTCATTCCTATACTTCATTTAAGGATGTGACACCCACTTTTCGCATGTTCTGGTCCACCTGTAAAAATGTGGTGCACTCTTTTTGCCGGAATTCCTGTTTGCTCTTCTACAACTGTCAAGTGCCTTTCATTGCAAAAGCTCTATTCCACCATCCCCATGCACCCTTGTCCGTCCGCCACGTCATTCTGCCCCGTTTGAAGGCCTCTGTTCATCTCGCCACTGTTCGATATGGCAGGACACTCGTAACCGGTGTTTCCCGTAATTCTGTGAGGAATTCTTGTGCATTCCTGTTGCGGAGAAATAATATTTTATTTTTTACATACGCACGTTGTTCACTCTTTGTGCCCTTCATTCCTGACCACTGTAGCTCATCAACCAAACTTCGGGGCATGCTGAGCCACGCAGTTCTGCTCACGTACACCATCTGGTGGTTTCCTTCGAAATTATTTTCAATATACTTTCAAACGTATATCTTAGATTTTTCGTGTTGTCCCTTGTTTGCGAGAAAAAAAAATATAGTTTTTATGACGTCTTGCTAGGAGACCAATGATTGTAGAATAAGTTTATTGGAGGATATATGGTTGAAGAGGTGAAGAATGGTAATCTTTAATGATAAGAGGCAAATAAATAATCTTGGAAATTTGCTATGGAAAGTTTAGTTAAAATAGATGTATGCTATTGAGAAGAATTACAAGATAAATAAGCAAAATGTTGACTAGATCAGTAAGCAGAATAGCAACATAGAATGTATGATTGTATCCTGAAGATTGTGCATCTCTAGTTCTCTGGATTTCAGTAGATGAATCAGGGGTTTGAGCTTGTTGGAATGTTTAATATATTTATTGTATCTAATTTATTTTGTATTGATTGATGTTAGGATATGATATAGAGATAATAACCAGGGTCAGAATCTGTAGATATCCATTATTTTACAATTTACTTGGTATTTAATAAAGCATACTTAATTCACATTATTCTTATACGGGAACTTACGAATATATAATAAATGCATACTCAGCATAAACAAATACCAAAATGGGCATGTTTCCTGTTCATCTTTTCACTGTACATGTTAAGTAAGATCGACCAAAAAAAAAAAAAAAAAAAAAAAAAAAGAGGCGTGCCTCAGCGCTGAAGGTTTGATCAACTGCAATGTTAATTAGAAACTATAGTTCAACTATTACTGATATTGGGAAAACCAAGTTTGCAGCCATTGAAATGTGAAGCAAGGGAGGAAATAACCGAAGGCTATGCACTGTACGTTTTTTGCGCTTTCCACTAGTTCATTCGGAATGCAGTGACGTTTTCTCAATAATGCGCTCTTATCCACGGCTAACCGAACTCAAACAGATCGTAATTAGACTACACAGGAAGTGTGCTTTTGTCAAGATTTACTAATTACTCTGCAGTACTTTCATCCAGAGCATTGCTTCAGAATCATCTATGCCGTCTGTCGTTAAGACAATATGCCTTGGTGCATAAGAAATCTAATGAAACGGGGCATAAAATATTAATGCAGTTACGGTTTACTGAAAACCCCATCTTTAATTTTTATTGCGAATAGGTGCATTGTATGGTATGGTCACATCTCTAATAGTTTGTATTTTATCAAAATGGAAATAGGGAAAAAGCGTACTACACAAGCAAGGAGTACGCATAGGATATATACCCAGTTTACTAGAACGTATAGTTACCCCCCCTCCCAGGATATCTCAACAATAAGACCAAGTGGCACAAGCCCTTCAACTGGTAAAAAGTATGAACGCTATGCAGTAAAATTAATAACCGAGTTGGGTACAACTTTTCAAAATTATTAATCCTTACCAGATAGAATTAGAACAAAAATGTTAGGAAAATGGTATTATAATTCCTTTGAATGTCCGTCAGTTCCAGTGGTCTATCGGTAACCATACTTACCTTGTAGACCCAAGATCGCGGGTTCAATCCCGACCAGGGTAGTGGATCTTTAGGACGTAAAAATCCTAAATTGACTTCCTTTGGAAGGAAAGTAAAGCCAAGGATCCCGTGTCGTAGATTTACGGCACGTAAAAGAACCTCAAGCCTGAAAGAAGAGGCCTCTAAGCAAAATGTATCGAACGTTTCACGCCCTGAATTAAATGCGACGCTGATGACCTGAGATGTTCAAGAGCGTCCGTAAATAAAACATATCAACAACGGCATTGAATGTCCCTATTTTAGTACACGATTTTCACTGCCTGTAATATACACCACATACATAAATATCGACGAACTTTAATGTATTTTTATTAGTCATACTCAGAATAATTACAACTTATTTTGACGAACACACCACTATAATTGAAGAGTCACAACTGGAATATAGATTATACCAACCCTGAAACGCCTGTTACATGCAACCAATATTACCAGCGCGCCATGCTTAACTACGAGATATACGAGGTATAGTCTCAAAAAGTGGACGATGTTTTGGAGACTCCGTATGCTACAGTAATTCATAATTTTTATATATACTGGTGTAATTGTGTAAACCGAAGACTAGTAGGACATAGATTTCGTTAAGGAGAACGTACATAACTAGAATTTGTGTGTAAAATTTAGCACAGCTTTTGAAAGTGTCACCGACCTAAAATGTAGACTTGGGACAAACCTTGGACATTCGGGTGAGTTGGAATAAGAGTTTTGTGGAAAAATTCGAGATCTCGGCTGAGACTTTAAATTACTGTACCGACGCTGTTGCTATGCCCTGCCAGACTGCTACGATTTGGTTTATTTACGGAAGCCCTTTGAAATCTCTGGTCCCATTCAATTCAGGGCGTGAAATGATCGACAAATTTTGCTCAGAAGTCTGTTCTTTCAGACTTCAGATTCTTTTACATGCCGTAAATCTACGACGCGGTACTCACGGCTTTCTTTCTCTTCCGAATGAAGCTATACTTAGGATTTTTATGCCCGAAAAAAATCCATCGGTCTTGGCAGGGATTGAACCCGTCGTCTTGGGTTTAGAAAACAAATATCGTTATCACTACACCAACAGGACCGACTTTCCAGACTATAGACGCGAATCTCCCGCATCTGAGCTTCGTAGTTAACCACACCATTAAGATCAATTTACATGAAATGTGCTTTTTTCACACAAATTAGTTTAGGTTTGAATCAAAGATAGACATAAAAAATGTGAAGTACCGCCCGTGACTCGAACGACGCATCGTAAACTTACCGCTCCGAGGCTCTTACTATTTGAGCTACCGTGCCAGGGTTGAAAAAACTACTATATTTGCATTTCTTTCATTAATCACTATAGTTTGAATGTTGCTTTTTTGTTAGTGCCTCGTGTGTTTCTGTAAGTGATTTGGAGAGAGCGGTGTAAACAGCAGAGAAAGCATTTCGGACGTTTCGTTTCACTAGTGCCTCGACACCTACGGTCAAAGGGGGAACATCCCCTTTCATTTGCATGTTTAGATGGCCTGCTATAAATATCTTCCACAACTTTCTCCTGTCAATAAGCTAATTAATTTTTCCTATTAAGCATTTGATCGGCTTGTTTTATATATTTTCTTCTTTTGAGAATAGTCTTTATACTATTACTTGTATCGATTTTAATGAAACACATGAAGAACAACAATTCCATCGTAGAACATCTCCGTTTAACCGAAATTTGTACACAATCACAAGTGTTGTGAAATATTGCAACTTGAGCAGAGAGCGATTTCTGAAATAGAAAATTTTGATCATATTACCAAATCTTCAATCTGTAATGTTCAAAAGAAAATAATTGAAAACTCTAGTTTGTTAACATAACAAGCATAGTCAATAAAATATTGAATGGGTGAGAGGAAGAAGAAAAAGATTTCCCAGATCATAATTTTAGGAAAATAAAAGAGAATACTTTTGGGAGAGTAAACTATTAATAATTTTGGGAAAAAAGCATTCTTCAGTTATAGCATATAATTCTGACAAAGATCATGGACCAATATTTTTCATAACTATTTAATTACAAGTGGAATATGATTACATCGGATATTGTTCTTTCTGGGTTTCGGTGGAAATAAATTAAACAAATTTTAATTTTTAAATTTCAATTAAGTAAATAATAAATAAAAGTATTACAAGTAATAAAAACAAAGTGTTCTAACAAAAAAATCACTCAGTTTAACAATTAATTATTTTTAAAAATCACTAAGTTGCGATTTATTTGTTTTCATTAAGCGTAAACCTCCACTATCACACAACTAGTAATTTGAATCAACTGTTTGTTTAGTTAACAATATCAGTGTACTATCATCTGCATGGATGTAGGCCATGATAAAATATTTTCATAAAAGTCTTTGCAGTCACCTGGTACATAATGAACAACTTTAGCCAAATTTTGATTTTTTTTTTATTGGAACTCTCCACTGTAAGCATTACAAATAGGAAGCAACAATAGTAGTGTTTGCCCCTTCTCCGGCAATCTTTATTGCAGATTACTGCATTACCTACTTTTAGGGGAGATAATCCCGCAATATGTAGTTGCATTACCTACATGGGTTAGCTGCATTATCGACTGGTGCAAGTTTACCAACCTTCGGTGGTATGCATTCCCCTCAACAAAAACCAGCAGGAGAAGGGACATCATTTTATTTATTATACAAAATGGGGAAGGATTTGTTTCCTTGCCGACATTCAGTGGTGTGTAAAGGTCTGACTGGAAGGAGAATATTTTTATTGAATGGTGGGAATGTGCTTCCTTACCGACCTTCAGGGGTGTGTGTATAGATGTGACAGGAAGGTGATTATTTTATTTATTATACAAATTACAAAATAGTGGGAATTTGCTTCCCTAACGACCTTCAGGGGTGTGCAAAGATCAGGCGCGAAGGGGTTTATTTCATTGAATGGTGTGAGTTTGCTTCCTTAACGACCTTCAGCGATGTGCAAAATCATGACAGGAAGGGGATTATTTTACTGACTGGTGTAGATTCGACCTTTAGTGGTATGCAAAGATCTGATAAGAGGGGGGATCATTTTATTTATTTGACAAAAATTTAATTAAAATTTGTGAAGCAAGCATAATTTCAGTGGCGAGCATTGTTTTATTGAATGGTGAATGTGAAACATGCTGTGTGTTTGTAAAATATATTTAGCACAATTAAAAAATACTTCTCACTTACATTGAAAACATAATAATAATAATAATAATAATAATAATAATAATAATAATAATAATAATAATAATAATCTTGAAAAGATGTTATGTTTCAATTAAAAATGTTTTTGCCCCTGCGATTAACTTTTAACACACTACAGTGAATATTAAAAGCAAAAAAAAAAAGTTATTTAACTTTGTAAAAATAATTTATGTTGCGGAAAACATCATTTTTAGATCACCGCTGTTATGTTTTGCAAGTAAAATGTTAAACTGTGTAAATTTTTGTTAATTTCCAATAATTTAAAAAATATCAAAAGCAACATACCCTAAACGAACTGCAGTGAAGCTGTTTCTTGGCTTCCAATTGTCTATTGAGCGTGGGCAAAGTCGCGCGGCACATGTTCCATACCTCAAACAGGTCTAAACCTGTCCAGGTCAACCTGTCTGAACAAAACTTAAAGCTTTCCTCCCTTTGCCTGCTAATGAGATTTCAATGTTTTCCCCGGGTCAGATCTGACAAAAAAAAAATATATCCATTTTATCTGTTAATGGCATTTCAATATCTAGGGATTTCTATCTAAAAGTTAATTTTTTTATCACTTACCTGTTAATGGCATTTCAATGTGTTATTTTGGGTCAGATATTTCTTATCTGCTAATAGCTTTTCAGTTCCTCACTCCTTTAACAGCCCCGGGATTTGGGACGATGGCGAGGGCATTTGTAATAGGAAAAACTAACCTCATTGGCCAACCAAGTGGACGGGGTTATTGCGCATGCGTACTGGGGAAAACCAATCTCGTGATAGGCCTCGTAATTTTAACATGAATAAAGTTATTCCATTCCTACATTTTCACCTATATTACACCGCTTATAAAGTATTTCATCCTGTAGTGACTGAGTTCGATTCGTCTTAAAGTTTGTTTAACTATTTCGGAGTCTACGTACAACTCCAATTATAGATTAGGGATGTACCACATTAAAATATTAGAAGAGCATTTGAGTTTTATCTCGATAATTCAGTAAGTAAAATACACCTGTTTGTCAAAACATGTCGTGTACAATAATTAACTTCGCAAAAAAAAAAAAAAAAAAGTTAACTTATGTAAAAATAATATTTTCTTCCCGCGATTCACTTTTAATAAACTAAAACAAACATTAGAAACTGTTTAACTTTGTAGAAAAAAAGGAGTTGTTATGTTCCAAAAAATTGTTATGATGCAAAACAAAACATTTTGTTGCAATAAAAATATTTTCATATCGTCATTGGCATTTAACACACGACAGCGAATACTACAAAAACAATAAAGCATTAATTATGTAAAAAATAAGCTATGTTGCGCTAAAATAATTTTGTAGTTCGCCGCGGGGTTCTTACTACAGTTATGTTACAACCAAAAAATAATTTAACACGTTATGCGACATTTACTGGTTTCGTGCCTTTTACCTGCTAATGGCATTTAAAAATGTAAGAAGGTGAACATGTTGAGTGATTGTAAAATACAGTTAAAAAACGTAAAAATAAATCTTAAATAATAAACTGCAAAGAAAATGCATTAATGTGTAAATTTTTGTTCATTTCCAATATTTTACGATGGTGGTGGTGTGAAAATATGAAACTATATTTACGATATATCTATCACCTGACATGAAATGATTTTGGCCTCGGCTTCTGGCCGGAGAATAAGCGAAACAGCCAATATAAGCTAGCAAAGATGAGAAGAATTTCACATGACTGGTATCGAGGAGGAGGGTCGCTGGTGGTGGGGAATGAGTTGATTGAACTTCCTGATACAATGCACTTGCTTGCGGGGGAAAAAATTAAAAATAATCCGGTTACAATATTTAACTTTGCAAAAAGCGTGACTTTAAATTCGAGACAAAATACGAATTTGTTATCATCTTGGGGAACAATAGTGGAAATTTAATTTTCAACAAGATGCAAAAGCATTTCTCACGAAAATACACGAAGGCCAATAATAGTCTTAAAGTTTGATTTTATTAATTTCGGAGCTTACATGTAAAGCCCAATTAAAGATATTACGCTGGTATAACAAATATTAGATGAAAAGTTTGCATTTTTACCCTATTTGACTTATTTTTTCTTAAAATAGGTAACGTTACTGAACATTAGAAACAAAAAAATTTTAACTTTGAAAAAAGATTTAATTAAAGACCTAAGTTAATAATGAATTCAAAGATACGTTTTGGATTAAAAATTGCGTATTTTAAATCATTCAACCACGCCATGCACTATGGTTACCAAAATAATTCTCACTGTAGTATTTACAATAATTAACATTGAAATAAAAATAATATGTAATGATAAACGCAGCAAGCAAATGGGTGAACTGTGTAAAATATTTATTAATTTAATACCAACCCAATAACATGTTCATAATAAAATACACGTGTTTGCGAAAACGTATCCTATACAATGTTTGACTTTGTAAAAATGTTATGTTGTGTAAAAAGAATATTTTTCTCCTCAACAAATCACTTTTAATGAATAAAACTAATATTAAAAACAAAACGTTGTTTATATTTGAAAGAAAGATGAAATTAAGAATATTTTCACTGTCTATAAATTAGTAATTCATTAAAAGACACGTTTTGGAATAAAAATTAAGTATCATTCAACAAAACCATATAATTAGGGAAAATATTGATTTCTCCCTGTAGATTAGTAAGCAGTTTTGATGATCTCTGGCCTCGCTCTGTGTCCTGCAATAAAACTGTACTATGCTGATATGTAAAGGAGAGATATTTCTTGATAACATAATGAACAACATGAATGAAAGCGGAAACAATTTTTTAAAAAAGAGATGGTTTTATTCACTGTATCCATTCAGCTGTAACTGCAAATATTACACAAAAATGTTATTCCGCACCCTGATCGGGATTGAACCCGTGATCTAGTGTTTACGAGCCAGGTATGGTTATCACAATAATTCTCACTGTAGTATTTACAATAATTAACATTGAAATAAAAAATAATATGTAATGATAAAAGCAGCAAGCAATTTGGTGAACTGTGTAAAAGAATTGTTAATTTAATACCAACTCAATAACATGTTTATAAATACACACGCCATGCTAAATACAATACCTTCATTTCTTAGAAAATCTCACATACATAATCACATTTATATATTTCAGTTACTGCATATATATAAAAAAATTCCACTTTGAAAAATTGAAAATACCTATGGCACATACATATCACACTTACCCCCAAGTAAAAGGGATTTCATTAAAAAATATATTAGAGTTAACAGAACACCTATCTGATTGCGAGGTGATTTATATATGCAGAGAATGAGGGGTAAGCAAAAACACACGCTCTTGTCTAGAGGAATGAGATTAGAAATGAAAAGAAATAGAAAGGACAACTTTCGTTTCTGCATAGGCTGATGAAAAAACAGATATTACATGCATGTCACAATTTGCTGAGATATTACGATACAACAGTGGGGTAAACCGGTTGAAAGATTCATAAAATTCATTGTTGTTTATGAATTGACTGCGAGAAACTTAAAGAGTACTATAACAGCTGAATCAGAACAGTTCCATATAATCCAAAAGTTGCAGAACAAAACTACGATTGCGCTGCAAGTATAATGTCGGGGAGGGGTATTAAGTTTTGATATGAGATCTTCACCCACGCCATTTGGGTGTCAAGTAGTTACGCCCTTAGCCCACTCTTCTACAGAGACCACAAGCTGCCAGTGGTTTCATCAAAATATAATGATTTTGCTGTGTTGGTGAAAATAAACAATTTACATGCAAAATGGTCTGCTGATTTCGAAAATGGTATTGTGGTTGTTTCATAACACGTACAGAATTTTTTAAGCTTGATATTTTTTATACTGCTCCATTGCAATGATAATGATGCAAGGCGAAACATGCATAACTTTAGCACGAACAAGTTATATATAAATGATTATAAGAATATAATGCTGGGTGCAAAGCAACCCTTATTAACGTTCTTATCACTTCCTCTGCCATGTGTTTAAAATTTTCAACGAGATTGAAGCTCATTAACGCGTGGCCAGGAAGTAAGGGAAAGTGGTTGTGTCGTAGTCTAAAAGCACTAAGACGTCAGTTACAATTCATTAGCTGTGGTAGTCGATAGTGTATTTGTTGTTTAGTGCTATATTTCAGTTTTTCTTTGTGTCATGTACAAAGTGCCAGGGAACTAATAATAAGATGGCTTCAAGCTGTGAAATAAGACGGCAATGTGTGAACAATCAAAATTATTTCTGATTCAAATGTATTTCGTACTTGTTAAAAAAAAAACAAAAGAATAATATTATTCCCTTTATTAAGAAAGTATATTTTGCACATTTTAAAGTTAAGCTTGGAAATCCATTTTAGAAAAAATTAAATACCCGGAACATCAATGGCTACTGTGTGAAGATCTAAAAGTTTGGTTAGCAGGATAGGTATGCAAAATCTCCTTGCTATTTGTGCGAATAGAACATTAGATGTAGGGACAAACACCGATCAACGATAGAATGACCTAAGAGAAAAAGTTTAGCTCCTGGAGAAACTAATATAATACGTGTAAGTATAGTTGGGTCTAAGGTATTATGAAGCAATTCGTCAAAACATCAGACAAGAAGGGTTTGTGTTTCAATTAATTATTTATATCGTAAATTTCCACTTCTGTCTGAGTATAAAATAACAGAAAATGTATTTGATGGACCTCAGATCAGAGGCTAATGAAGGATAGTGACTTTTTGAACACTATAAATGATACAGAAATTCAGGCACGAAGTGCTTTCAAGGGTGTTATCAATAAGTTCCTTGGAAATGTAAAAGATGTGCAATACGAAGAAATTATAAGAAATATGTTACTAAGACTGCAAGTTCTCGGTTGCAATATAAGTTTGAAACTTCACTACTTGAGCTCTCACCTTGACTACTTTCCACCTAATTTGAGTGATAAGAAGGTGAAATATTTCATTAAGAAATTAAGGAGATGGAAAGACGATATCAGGGAAGGTGGAACGAAGCGATGCTGGCGGACTACTGCTGGGGCTTGAAGAGAGAAGATAAGCAACCAAAACATAAACTTAAATCAACACAGTCTTCCTTCAAAAAAAAAAAAAAAAAAAAAAAAAAAAAAAGATAAGATGCTCATCTTCAGACACGAAACTTTTTTAAAGGTATGTAGGTACCCTTTTTGTGTATTAGATAGGAATATGACATTTTAGTTTTGATTTTATGATACTCTTTATATTACAGAAATGGACTATTCTAATTCTTTTTGTAATTAGTTTAAAATCTTTAACCGATAGGGAAAAACGAATTTCAGCCTTGAATTAGTTAATATCGCCATTCACACTTGAGACATCAGATTATTGTTGTTGTTGTTGTTGTTGTTGTTATTATTATTATTATTATTATTATTAATTTTTGTGCAGGTCAAGGCAGTAACACATACATGTCTTTTCACATTTATTCCTATATACACTGGGACCGAATTTACTTACTCATGGTACTTACACAGAATTACCAATTAGATGCATTTGTCGCTATGATGTAACATGGATTCTTATGCAGCTAACTGTATCAGTAGACGTATGTTTATGCAATCGTGAATACCAAACATTCTACAGTCTGCCGACTTCTGAATTAAAACGGTTCGGTGCATCAGGACAGAATGTTTTATTGAAATGTTTGTCTCTTTCTGGCCCTAAACCATATTTAATGAGTGTAAAGACATTCCGGTGATCATGCAAATGCTGCTCTCGCCTTAATCAGACTGACAAATTTTTAAAGAATTTGTGACCATCCAAATCACTCAAACTAACTTTGCCCGATTACTTCTTGTGGGATTACCTTAAAGATTAATCGAGACAAACAATTGACAAGTTGAAGACCAACTTCTTTGCCGAAATCATTGGCATTAACCGCAGCGAACTGCCAGAAACATGGAGACATATCTACAGGAAGATAATTGTCATCACCTATGCAGTTATTCTCACTGAGATATTTTACACTTAGAAAGTAGTTGTATGTTCATGGCTGTCAGCAAACAGAGGAAATCAGTGTAAAAACCACTCATTTTATATGAATACCTTGTGTTTTTGAAGCCCACCATCACTTTGAGCAATCAGTTGTTGGGTTGTTTTTCTCCCTTGCTTGAACCAAAATTTAAAATTTTTATCACGTTCGATATTGCTGTAAAATAAGGCTTGCTTTAATTTCACATACTTTACAAAGTAGAATTTCCCATTCAGTTTAAAAAAAAAAAAAAAGTCCCTCTCGATATCAGCTACAGATTACAAAAATCGTTGTTCCGCTTTGGGAATTTTCACGTTACTACACTCAACATGAGCATCAGATTGTTCTTCCCCTCCCACCACTACGTGACTACGGAACATACAGAAGGGAAAGGCCAACAGCAGATTTTGCGTAGGTTGCAGTGAATTGAGGCATTCCGAGAGAGAGAGAAAGCTGTGCCTCGTGAACGTGAAAATGAGATAAATTGGGTTTTCATTGTTTTATATAATTTAGAGGCATTTTTCTTTAAAGACTTACAGAAAACAAATCTATACATATGGAAAAGAATTCATTTTAATTCACAAGTATTTTACTAGAAGAAAGTGGGTTAAAGAAAGTAAATACTTAGCTAATCAACTTTTACAAAATAATGCTCACTTGTGGCTTTTATTCTTATATTATAAATAGCAACATTTTAACATAATCATAGTTTATACTCGCATTATAATAAATAATAACTTCATATTAATGTTTATACATTAAATGTTAGCTTAAGCCAGACATACGCATTGATTTTGAATTTTATTAATCTAAGATTTTAAAAATATCGACTACTTCTGTAAACAAATAATTGCAACGAAGCTTGCTAAAAATATAAAATAAAACCAGTATACAGGTTCGATTACATAATAAAATCTAATTCTTTATTTAAATGTCCTCCAAGATATTTTCACAGTTAATGTTTGAGTAGATTTCCCTTCTACTATGAAGTCTTATCAAGCGTAGCTCAGGAAAAATCTTTCAGAAGGTAAAAATTATTAAAAATGTAACAGTGCATAGAAAAAACACTGAAGAAAACAATACATAAAATTCATAAATATATTTTATCAAATATGCAATAACTTACCAAGGAAAAAACTAAGTGAAACCAGTTTATATTATAATTTGAAATATTATAGAAAATTAGTCAGTCTTAGTAACAAGGTTTTAACAACCCTCGAACTGTAATCATAACTTTATGGAAAGGTAAAATGTATGCAATTTTCTACGAATTTTTTCTAAAATGTAAGTATTTTTTTCAGCAGTATTTTCATTTAAATTATTAAATCATATATAAAATAAAGATTATTTTACACATTCGTTTAAAAACGTTTTCTTTTTTTACTATTTAAATATCTAATGTTCTCTATTTTATACTTAAATAAAATTAATTTCATAATATCACAATGTAAGGCGTGGACCTAATCATGAGGGAAAGCTAATCATCGAAAACTGAAATGTTTTAAAAGCATCAAGCTGTTAATGAAGTAAGCTGCAGTATAACAGCCCACGGCACTCATTTTCTGTACGAAGCTCCAGTCGAGAAGGATTCTTTTATTGGTTTGGCAATTGCTTAATTATGGTAGCATTGCAGGACTCAAAAAATTATAATGCATAACTCTGCACAGAGTTTCGAAACTGGTACAACAAAGAGTGGTAAGAATATACTGAAAAATATTATTTTTATATAGGAAAGATAATGCACTATGCTTACAGTTTGGTTTAATATTCTCACCAGACTCGTAAGTTGGTTTTATGCCCGTCTCAGCTGAAAAACTCGACAGGTTTGCGGGAATAACTGTAAAGCATTATCACTGATAATATTGCTTTGCAGGATGGCTAAGTTAGTTAATGACATCACTGGAATTCCCATTTTTAATATCTTCAGTAGCCGAGCGATGACTCTGCAATGATGGGAGAAGTGTGACGAAATGAGCTGATGTGAAATAAATGTACAGGATGGTAAATATGTTGGTCTGCAGCGTCGTACTCAAATAATGATGCGTTTGATTTTATGAGCTAATTATTGTGTTTTGAAGGTTAATATAAACAATGGCTAATGATACCGAAGAAAGGAAGCAATTAAATGTTGGAGCTATGTCAAAATATTACTCGGAAATGTAAGGTTCAAAAATAAAATCGAAATGAGCGATGACTCATACAGACAGATTTATCTCAAGAAAGCAAAGACGTTGATGTGTCCAGTAGTGGTAAACGGCGGCGGAGCAATTCTGTTGTCACCACCAAAGATTTCCAACAAAAGAAAGTAAAGCCCGTGAAACCATCAGCAAATATCGACAGTGTAAAACCTTTCCAGTAAGACCATCTTAAACACTGAAACTCGGTTTGTGAATGTCAGAATAGACAACTTAGTACCCAGGCAAATAGAAGTCACATTCATTTACAAATAAAGTTTTGAAATTCCTACATGTGCTGCATACTTTCTGCAGACCCTTTGCTAATACATATTTGCTACCTTCTCTACGAGTATTTCTTAGTAACACATACCAAAAACAGATAAAATAAAGCATACATTATGTACAAAATATTTTGCTAAATCACACACATTAACCCCTGTTGTAAATATTTTACTTATTTTAAATAAATAAAAATTGTGATTTATACATAGGTACATTTTGCATATGTTATAAATATAAACTTGGGTGCGTTTTCACGATTTTTTTCAAGTGTATTAAATGTAAAATAATTTTTATGCTACTACTGTACAGGAAATATGAACTTTTATTGTCTTCTAACCATTTCTACTTGTCAGCAGATACCCTTCCTAACCATTCTAATTCAGTTACACTTAGCACCAACCGCTGCCAGATCAGCTAATAGCTTCAAGTGTCATCTAAGTGATGCTAACGTATTATTTGGACGTGAAAAGAACAGAGATCTCTTTTTTAGAGTATGGAGTTCTTTAACATGCCGTAAATCAATGGTATGGAACTCATGACTTTAAGTCCCTGCAATTGCGTTCCATAATTTTAGTTCTGAAAAACCTATCGACCTCGGCCGAATCTTGTAGGTGTAGAGAACGTTACTCCAGTAAATATTTAAAATGCAATGTAATACACATGTTTAAATTATTGTTTGATGAGTGTTAGCATTAACGGCAGTGTTACACTTACTCCTCACCAAGTTGTCCAACCCACTCCCTCGCCCCACTTTTCCGATTCACTGCAGCAGCAATACTCTATAATACAGAATGTTTAATAAAGTTTGTCCTGATTTCAAATTGTTATAGGCAGTTCCGCACCTATCAACTGTATATTAATTCTGCTTACAAAAAGGACAAAAGAACTCTCCAAGTTTAGACAGGCTAGAGGAACTACCCATATTTGACGATTCATTCTGCCACTTATATGCTTGTCACCGGACACGAGGCGCGGAACCCTCCAGATTCAATGTACTTATTCTCCAACTTTACAGCCTGCAACAGATGCAGCTTGCATTGCTTTATAACCAAGTACCGTCTGCAAATGTGCCAGACAGTTGTCTGAGAATGGCACGTTTTTAGACTCTTCGGTCTTTATTATTCTTTGTAAGTTTTCTTCAGACATTTCATCCTATGCTATTACTTTACACAAACGTCCAGTTTCATCGAATTTCGGTACCGTTGACTGGTATTCTTAGCACCGGGGATCAGTTCCAAAATCGATGAAAAGCCCGTTTACTGAATCCCACTTAGAAAATTGCAACACACAGAATCCCTTTTGCCATTTGATTAGCACTTTCTCAAAGTACTTGCTGAAATTAGCTGAATAAAATGTTATATTCGAGTCAGTAGAGAAAACACCGCTCAAACATAAAATAAAGTTCTGCTTACTCCATGACGATTGAATCAACGATGACAATGATGACTGTCTAACCTTATAACATTTCTTTGAAATTGCATGTATGAAAAATGCATTCGCTGCGAAATTATGCTCGTGGTAATGAGGGCAGTCGTTTTGAAAGAGCCTGTACTCAACCTCGAGGTAAGGGGATCTACAAATCTGGTAACTAAGGTTATCGCCTATTTTAGCCACTCCGAACCCTTTGGCCGCAAAACTTCTCAACTGGAATGGGAATTGAAACCTCAGAAATACACTTAATTGTAATTTCCAGAGTTCTCGACACCTAAATGACCAGTGAATTGTTTTCCCTAACTATCCGTTTCACTTGAATCCTTGTGAGATCAAAGCAGTTCAAAAAGCTTTAGTACATTTAAAGGGCAGGTTAACAACAGTAAGGCATAGTGAAAGGAAATGTATATCAAAGTGAAATGTTTTATTTCGTTTTGTATTTTCTTTTCTCATGTGTGTCACACCGAAATCCTTTGCTTTGTAGCCCATTAATGACGTTATTGAATTTCGGAAATATACTTTAACGGAACAAAAGTATATTATGTATAAGTTATAATAGAAGTTTTCGCGTATTCGCCTTTCAAAATTACCTCCACGTTTAACCCGCTTGCTTATAGTTTTCAGTTAAAAAAAACAAAAAACAAAACAAAACAAAAAACTTTTAACTGTATAAGCCTATTTCTAGAGTTTATAGCTCCTTTTTATCGCCATCTGCTAACACATTCCAAAGATTAAATTGTTATTAACACTAATGTTATCGAGTAAAGATTTGTCCACCTCCCCTCCGTAGTTTATTTGCGTTTTATTTTATAAGTAACTATTACTTCTTTTATGTGCAAGAGATTTCAGACTGTACCACCGCTACATGAATAATATTAGAAATGTTTTTAAAATGTAGAACATTTCAATACGAAAATTACCGCCAGATACCTAAAGTCACTGTAATTTTCAATGTAAATGATTTCTTTTTATAACATTATCACTTCTAATTAAAAAAATGAATTAATTTGCGGAATTTGAGCTGCCAATGTTAAACAAACTTGTCGTGGATCCCCTTCTTGTCATTTAGCAATAATCTAAAGGGCAAGGTCAGGAAGAAATAACCGAGCGGGGCAAATTCAGGAGGTATCACGTTAAAATTCCTTAGGCCCCTTTCTACGAAATTTCTGCTCTCCTATTTCATCCTGCTGGTTCTGTTACAGGAGTGAAAGTGTTAGGCGAGGTGAACGAGGTGATGCTGTGTGTTCCTGGTCGTGGATCCTGGCCGCCCTGTGCCTCCCTCACCTCCCTTCCTCCCGGAGGTGCTCCCACAGAACATGAAGACACAAATGGTTAGCGCTTGAGCATGGCCAAAGTACCGAAACATTCTTCTCCGTTCCTAACAATCCAATCCAATCCAATAAAGGAACGACAATCTAAATGTAGCATGAAGCTGTATCTCATCCTCGTAGGAACCACGCATTACTTAATTGCAATAATCAACCTGCACTAGCATGTAAGATCTGGTTTTTCCTCCTTCCTTTCTTTCACTTTTCACCTTCCTTGCTTACTTTTTCTCACTTTCTCTCCATTTTTATAATTATTTTCTTTCTGTCCTTTCCTTCACCTTCTCATTCCATTTCACTCTCCTCTCTTTTGCTGTGTTTCTCTCTCTCAGTCTTTTTCCCCCTCTTTCTTTCTCTCTTTATTTCATTCATTATTTCTCTCTCTTTCTCTTGTTTCTTTCTCTCTTTCTTTCTCTTCCTTTCCTCTTCTTTTGCTTTCTTTCGTTATTGTTCTATTTCTTTCTTTCTCTTGATTTATTTTTTCTTTCTGTTTTTTTTTCTCTCGTTTTTCGTCTCTTGCTTCCTTTATCTTCTCACTTTTTTCTTTCTTTCTCTGTCTTTATTTTTCTATCTTCCTTGTTTTTTATTTCCCTCTCTTTTTTCTCGTTTTAGCCTCCTTCTTCTCTTTCTCTTTTTCTCTCGTTTTAACTTCCTTCTTCATTTTTTCTTTCTATCTCTCCCCTTCTTTTTCTTTATCTTTCTCTTTTCTTTATATCTTCCCTCTTCCTTTCTTTCTTTCTTTCTTTTTTAACCATTTATTGTTTTTCTTTCTTCAATTTTCTTTCTTTGGCTTTATCTCTTTCACCTTTCTTTCGTTTTCTTTCTTCTGCTTTCTCTATGTCTTCCTTTGTCTTGTTCTCTTTTTCTCTGTATTTGTTTTTCTCGTTACCTTTCTTTTTAACTGCCATGGGTAGCCCAGGTCATTACGGCGTGGCTTCGGAGCGGGAGGTCTAGGATTCGATTCCTGCCAGGGTTGTCCTTCCTGAGGCTTTTTCCAGGTTATTTTCAGTTCTCATAAATGGTAAATTCCGGGGAGGTTCCCTAAACTTAGGCCTAGAATTTTTCCCTCCTTTGAAAAAAAGAAGTCCTTTCCCAGTTTACCATTTCATCTCAGGTATTATCTGTGCCCACCGCATGTGGTGCCTCAGCAGTTAAAAGGGCGTTAAACACTATTTAAAAAAATGTTTCTTTCATTCATTTATTATTTCCATCTCTTTTCCTTTCCCTTCTTTATCTTCATTTTTCTTCTGTTCTTTCTTCTTTCCATCTTTTTCAAAGCATTTTCCCCTGTACATTTAATACACATGTATCTTCACAAATCACTGGTCGGTCCTGGTGGTGTAGTGGTTACCATACTTGCCTCCTAAACCCAAAACGCGGACTCGAACCCGGCCATAACCGATGGATTTTTTCGGGCGTAAAAATCATAAGTATGGCTTCCTTCGGAAGGGAAGTAAAGCCGTGGATCCCGTGTCGTACATTTGCGGCACGAAAAAGAACCTCAAGCCTGAAAGAAGAGGCCTCTGAGCAAAGTTTGTCGGCCGTTTCACGCCCTGAGTTGAATGGGACGCTGATGACCTGAGATGTTAAAGAGCGTCCATAAACAAATCAATCAAAAAAACAAAAACAAAAACAAATCACTGATATTAACGCTGCTGAGCTTCACAGAGTTATATGCAACCCTTCTAGTAGCTGATAGCATATATTAAACAGTTAAAAATAAAAAAAAAATGAAAACAAGCGCTGCAGTCGCTCTCGTTGCTGATTATGAGAGGCAAGCTCTTCACCTTTACAGTTTTCAAAATACCCCTACCAACATTTATACATTTCTTCATTCTCACGAACCACTTAACCTCAATAGCTACTGCAGTAGTCAAATAGCAACTAAGCTAGAGATAAATTTTGCTAATACCATAATACTTATGGACTAATTCTAAAAACTACATCCTGGGCTATCCAAGATGAATATGATAGCGGAAATGAAACGATGGGTTCAAATTTTATCTGCATGATAGGATTGTTCTTAATATTCATATAGTTTCACGATCTTTTACAGGGAATAAATACGTTTCTGTTAAATTTCCTTAATGTTGAACACTGAATATTTTGTGTAGGTAAATAGTTGGGTGTTACATAAATTCCTCGTTTTGTACAAAATATGAAGGCTTTCTCTTTTCTCGCCATTTATTTTTTTGAAGTTACATATTTTTCTTACAACGTTTCTCTCTCTCTCTCTCTCTCTCTCTCTCTCTCTCTCTCTCTCTCTCTCTGCTTCTACTTGACCTAGAGCTTTCAAATTTTCAGGAACTGTTCTTCTGGTACCTCTGGGTAGTTTAATATGGTCATTTACCAAAAAATTGTAAAATATGAGAGTTACAATGTATTACAAAAATGTAAAAATTTTAGATCCATAGAAACTTATTAGAAAAGGCAAAAATTGGTTTTTAAAAAAAAAGTTCATGTTAAAGTGAAGCCAAAATATACAACTATATGCAATATAAATAATTGACCTACTCCGAATATATCTAAGAAAAATAAAACTTAATAATTTAACATTGCTAGGATAGGACACATAGGGTCCCCTTAAAGCCATAACTGCTGGGTTTCATGGGAGCACGAAAGCTTCAAATGATGTAAACGTGGTGAACGATCTTCTAGAAAGCTGGGGGCTGCCATGTCTTTGGAACTACATTTATTACGTTTTTTCCCTGCAAATTTGGATTTCGTCAGCGACTAATAAGGGAGCGTTTCATCGGGACATTGCCAAAAGGGAAAAATGCTATCAAGACGCTGGGGTTTATGGGGAATCACTACAGGAAAATGCCTCATTCAATCTACAAACGAAAATAAAAAAAATCACTCCTGTCTCAAAGTACATGTTTTACGTTTTATTGTAAAATATTTGCATGTCTGATAAAAGTTAAAATAATATTTAGTTTTTTTTTTAATTAATTTGCGCAATGAGAGTCAATTTTTAAGGAGATAAGCTGCGTGCATGTTCTTACGTACGCAAATTAATGCATATTAGAAGGACGGGTCAATAATTCAGAAATGCCTCCAATAGAGCTATATTCCTAATTCAGGACTCAAAATGCTCCTTAATCCAGGCATTGATCGACGTTGTTGAAAAAAAAAGTTAAAACCTCTTTTTCCCCTTGTGCAATTGGAAGATCCCATATTTGCAGGAACCAGTGTTGATAAAGAAAGAATATTAGATTTTATTTCAATGCTGAGTTAATTTGTCTTTTTGTTTTGAAATAACTTAGAAAATAACTTTTCAAATTTCTGGCTTCAGATATATCCCTACTTCTAATGGTCCGATTTCCCTAATTTTCAGAAATTATTTTTCTTATTTGATTTAAAAGGTATATACTGAATTTTGCTGTGAAAAAAAATATTAGTACCGCTAAGCGATTTTTAAATTAGGATTTCAGGAATCCTCCCCCCCCCCCTTAATGACTGATTTCCTTCATTTTCAGGCACTATTTTTCTTATTCTATTTAAATTGCATATACGGAGTTTCGTTGCGAAAAAACAAATATTAGTGCCGCTAGAGCGTTTTTAAATGTTGGGTTTCGGGTAACCCCCTAATCCTAATAGTCCGATTCCACTGATTTCCAGAAACTATTTTTTCTTATTTTATTACAATAGCAAATACCGCATTTCCTTTAAAAAGAAAATAAAAATCACGCCCACTAGAGCGATTTTTAAACTTGGCTTTAATTCCCACTGCTTAAATTTCGGTTTTCATTTGTACCCCGGCTCCTAATGTTCTGATTTCCCTAATTTTACGAATAATTTTTTTCTTGTTTTATTTATTTATGTGGTATATACCAAGTTTCGTTACGAAAAAAATGGTGCCACTGGAGCTGGGTGCCCATTCCTAAGTCTGATTTCGCTGATTTTCGGTAACTATTTTTATTAATTTCTTTTATTCCTTCGGAATTCGCTAATATAAGAGGCATCAATAATACTTGGACTGGATAAATATAAACTTTTTTTTTTTTTTTTTTTTTTTTTTTTTTTTACCTTGGAGAGGTAGGAAACGTATTGTAATGAATTTATACAAAAACTAAAACTTTTTTTACATATTAAATAAAGCTGAACTGAAACGAACAAGCGCGTCGTGTGTTGGCTTTTATACGAGGTGCGTTCAATATGTGTTCTTGGAAAAGTACAATATTCAGTATCTTTGAACCTACCTGGGTGACTTCGGCGGTAACGTATGGGACTCGCATTAGAGAGGTTTCGGGTTCAATGCCCTTTGTCTGGCATCCTCGTGGTTTACCCTGGTCACTAGGAGCATGCTGGGAACTCAACGAATTTTCCACTCTCCCATTATGCATACTTTCTGTGTATTTTAGAACTTTATTGGATGTCTTTCGCGGAAGAGGATATTTTCGATATTCGAGCCTTGTGCATACGTCCCCAAAGGAGGTGCCTGTAGGAGGAAGGGATTAACGGAGGGAGCCACTTGGCAACCAGGCGGTAACTGCGTTAACGCAGAAGTCTCCAAGTTCCTAACTTAATTGCAGATAGAACACCGACGCCGAAAGGGCCCCCCATCTATGAATTCGAGTCCCTTAGAAAGTCCGCTTCAATCCAGGGCAGAAACCTTTTCAAAGTGCAAGCCACCATCACACCGCACCAGCCCACCTCGTCCTAGCACTTTCGGTCCTGAACGAACGAAATGGGAGAGCGGAAAATTCGTGGAATGTAATTATCATTTCAGCATTTGCCTAAGCGACCAGGATGACCAGGACCTCTTGAATGCGCGCCACCGCTGAATCATTCCGCTCGATATATTTTAGAAAGAAAAAACATTATACCATAATCATCACTTTTCTTCTCCATTTTTATGCATTGTAATGAAAATCCAGTTGTAGAGAAAGGCACAAGATCTGGAAGGGTATAAGAAACGTATATGTTCATGAAATGCTTACTTTCTTTTCAGTAAATGACCTACACCTTTCTGAAATACAGAAAAATTTAAATACATTTAAAAAGACGATCTTCTTTTCACTCATCTCGAGTACTTTTAGTATAGTATTTTCTCCTTCAATCATCTCCTGTACTCTAAGAAAAGTCCATCTATACTGGTAACTTAGCGGAAATAAGAGCTTTGTACTCCTGTAATTATCTATTGTGTTACTAATAATGCAAGAGTATTGTTTCTTGCAACGTCCCACTGTACTAGAAACATGGGGTCAGCTGTATACGGTTTCTTGCTACGATTTATGTAGGGCAGTTTTGTCAAATGTCATCTTCAGTGTTAGCTGCAGGACGGATATTAACCCGCGTCAGTACAGTCTGGGTAGAAATTTCTGAAAACAGGGAAAAATAATCTTGTTTTTTAGCCATCTTTTTGCAGGACATTTATTGTATTATTTATTTACATAAAAAGCTCCTCGCGCAGGAGCTGCGTAAACTAAGCGAATTCTTCAGCGAGTTGAATAACTTTTAAAAATCAAATTAGGGCTTATTAGTTAATGAAATGAAATAAGTTATGGCATTACTGTGTAGTATTAAGGGAGCAAAGACAGAATTCTTGCAATCTTTAAGTATTACAAAAGAAAAACCACATTATTAGAATTGTTATTTTTATTGAGATTAAACCACAAAAATTAATGGCATACTATTAATTAAATGAAATATATGACCACAGATAGACAAGGCTATACTGTGTAGGTATTTTTAAATATAATCATGCTTATGAACTTAGCCCTTGATATCATCATTACATTCAATAAGATAGAAAAACAGAACGTTCCGACCTAAGTTATGTATATAAGATGTTCATATGTTTCAATAAAACAAAAAGATTCTTACAACTTAAAAACAATTACAATGTACTAAGCAAATATATACAATCAACAATATACAATCGAGAGTTTCGTCTATTTTTCAGTGGCTTTAAAATTTAATTTAAATTTTATTGTAGTAAAACATGTAACGAAAACTTTTCTGAAGGTTATTACTGAGTGCTCTTACATACAAATATAATTCTCACCCACATACTAGATTAATACAGTTGCCATTTTCAAGACAACGCTTTTCTGAAATATAAAACACATTTATATACTGAGTTAATTTGTCCTATTTTGAAATAACTTAGAATATTAAACACTAGAGCGCTTTTTAAATTTCGGGTTTCAGATATATCCCTTACTCCTAATGGTCCGATTTCCCTAATTTTCATAAATTATTTGTCTTATTTAATTTAAATGATATATACTCAAATTTTACTGTTAAAAATATTGGCACAGCTAGAGCGATTTTTAAATTTGGATTTCGGGTAAACCCCCACTACTAATGACGATTTCCTTGATTTTCAAAAACTATTGTTCTTATTCTATTAAAAAGGCTTATATGGATTTTCGTTGCGAAAAAAAAAAAAACATTAAAGCCCTAGGGCGATTTTTAAATGTTGGATTTCAGATAAATTCCTACTCCTAATAGTCTGATTCCACTGCTTTTCAGAAACTATTTTTCTTATTTTATTTAAATAGCATATACCGCATCTCCTTTAAAAAGAAAATAAAAATTACGCTCACTAAAGCGATTTTTAAATTTCGCTTTAATTTCCACTGTTTAAATTTCGGTTTTAGGTATACCTCCCTCCTAATGTCCTGATTTCCCTGATTTTCCATCATCTACATTCAGAGGTGTTTGAGTAATGGCAGTGGATTGATTAGCGATGAGTATGTAATACACTTTAGCACATAAGCCAAAAGGAGCTTTTGTGCACTCCTTTAATCCTAACTTTGTAGTTACAGATCCAAGGCTTCAGTAAGCTCTAGAACCTTCCCTACAAACTTAGAAAATACATCTTCTAATAGAGTTACTCTTTGTCTTCTATAGCTTCACGTTCTAGTATGTTTTTGCAGTCTCGTAGACGCATGTGGTATATCCATGATAAAGTCTCGTGTGCTTCTGAAATAGTGTTCAATTATCATCCCATTAATTTGCTATCTGTCTTTACTTAATAGGTCCTTAGCCAAGATGCTATCTAATGTTTTAATAAGAATTTCACCCAGTTCTTGATAGGGAGAGTTCATCCATCTTAAATGATTATTTTTCTTGGTTCATTGATATATTGAGTTCTAGTAGTTCTCTTGTTAATGCTTCAGAAAGGTTTGGTCCTATAAAATCAGTCTTAACTCGATCTTTGGCCAGTTTGTCTGCCTTCTCATTGCCTTCTATACCTTCGTGTCCAGGAACCCAACAAAGTTCTCAATGATTATTTGTGAACAGATGAATTAGTGCTTGGAAAAGTCTAATTGATTTAATGAGATTTAAGTGCATTAAACATGTTTTTACTCTTGTGGAAATAATTATAAGTTCCGAAGACTTTCGGAAATCTTTGTTTTTTGTGATAATCCGTAAACACCTCCTGAACAGTTTCCTTCTCTTGAGTCATCTGTAAGATGATAGATAACCCTTAGGTAGAGAGCGGACTTTTCTTTCATCAAGTCAGATTCTGAATGGTTGCGTAAAATTGTGCTTTATAGAAATGTAATCGGATGGCAAGTCAAGCACTGTTAGGCACTGTGGTTCTTATTGAAGTGTACTCAGTGTTATTACGACTTGGTCTGCAATTGTTCCCAGTATGATTTTATGAGCTGCAATGTAATGTCAAAACAAATTAGGCCAGCTGACCTGCAGCCGTCAATATCCTCTAAAAGGAGCACGTCCAGCAAATTGTTCAGCTGACGAGTGGGTAACATCGTCACTGAACTCAGAAATGATCATGCGTCAGCCCAAGAGATTGTCAATGGCACCTGGCAATGCGGTTAAACGTCTCTACTTGGGTTGCTTCGTTAACTCATTCCTGAACACAAACCTGCATGAGTGGGAATGAGCCTGCAGCACATCATGAGGTAAGCGAGGGAAGGTATACTTTTCTTTTCCGGGTTATGACTGGGATTGAGAGTAAAATCCTTTCACACCGGAATCGAAAGCAGCCTTCCCTCGCGAAAGATCAAGGAAAGTAAACTGTTTTTGGCTGTTTTCTGAAATATCCAAAGGGGTTCTTTTGCTGCACATTTTGCAGAGGAAAAGGTAATGGAGAAAGGCGGACCCTACCGGTGAGACCGGTAGCTGAGCCGGATGGCCTGGCTTATCAACGGTCTCTGAAAGGGAAATCGGCATATTTCCGATCTAATGGAAAGTCCACGGAAATGCTCCGAACCAGGTAACCAATGGCGAGGCGGGGGAATTACCAATGATGAACGGTATCGGTAAACACTGGTAAAACTGAAGACGTAGATAAGCGATAGGTCTTCAGACTTCATATTGAACGACAAACACGATAACAAGGCGGCAGCAACGGTTGCCAACATCACTTGAGAGCTCTAGATCAACTGACTTGCAGTTCCGATCTGGCGCCCAGTACTTCCATTTCTTCCTTGTTGTTGCTTTTTATATAATATATATTGTTTAACGTCCGTTTTTAACATTGAAGCATTACAGGTGAATACATGAGATTAAATTATAAATTGAGAAAAGATTCTTTTTAAAGAAAGGTAACATGATAGACTTATGTTTAGGGTACCTCCTCTAAATTGCCATTTGCATTTTATGAGGAATGGGGAGAACCTGAGAGGGAAAAAAAAAAAACTCAGACTGGGACATTTCGGGGGAGAATCGAACCCCATGTCGGCTTTCTCCGCTTTGAAAATGGCACTGGGAGGCTAGTGTTTCACCTGTACTGCAGAAATTGAAACCACTATTTGCTAATATGTTTTTTTATTAAGACACGCAGTTTTTGAACAAAGGTTCTTCAACCTTGTGAAGTGTTTGAGAGGTACATTGATCGAAAAATAGTGCGAGGGTGTCTTTGAATATTTCCAGAATAAAAACCTTGCAAATGCACACTAGGGAAGCACTGTTCCTTTACTTCTCATACATCTCTCTCTCTCTCTCTCTCTCTCTCTCTTAAGTGGGAATTATGTTGTTAAATAAAATAAACCTAAATAATAGCAGAAGGTAAGAAGATTTATTTTAGTTTCCAAAAGAATATTCATATGATACTCCAATTTTTTTAAAATATTTATGTTTATAAATGTCCATTTGGAGAACCTTTATAATTCTGAATTTCAACAAGCACATAGTTTCTAGTACCTATATATAGTCAGTCCATTCAATATTTTGTAAGTACCTTTAGTTCAATTTGTTTGGAATGAGGCCATTAGAATCCTTTAGAATTTTAAATTCCTGTGTTGTCTAGTGGCCTCAAACATTACTTTAAATTATATTTAGCCTCAGGATCAAAACCTTTGGATTACTATTTCATGTGATATCAACTCAAATAATTTTATTTTGAATATGATTCAGAAAAATAAAATTAATATTGTTTATACGAGGGTTGGAACTGAAATAGTGGCAACTATTTATTTACAGCCGATACAAAAGAGTTATATGTTAGCAACCTTTACTGTCCTTCAATGTAGTCGTCAACGTTGTATAACCCGTTGCCAGCGATGTGGAAGTCATAGTATACCTTTAGCAGAGCCTGTTCTCTTGATGGTGCAGATGGAGCGGTCTACTGCCTGTCGAATCTCTGGAACACTTCTGAAGCGAATGCCACTGTGGTTCCTTCATCTTCGGAATCAAATCAAAGTCACAAGGACTTAAGTCCGGGGAGTATGGTGGATGGTACAGCACTTCCCGGCCCTATCGACCGAACAAATCAGCCACAGTTTGCGCTGTATGCGCCCGAGCATTGTCGTGCAAAATGATGGGTGGATTCTGCAGAAAGTGTTACCGCTTCTTTCTCAAAGCTGGTCGCAGGTGGTACTCCAAAAACGAACGGTAATACTCAGCATTAACGGTCTGCCGTGGAGGAATGTAATGTGTTAGGATAACACCATCACAGTCGTACATGAGAATCACCATAACTTTCACCGTATTGGGGCTCTGACGAACTTTCGACTTTCGTGGTGACCCATACTGAAGCCATTTGATCGATTGGTGTTTCAGTTTTGGCTCATACGATTTGGCCATGTCTCATTCAAGGTTATGATACGGCGTAAGAAAGTCTCTCCTTCGCGCTCATAGCACTCCAAGTGCGTCTTAGCAGCGTCGTAACGCAACCATTTCTCCATTTCCGTCAAATCATGCGGAACCCATCGTGATGCAATTTTTCGCATGCCCAGGCTTTCCTTCAGGATGTGAAGCATAGTCGCATGCGCTAATCCGATTTCTTGGGCGAACTCACGAATCATCTGGCGTCGATCACTGTCCAGTAACGCGGCAAGAGCATGCACTTCTTCTTCACTGACGCTCGTAGGATGACCTGCCCAATGAATGTCTGCCACAGTTTGCCGACCATCTTTGAAGGCTTTTACCCAACGTGCCACTGTTCTGTAAGGAAATGCAGATTCCCCGTAAGCCTCTTGAAGACCTTTATGACACTGTCGTGCTGTACGACCTCTGGCACATTCAATCTTGATCCAACTGCGTTATTCCTGTTTCGAAAACATAGCGACAACAATACGTTAGACCGCTAGCTCACAAGTGACTGTGTTTCTCTTGATGATGCGCACGCAGGTGATGTGGGAAGGAAGAGAAAAATTGCTATTTGCTATTTGCTCTGAGAAAAGATAGGTATGTAAACAACGTGAGCTATCAGCGACAATATTAGATTCCGTTGCCTAGCGTCTCCACGGCAGCGTTACCACTATTTAAGTTCCTACCCTTGTATTTTGCTGCATTTCCTTACTAATGTTCTTTCATTGGTTACAACAAATGAAATTAACTAAATGAACTACTGGAATGAAAACACCTTAGGATATGGCCATGGAAAGGTTAATTTGCCCAAAGGGTGAGAGAAAGAAGAATTTACCAAGCTGTATGCTACATTTATTTTAACAGTATAACAAGTTACACATACAATGTAAAAGGGTACTCCACAAAAACTAAGAGATATCCGTTAGACTCCAAAAATACAATAATTTCCACTTTAGATATATTTTGCTCAGTATATGTAAGTAATGAAACATATTAAAATAGGCACAGCTTATCCAATAATTACCATGCCATTTGAGAACAAACAGTTCTAGTGCCTGAAAGCAATATGAATATAGGAATTTCCTTAATAACTCACCTGAACAAAGAAATCCCAATTAAAAACAATTTAAATAGCATTGTATTAAAGAAATGTTGGTGTTTGCTCCATACTCTAATCAATTTAGAGGTAGCTTCAGTGAGTTGGCACCATTAAAGTGGATTGATTTCTATAATACAAACCATGAAATGATGGTTTACTCACTGGTCCCTAGTTTGCCAAAACAAATTATATGCACAATGTCTTGCAAACAACTCAAATGTAACTGTAAAAGCAGAGAAGGCTAAAGCATAGAAAGCATGCTATCGCAAACCCAAAATTATCAGTACTTAGTACAGGCACATTTCTTACCAATAACAACAAATACAGCTCCTAAATATTCCAGAAAGTAAACTGCTATGGAAAATATAGAATGGGAAGAAAGAAAGAGGTAAAATTGACAAATGATAATGTATGTTATAACAGTCTATTTCGGAATTATTTATCACACCTCCACCAAAGCAGAATACACATTTCCCAAAGAAATGCTGTGAATCATCCAGCAGTCAAAAATTAGCTGAGGGTGCAGATTACAATCTGTTAAGCATGTTCTGGATATAAATAAGTGAAGTCACAAGAATGTGTAGTTTGACTCTGTAATACAATAATTTAATCCTAACATATATTTGGTAATATACAAAAATTCCATAAATATAGGGGCATTGATTAATTTATTAATTATACAGCTATATTTTTCAATAACCAAAAACTCCCATTCCATGCATCTAACCAAATTATAAACAGAAAATTCCACAGATTCAAAGAAAATAAATAGATAACAAACTAAACATAAATCTTGGGAAATACACAAATTTGTAATACATCTCTGTATTGATGCTCTGTTGAAGTGGGGAAAATGACATCCTGCTACTTCTCAAATTACCTAAAAATCATCCATTCACTTTTCTGAAGTGATAAACCATCTCAAAATGGCCCATGATGCATGAAATATACTGCAATTTTCTTTTCTTTTTTAGACTATAACCAAAATCCCCTCTATTCAACTATATAGCACTGCATTGTTATATTCTCTTTCTTTTTCTTCCACTATGATTTAACCATTATCAACATTTGAAGGAATCATTTATGACTGCCTACAATGGATTTTGATATAAACATAAAAGAAATATCATTGCTTTTCCATATTGCTCAGTAAGGTGAGGCTTGCCATGCCCAAAAGAATATTTAATTGAAGTTGCATTAGAAGGTAAAAATAATTTACAGTTGATTACATTGATTATTAATGATGAAAACACATGGAAATTATTTTGAGATATATGAAATTATGCATATATTTTATTTACAAGTAGTGAAATGACAATAAAATTGAGTATTTTATTTGTACTTTTTCATTAATGTTAACAAACAGTGTAAATTTGCTTTTGTGTATGAATTGTGTTCATGTGTATGTAGGACATGAATGTGTGCTTGAGGCGATAGAGAAACAGATCATTCCATTTCCTGTTTATATCCACTTCAAGCTAATGTGTGTAACAAATGAAGAAATTAACTTGAAAGAATATGGTTCTTATTGTCACATTACAAGAATGAATTTACATGCATATCTTGCACTCCTTCTCTTCAAAAGTCATTAGAGATTGTCACCAAATTTTAATAATTTTAATTAATTTTAATAATACACCAATTAAAGTTATTGATCCTGCAGTTTTAGCTGGATCATAAATTGATTTACCTTCTATATTTACATCTTTTTTAAATGTTATCATTAACAAAAATATTTTAGATGGCATTAAAAATTAAGATATTATATATATATATATATATATATATATATATATATATATATATTCTCTGAATTAATGCTTTATTTTTGTCTAGTAAAAACAAGCACTTACTAAAATGGTATTTTAGGTGATAAAATTTAATACTAATTTATTATGGACTAATAACAGAGAATTATTTATCAATTATTTAAAAATATTTATAGTGTTTTGTAATCAACTTAACTTTATAAAATAAGATAGAAACTATTACCTGCCAATTTCAACTTAAAATTAATTGGTGAAAATTCTTTATTATTGCAGCAGACAATAAATATTTCCTCCAACCTATTCATCCCAAATTAGTGTAATGCATGATACCAGAACTACATAGTCTAAAGTACATCGAAAGATTCAGTCTTGGAATGCACTGATAATTTAACTCGTGAGTTGACCTTCCAAATTCGGGTAATGTTTGCACCATATAACATTAGTTTAAAATCCCTAATTTATTTAAATATTTATTAAAAATTTTAAATTCAATTTTAATTTTCTTTTTTTTAAAGGTTTTAATTTTTCACCTCATTTCATTAATTATTGATCCCTTTACATCATTCAGTGAATTACAATGGAAAGATATGGAATATGTGAATAGAATCAGTAAATAACTGGTGCACAATCAGTAACAAAGTTCTTACAAACAAGAACAATAATGGCAATAGTATTAAAATAATAATAATAATAATAATAATAATAATAATAATAATAATAATAATAATAATTTAAAATGAGATAATTTAAAAAAAAAACATCTGTGAAAATAATCAGTTATAAGAAAATATTAGTAAAAAATTCTTACAAGAACAATGTGAATAGTAATAAAATTGAAACTATTTGTCCAATAATTTTCCTTTACATTACCTGAAATACTGTTATATATTAATTGATATCATTGTATGATTCAGTTGAACTACACTCTCTTAAAGCTTCACTTACTTTTCATAAATGTATGAAACTGGTTTCGAGAACATTTAGTTCCCATCTTCAGCCAGGCTAAAGTTCAACTGTCGGATCATTCGTTGAGCTGTGGGAATGTATATTCTGCTCTGGTGGCGGTGTGATAAACTTGTAGTTTATGTTTTCATCCCCAACAATGTCGAAGTTCATTATGCTGTCTTTGTATTTGTAGATGTAGATTTTCTCCCAGGTTGCTAATTCCGTAGGTCCTTGTACTGATTTTAATAATTTTGCTTTATTTATTATGTCGTGATTTTGTGTCCAAAAATGATATGCTACTGCTGATTTCTCTATTTGCTTGTACTTTATGTTCCTGAAATGTTCCTTTAACCATGTGCCTATGTTTCTCTTTATGTAGATTTTTTCACATTCTGCACAGTTTATTTTGTAAATACCTAATTTTTCTTCTTGTGGAATACTGTCATTAACATTATCTATCAGTAAATTTTTAACATTAAATCTATTAATCGGTGCCAACCTGATATTAAAATCTTTAAGAATATTCTGAAATGTTTTTGTGGCCCATGGATGATATGTGAATTTTATAAAAATTAGTTTATCTTTTGTTGCTGAAACAAAACTTTCAGCAACAAAAAATCTAAATTGTTGCAAATATTCTTCAAAGGAACAAATAGTGGTCAAGTAAACATGTTGCTACTGCAGAATGGGATCTATGAGTTAATTACTTATTTCTATCAAAGTATCAACAAATTATACATACACATAAATACAGAAAAATTCACAAACTAAAACTGTGAAAAGAAAAATTATTATAGAAACAAAAAGTCTCAGTACATAGTCCACAAATTAATAGTTTGTAAAAAAATTAAATATACAGTTAAGATTCCTTGAGAATGTTCATTTCCCTTTAGCAAGCAACATCAGAGTAAACTCTTCTGAGTCAAAAAATTTAGAACACTCTTTATGGTGTTATTCATTGAAGATTTACTTATGACAAGTTTCATGGACCCTTGCCCACATTCTCAGCTGTTAAACAATTGTTGGATCATGCTTTTTGTGAAAATCCTTTTCTATAAGTTTAATGTTTTTGATTGTTGAAATGTTTTTAATAACTTTATGCCTTTTTCTATTTCATGGTTTTTATTCCAAAAAATGTGTTGCCATAGCTGATTTTTCTATTGTTTGTAACATATGTTTCTCCATTGTTCCTTCAACCTAATGCCTATATTTGTCTTTGTTTTTCCTACGTAGATTTTTTCAAATCCTGATGAATAATCTAGCAAATACCAGATTTTTCCCTTTGAGCCTGGAATCAGTTTTGTTTAATTTCAATATATTTATTTTTAATTTCAATAAATTTTTCCCCTTTTTTTTATGATCAGCAAAACTTAATGAACTTTGACATCCAATAGCAGACAGCTCTTTAAATCAAGTTTATCACAAGACCACTGGAGTCAACCCAAATACCTACCAACTCAACTTCTACAAAGGATCCAACAGTCATTTAATAGCTGAGGATGTGGACGAGGGTTCATGAGTAAATTTCCAATAAGTGAAACCATAGTGTTCTAAATATTTCAACTCAGAAAATTATTAATGTTTGTTTCATTGTTTAAGATTCCAAAATTGAATTAATAATGAAAAAACATCAGAATATTTGGTTTATATATGGACATGGCACATTTTTCTGCTATTGTGAGACAGCATCTAACTTGAAGATTAACCAACAATGGTTAGATCAAGGAAGAGATATGTTGGCCCCCAAGAACACTGATTTAAATCCTTTGAATTTTTTGTATCTAAGATCTGGAAAACTGTAATATATGGCTTTTCTGTCAATACAGTTGAAAAATGGCACAGAGCATTGTCTATACTTGTCATTAAGAATTGAACCATGCTATTCAAAAGAATTTGAAACTCGGTACTGAAAAGAATACAGTACAGCATGCAGATGCAAGAACTGCATTTTCAGAAGTACCTGTATAATTGGTATGACTGCAATGTAACACATAACATCTTACTTGTTAAAATCAGTAAACAGAAATACCTCATGCTAAAGAAAAGCTATTTCGTTAATGAACAATAATTTGCAATGAGCCCTAACTCTACTATTGGAGAATTGAATTGGAGTTTTTATACACTTGCGAAAACCAATTGACCTGCTTCACTGGACATGTGATTTTCAGTAACATTGAAGTTAAAGTTCTGCTGATGCAGGCAATTAACCTTGCTCAATTACATTTATCATGCCAACTGATTCAGTTGTATTTATGTAGAACAGTGGTTCCCAAACTTTATAATGCTTAAAATAATGAAATTGTATGAATTCAAATAATTACACATTTACTTTTAATATTTTATTAATGCAATGGCATGTTTCCCTATTTTAAAGTCACAACTTTTTATTTTACACATTTTAATCTATACCAGACACTGAGGATTACTCTTTTGATATTATTCAAATATTTTATTTGAGTTAAATGCAGGCTTAAGCTTACAGCTACACATGGTTTTAATATTTTAAACAAATTTCAAATAAAAAGATGAATACTTGCTTTGGATGACAAAGAACTTTGAAGTCAAGATACTTCAGCTACAGAGGTTGAAAGTGATGAAAGATTTCATTTAACTACCATCACCTGGCATGCATCTTTGTGTTCATAATAAAAATCTTCTCTTTGTAACAGACTAAGCAAACTACTCCCTGTCAACATGTCTCATTTCAAAGAATTGAAAACCAGATAAAGTAGCAGTAGTAGTAGCGGTGGCAGTGGCAGTGGTAGTAGTAGTAGTAGTAGTAGTAGTAGTAGTAGTAGTAGTAGTAGTAGTAGTAGTAGTAGTAGTAATAATAATAATAATAATAATAATAATAATAAAACTACTCCCTGTCAACATGTGTCTCATTTCAAAGAATTGAAAACAATATTTCAGATATAAATAATAATAATAATAATAATAATAATAATAATAATAATAATAATAATAATAAAAACTTAAAATCTGCCATTACAGAAAATGATGTTACATTTCTAAATAGAAGAATCATCAACATTATCTTCATAGTTGAAATTTCTCCAAGGAGTTTCTCCTATAAAATCATGTTCCTGTTATCTGGCACTTGCTTTGTACCATAGTTGTCTTGAGATATTAATGTATTCTAATAAAGATACATTGGTATATAATCAAAGCATTAATACAACTTTGCTGCAACATGTTGCTGAATTTAAATAAATACAAAGAGCCAACAACCTTATTATCTACTTTAACAATAAATCAAAACTTCTAGGCCTGTAGCAAGTAGCAACCATGGTCACTTGACATGCACCTCTAGATTATCCAGCTTCCTACTCACTTTCTCGCCTTCACAATGCTGTACATGAATAACGATAAATACCATTTGAACAAATGCTATTAAGATAATTTGACTGGAAATGTTTGAATATAATGCACTTTACTCTGGAGGTTAGATTACCCTAGATGCACTGGGACTGAAATGAGGTACTGTGGGAGTGAAAATGCTGGAAGCAAATGAAAATATGTTTGTGTAGCAGAAAATGAAAAACAGGCTGTTATACATGTAAACATTTTGCAGTAAACATGTTTACATATATAGCAGTGCATATAATATACTTCCATACACAACAAGAGACAAAACATACATGTTATATATGTGAACATGTTTATCACAAAATGTTTTTAAATGCACATAATTGTGTTATTTCATCAATTACAGAAATACTTCTTTATGACTTCCATGCCTGAAAACAAGTAAATTCTCTCACAGTGTGTATGGAAGTATTTTACATGCAAGTTAAATTATATATACTGATATATATTATGAATATGTTTACTGCAAAATGTTCCAGAATAAAATGCAGTGTATTCATGCATATGCTTTGAAAAAATCAAAGTTACTTATTTAAAGAAGTCTAAGTTTATCAGAATATACAAGCATAATGGATTAGTGTATCTAATGGCTGATATATCATATTGTAGCAGATTAAGACTTATCTCTTACACGTACCATCTAGATACATATTTTTGAGAAAAAAACATTAGACAGTTGTGAAAATTTCTTCAGAAAAAAACATTAGACAGTTATGAAAATTAACTAAAGTTTTTCAGTTTTACTGCAACAATGTTACATCATGAAAGAATAAATTTGAATATTTGTTGACCAGAATTTCATTTCATGGATTTCATCTATTGTCAATGTGGATTGCACAGTATATCGTAGCAGTGCATTGTAAACTCTACTGTCCAATGTATAAATTTCATTGATTGTAAGAAAATAAAACTTATCTTGTGCACAAGATTAAAATGTCATAAAATTTATTAAATGTTTTAAACTTGACATTGTGTGCAGAATACTTTCCCTATATAAACAGTATAATTTACAGATCAGGAAGTGCTTTGCAAAATACACAAATATTGAACCATCAGAAGAAATACAAAAAAATTGTTTGACCTGCATTATGAGACAGGAGGAAGGGAGGAAGAAAAAGAGAAGAAGAAGAGGGTAGATAGTAAAAATAAATATTAGTGTTAATATATCAGCAGACACTTTAGCAGGAAAACAGTTTCTAAGCAACACTTTGTTAGCGCACAAAAAATGCCAGAAGGAAATCTTTTAAGTGGTCCAAAAATTCTAATCCATTTTAATATCTATGTCAAAGTTAATGAATGTCAGATACATGCTATACCTATCCTTGTGTAACACTCATGAGATCAACATGTGCCCTTTCCATTTCAAAGTGTTGTTTCCAACAATAAATTGATATGTGTTTAGTTAGGTATAAAATGTATTTAATTAAATTAATATGTGTAAAATAAGTTGAATGTATTTAATTACCCCAAACTTAGGTAAAAGTTTATGATAATACCTAAGTTTAGGATATATTACCGCTCCATTGCCAACAGCTTCATAAGTACAATATTTATGTATTTAATTGTTTGACCTTTTCTAAGTTAATTTGATGTATATATAACTAAATAGACATAATTTTAGTTACATGAAATATATTAAAGTTAACTGGCATTTAAATGTATGTAAAATTAATTCAACATGTATTTAATTAGAGCAATTGATTTAATTCTAGATTTGCAAATATTTAATTAAGTTAACCGGTTCCTTTTAAAGTATTTTGCTATAAATAATTTATTTCTATTTTCTTCACTGCCACCAGGTGTAAGTCTAATCACATTTAACAAAGTCATACAATTCTAGCTCTGGAAACATTACAAAGCATGCTAAGTGTAATCGCTTCTACTGCAGTCTTAGGTATGGGAGATCATGAACCTTTTGTATACCCTGAACAGAGAAAAGTTTGGAGCATAGTACCTGGGTACCTGGTACTACAGCCCAGCTCTACCTATCCACCTATTAAAGGTATTCATTACCATTTATTGCAAAATTAGAGTGGGGTGCTTTTCTGCTGGAAAATCAATTGATTTCACACATGCTGTAGTTTCAAGTATTACTCTAGCATGTCCATGAGCTCATAGGTACCATGTGACTTTTCTTCTTCCCTAACTTATGCCCATTTACATAAGCACAGATGTGAAAAGCTACTGCATTGCTAAGCAGGATTTGTTTATATCAACAGATGTAAGTAATGAGATCACCGAGGAATGGATAGCTAAATTGCCATTCATAATCCAGGATTATGAACCTGAAATCATTACAAATGATGAGACTGAACTGTTTCCAAACCCTTTCTAATAAATGCCTGAAAAGTGAAACATTTTAGGGAGAAAAATTATGCAAAGAAAGATTGATTGTTTTTCTAGTGGTTTTGTCGGGTGAAATACAAAAGCCTTTAGTGATTAGCCAGGCATAAAAATATTAACGTTTCTAATACACGGACATATGAGGACTTACTGGTAAGTGGAGTTTCAACAAAATGGCATGGATATCACATTGGAAGAATGGTTAATGGCTTCAATGGCAGAATGAAAATGCAAAACTGGAATGTTCTGTCACTCTTGGATAACACAGCTTGCCTCTACCATAATGAACTTTCCAACCTGCAACTTGCTTGTTGAACCCCAAAAACTAGTGTTTCTCAATCAATGGATCAGGGCATCACATGAAATTTTTAAGTCCACTATCTTAAATAATTATTGCAATCTGTGCTCACCAATATCTATTCTGCATCGTTTGTCCCTGAACTGATAAACACTATCACAGATCTAGATGCATTTATTTGGATAAGTCAAGCAATAAAGAGTTACTAAAAACTGTTATTTCAAAAAAGGCCATATTCTATAAGTAAAGTTACTGATAGTGTACAAAATGAGAATAACCAACAGTCCTTAGAAAACTGCATAAATGAAGTTGCATTTAGTGATACAATACTGATCACTACATAAACATACATAAATATGTGCAAAGAGAACCAGACATAATGGATATCAATGTAATTTTAGGGAAAGTTGAAAAAGAGGAAAATGACAATGTCTTAGGAAAAAAAGTGTAGAGTGAAAACTTGCATACTTAATGTATCTCATGCTAAAGGTTTGTGAAAAGTTAGGCAACTAACAGAATAAACTGCCTGCAGCACTGTTTGACTATTTAAAAAATAAACAAAAAGTGAGAACTATAATTTTTTCATCTGTTCAGATAATATTCCAAACTGAATTGTTTGTAGAAAGCATACAAGAGTGTAAACTGTGTGCAAAAATACTGCTGGAGTTCTGGGAAAATTCTAAAGTACGTTGCAATTTGTTTCTTTTCTGTGCAATGTAATGCTTGCACGTGTTCAATGATTGTGTGGTTAAATTATTGAGTATGGTATTTTATTTTATTTCTTTTCAAATGCATACCCTGGATTAATTTTTATGTATATGAAAACCCGATTAATAGAAAAATGTCCTGGATCCTTGAGATTTTAAGACTAGTTTTGCTGAGTAGCAAAAATTTTAATTTATAATCAATGAGAAAAATAGTATCTTGCACCAGTTTCTTATAGTTTTATGACAGCATATTTAAAACTCTTGATATCATTCTCCTCATAGCCTGTGAATGGCAAGTATATGCCATTATGCCACATTGACAGTAAGGATTATTCAGTACGAGTACAATTAGTCATTAAATTACCGCTCCAAGTAAAACATTGACATAGCATTCTAAAATGTTTGTACTTGTACATTTTAATAATGCTAAATACTGAAAAACCTATAGATGAGTCATTCACCATTAGATTCCCATCAATCTATTACTATGCAAAACTACTACTCAAATAGAAATATAGAGCTTTTTATTTTGTATTGGGAATTTTCACAGTGAAATATATATATAGCATGTTTCCAAGTAAGCGGAACAAAATTAATGAAATTTGTGATTTCGTAACAATAATTTGTCATATTATAGAGAGCTTTACTTATAAACTTGTTCCTGGAAGAAGCATCTGAGTACAATTCACCCTTTGAATTGACCAGAACTGTTAAGAACATCCTTAAATAAACCAAATAAATAAGTTATAAACTTGTCTGCCCATATGGTGTTTTACATGTTGACTACTACACTTAACAGAGCCAGCAGGAATATTTCAACTCTGCCCATCATGCCCTTGAATGTTACTTTCTGAGCCTGCCCCTCTTGGTCTCATGACAATATGAATATTCATGAAAATGGTTAGACATCTGGTAAGTCCAAATGGATAGTGGTCGAACTGGGGGGAAAAAAAAAAAAATATATATATACACACACACACACACATTACTAGAATACTTTTAATAGTGTGAAATTAGTAAGAATTTGTATCCCAGCATGATAACTACAAATATTCTGAAACATTTTAAAAAAGTGTGCAAGACCACTAACATTAAATTCAGAAGCATTATTATATAAATAATGCAACTTTCTTGATAATTAGATTCAATTATGGAACAGCAAAAGTCAATTGAAAGTTGCAATTAGATACATAAATTAAGTCTGTTAAATGTATATGAATGTTGTGTGATAAATGCCTTTTAATATCATATCATAAATGAATATAAGACTTGATAAAAAAAAGATTACACATACCAGACTTCTATGAAAGAAGGTTTAGAAAAAGAGAGATAAAAAGAAAATTTCTGATACAATACCAAAATTATATCTTAATCAGAGAATGTAAATTACACTTAAATAAAAAAATTATAAATTACTAATAAAAAATGTTTTATATACAAATAATTAAGTTAATATGTAACTGCGATGAATCTTATTTTAGGACATTGGAATGCCAGTAAATTTGATGTTTATACCAACTTTTATATCGAGGCATAATTTCTGGTCCAATTGGATACCAACATAACATTTTCCAATTATGATTATTTTGCCACAACATGAAATAGGAAGATACTTGCATATAGGATTCCCACTTACTGGATATAAAACTGGAGAAAAAGGTGATGAATATGCATGTAAATATATTAAATCAGATTGAATATATTATTAAAAAATTTAAATAAGTAATCAAAAAGGTCAAATAAAAAAGTAGGCAGCAAAGCAAATACTGTATAACTTAGGCACCAACAATTATTATTCAAGCTGCTTCAATAGCACTGATAAGCAGGTAATCACTTTCATTTTCCACTTTAGAGAAGTGTTATTAACATACATATTGAAAGGATGTGGGACTTAAGGATGTAACAGGATGAATAAAATACAACTTATAAACTTCAGTTTATTTCAGTATAAACACGTAGCTTAAAACATGTGCAGTAGATGTTCGTACTGCTCTTTTTAGTTTACTTCAGTCAGCTACAATGTATGTTATAGTACAAATAATTAAAAAAATTTTCTTTGACATTAATAACATATTATACCCACTGTCTACTTTTTTGTATCATTTAAAATGATAATGGAAAATTTGTAGACACCGAGAACAGTTTCTACAAGTCATTAATACTAAAAAAAGAAAATACAAGTTAAACTAAACTATAGCTTAAGAAATGGAAATTCATTTATTCTTTAAAAAAAAAAAAAAAAAAAAAAATATACAGTAAGAGTAACTAGACAGTAAAGGAACAGTTTATTGTATTCCTATTTAAGTGCCTTTTTCTACAGCTAATATCATTTCAAACTGACAATATACACAATTCTGAATGTCACATTCATCACTTTCTTACGTAACACATCACAGTGTCACCTCATTCTCAAAAAGGAATATCCAGGTTGCTTCAGTACAATATTCTTGACAAACAAATATAAAATATGTCTGAATTTCAACTTTAAAAACTACACAACACAGTTAACTTCTGTCTTTCACCTTTTTAGATTCCAATCAAGAATATTTTTGGATGTGCTTAGTTATAACCAGTTTAGGAAGATATTTACTCAATGGTGATTAATGCATTTACTGAATCTGAAAAGTGTTTAAAACTTACCACATGATTAAAGCTGTGTTACATTCAATCTCAATGCACATAGAAAAAATAAAAAAGTAACTGTGATGAAATTAAAAAAAATGGAAATGTGATCATTTTGAAAACTGAATCACTCAGCGCTTTCTTTTGTTGCCTCCTCTTCATCATGACTTGATGTATGCCAAGTTAGCCGTTCCTCATAGAACTGAATCACTATCTGTGGGCATCTTACATTGGCCTGTCTTGCTGGGACAAGATCAGCTTCATCTGTACCTTTCCTAAAGAACATAAAGACAAAGCAAAACATTTATCACTAAAATTTCAGAAGTCTTAGTCATATCACCACATGCTCATAAAAAATAAATAAACAAAAAATAAATATATAAACAAATCTTCAAAATGCACTGTTGTATTTCAATGACTCCACGATCAACTGATTTCAGGAATACTCTTAATTATCTGCTGGATGTTGAGTACACAAAAACCTTGGACAACATCTTTCCTGAAGTCAAACTACCTTACAGAAAGCAGTGCCATTATAAACAGAATATAAAAATGATAGAGATTTGCCATTATTACATAAGAGTATTATTGTGCATATACCGTGCCCTTATTTTGTAAAAGTCTGTATGCACTTGTGGAAATGGTTGTCCTTTCTTGAACATGCCATTCCCAATAAGAATGAGTAAAAAGTTCTGCTAATGCAGATAAAAGAGCTTGCTGTTTCAATCGCATATTTGTAAGAATGTGTACTAACACTTAATGTGTGTCTGGAGGAGACACTACTAGTACAGTCAGGTGCAAGGGGTACATTGTTGGATCAATGCTGGTTACAGCCTTTCAATGATTATAAAATGATGTAATGAATAAGTAAGCCATATATGGGCCACAGAGATATACAAAAGTTTATTCCTATCTGAGACACAATCTGCAAAAAAAAAAAAAAGATCAAGAAAAAAGTTGAAACCAACATGAACATAAGGAGTCGTGGCCAATGTGAGAGCTGCACTGACACAAGAAAACCAACACAAAAAGCATTGCCACACAGAACATATAAAGGCGCAAATTGTTGCATAATTCGTGGAAATTTGGGTCTAGAACAGCAGCATAAAGCAGGCAGACATATCTTGAGAGAGAAGCACATCAGAGAACACTTAACCAATGCTAGAAAATTATATGAACACCAACTGGCAGGTGACAAGTGGCAGTGGATGGTTTTTCTGGATGAAGCTTACTTAGATTTATCTAGATGAAAAAAAACCCATGTGACTTACTAATCCAGTGGATCTAAAGGGGTGCTTAAACTTCACCCAGGAAAACAAAGAAAAGTTCTCCAAGGGATTAGTGGTATTGTAGGTTACTGCATTCTGGGGAAACTACAGATCCAGAGTTGGCAATAATGTAAAAGTAAATAAGGTATTGCAAGAGAACGTCATGGACGCAATTTTTGATGAGATTTTCCGGTTGTACGGTGATGCCCCTGATGAATGTCCCGTGAATTTTTGCAGATTTACCTTGCTTATAGATGTCCCACTACGTTCAAGGGTCTCTGGAAAGTCTGCTAGGAGATTACATTTCCCTTTCTATTCTGCAGCTCAGTCTCCTGAAGCGGAAATTGCATTGTAGGATGATAGTTCAAGCTCGTAGATATCATACCCAACACAATGGGTGGTGGTAAAAGGAAACTTTGCCATTAAATAGATAACACCATTCCATATTAAGTGGGGCAACCCTTTGTAGACTTTATACTATTTGTGCACTGTGGATAATGCTGAGAGTGAGATATATGCTAGAACAAATAAGACCATATACAGCAACTCCTTGTTCATATGGAAGACAAATTCCTAAAATTTCCAAGATATTAATTTTGTGCAATTCAATTGACAGATACAAAGCAGTAGCAATTTACATTTTAATCAGTAGCAATTTTTTCATAGCTGTAAAATATTAAGAAGTAGGTCTTAGAACAAATTCAATATACACCTACACATGATAAAAGGAAAGTCAGTACCATAGTTAGCTTAATAAAAGGTACAAAAGTATCTCATGCCTATTTCTCAATCTCTTACAATTTTTGAGAAAATATTTTATTTGAAACAGATGTCTTCATGTGCTGCTTAATGTTCTGCAGTGGCTGTTCTTTTTTCATTTTCTTTGTCATGGATTCATCACTATGAGAACACATTTTACTTTTGGTTGGCAACTGGAGTTATGAGAGTAATATTATATCTTTATTTTAATAAAGTGTAAAACTTTGATTTTACACTCTCTCATTTTACATTTCTCCATATTTAAAGCCATATATTGGCATACAAGCCATGTTTAACTAAGATTCCTCTCAGCATTAGACGGCACATTTTCACTTTTACATTACTGTTCCGTGGCCTTCACTTTGTACATTATTGACCTTTCTAACAAGTTTTGTTGTATGCTGTAGTGCTTGCACCAAGTTTTTGATTTATTCATTTTGTTCTGTGATCCATTGTTTTGTAATCACTAAATTTCCAACTAAAAAGGGGAAAGCATTTTCCATTGTGAGAAAATAGACATTTCTTGTCCAAGTAGATGATCATGTTAGTTCATGCATTGATTTAGCAGCGAAATGTAATTTATTCATGTTAATACTAAATGCTACAGTAACACATTGCAATGACATTGAAAAGTTTCGAAAGTTGTAATTCATGCCCTACAGATAAGGAATCACTAAAAACATTTCTGCTGGAAGAACTAGAGTATTCTATTAATATGGCTCAAAGAAACTCACATGGTCTATGTTTTCACTGCTGGCACCCATTTAAAAGAGAAAGCACTACACATCACTGCCAACTTTGAATTATTTTATGACATCAAATAATTGGATCAAAACTAAACAAAGTATCAAGCGCCATAATACGAGTAAACAAATGAACAACAATTAAGTAAAAATTGTACTTACGAAGCTGTAGACAATGGAGTGGTAATAAAAAAAAGTAAGTGGAGTTAGTGTTAACAACTGAACACATTAATGTAGTATAAATGAACAACAGTCTTAGCAAAGATAATGTTATTGGAGAATCTATAAAACAATTAGGACAAAGCACAAAAGACAAAGAATAACATACCTACATACCCAAATTAAAACCATTGAAACCAAAAACAATACCAAGAAAGAATATTGCCAACAGTCAAAATTTCCAGGTACATAAAATTGTCAAGAGAACTAACAGAGTGAGTTAAATGCACAAAGAAGTAAACTTGTGATGTTAGAAGTTAAGAAAATATTAGAATAATGAAAATTAGATATTTTATGTATTCAAGAACCCTACTCATTTAAAGAGAAATTAATACATTTACTAATAAAAAGCAACTGTAATATGCACTAGCAAGAATCCAGTGGTGGCAATAACTATAAACAATGCAAACCTACAAATCATCAGCATAACACAATTTGATGAATCACATTTGAACTGCATCAGGATTATTAACAAAAATGGTAAGTTAATACTTTCCAATCATTGCTTTTAATAATGTCATGAAATTGAACCATGCCTCTCGAAAATGAAAACTATTAATAAATTAATAAAACATTTGGGGACAATGAAATCATACACACATGCGATGCAAATGCAAAATGAAATTGGTGGTTAATTGGCTAAAGGACAAAAGGAGAGAAAAATTAGAGGAACTAATATCTGAACTAAAACTAATAATAAAGAATGAACCTTGCAACATTTGAAAACAGAGTTGGAGCATCTGTTAACATTGATTTAACCCTCTGTAATAATAAAATTGACAGAAGAATTATAAACTGGACAGTGGGATAAGACATAACTACAAGTTATCGACAAATATATTTCCATTATGACATGGGCAGAGCAGACAGAGGAAACTCATGTGAAGAATAGAAACATAATTATGCACAAGCAAATTGGGAAGATTGAAACCTATTTTTGACCACTCTAACTTAGCATACCAAGGACTATCAGTGGTTCAGGAAGCAGACAACCTAACAAAGATAATTAAACAGAAATTGATAAAACAGTTCCAATAATTAAAATTAAGGGGTGCACCGATGCACTCCAAAAAGAGAAGACAAATGAGGAAAAAAAGAAGAATTTATCAAAACCAATACCACACCTATGACACACAGGGAAAAGCAAATTTACATCGAGTCACCATAAACAAAAAATCATCAGAATGTGATCCATTTATCAAAGCTTTGTAAAAGAGAGATTCTAAAAATAAAAAACTGGGAGAAATTTAAGAGAGATCTAAAGGTATTCTTGACTGAGAAATGCCCATACAAGGTGAATGAATTGTAGATAATTGTAGAACAAATGTGCAATTTTCCTTTATTGTTGTAAATGTGTAGTAAAATGATCTAAGAATAAGTTACTGTATATCTACTGATTCTGTTATACTTTTTCTATTCTTATGCTTTAATTTAATTTACAATTGTATATGAATTATTTAAATTAATGTTTTACACTTATACACACTTGTTACTTTAGACTTTGACAATGTCTGAAACTTGTATACAAAAGTCTACTGACAGCGATAAATTTATTATTTTTATTACAGTGAGGGGATTGTGTAGAAAAAAAAAAATTGGGGTGGAGCCCAAGAGGAAGGAATTTATTTTTATTTAGCATGAAGAAGATATTACTGAAAGATAGGGAGACAAGTCTGGGTAGGAAAAAGAAAAAAATAGATCATTAGGATTGCTAGAAAATTTATGACAACTTTAGGAGTAGATATGAGGAGGAGAAATAACAAGATAGGGTATGCAGAAGAAGAGATGAAAGAGGTGTGAAGTTTGGAGAGAAGAGAGAGATAACATGCAGGAGGACTACTTATTTTACGATAATGATGAAACGGGGAAGATGAGATGAGCAGGAGGTGTTACAATTCCTGATTGATGCAACAGGATAGGTGTTTACAGAAGATGGGAAGTGCAGCTAATGGATCTTGGATTAAAATGGCCCTAGACCTCAGAAGATCCACGTGTTAAAGCATTCTCATTTATTGGACAATTTATAGGCTTTAATGAAAGATGGTAGTGAGGATTTAGTGATGGAAAATTGTATAAATTTTTAAATATGAATAAATGGAGATGTATAGGTATAAGCAATGTTTTAATGCTTGAAAATTAGTAGTGGTAAAATATACACATTATTAATTAATAAGTAAAAGGAATGACATGACTCTATGTTAAAAGTTTAAATTTGAAGAGCTGGATAAATAGTCAGTAATGGATTAGTAGTACATAGTTGTCCCGGCAGCAAATTTAGGATAGAACGGTAGATTAGAATTAATATTTATGGTTTGTTATCAGTCATTTTTTATACTGGGTACTAATATTTAGATTAATTTAAATTATATTTTAATGTAGTAAAGTTAATTTTATCTCTAATCTTAATTCAAATTGTAATAATGGTTTTGTAGGATATCTATTGAATAAGATAAAAGATAAAAGTAACAAATAATTAAAGATAATTAATATTAAGTATGCAGTGAATTAATAATAATATGATTAAATATAAAAATTTGTTAAAATATATTAATAGACTAAAAATATAATTAAAATGATTTGTTAACCAAAAATTATTGGAGCTGTAATTATGAATTTATTAGTCATTTGTTTAGTAGTTATATTTAGTTTTATTATATTTTATATTATATTATTTTTTATAATTATCTGTAAAATGATAATGTAAAAATTGTCAATTTTCTTAGGAAATAAATGGTGAAAATTTGTAATACGTGCCCTGGTATAAGAAATAAGCAGCCAGGGTGAGTATTACAGATTTTAATTAATTTATTTGTTGGATCGATTGCTTTAAAAATGCCATAATCCAGTTTATAAAGTTTTCTCTATACTAGATTGGAAGGGTTGAACTCCAGAAGCGGTTGTTGAAGGTTATGACCAGAGCAGGGTTATGCATAATGTAACTAAGAGTTGCACCAAGAAGTATATACTGTTTTATTATAAATGTGTGTCATTAACAGTAAATTGTTGTGAATTTTCATTAAAATTGGCTGTATCTTTGATAAAAATGAAAAATGGTAATGTTGAAGATATATAAAAGTATATTACATAGGTATTTGATTCTAAGAACGCAGTTCCAGTCCAGAATTCATTTGTGTGTGCCTATTTAACACTTAATAAACTAGAAGCTCTGCTGTTGAAAAATGTATGTAATACTGATGCATTTAAAGCCTTAGATTATATTTTTTAACAAATGAAATTATTTTCAAAGGTAGTAAGGTTGAATATTTTAATAGATTAAAGCAATGTTTAGTAAACTGACATTTGTGCACTTTAGTGAACAATGTTATTTACTTCTGTTATGAGAGTATTCAATAATGAAAAGTGTGGCTCAATATAAATGATCTATTAAATGCATTCAAAGGCAAAGGTTCATTTGAAGAAATTGCTAATAACTGCAAAAACTTCTTGTGGTTATCATTTTGAATGTAGTTAGTGAACGGTATTTACAAAATACAATCTTATAGTTTCAGATATTAGAAGTATAAAGGAGAAGAATTATACCACATGTATATACTGTTTGATTAATATGATTAAAATTAAATGAAATATTCATCATTTTGCACACAATTTTATTTTAAATAACACTTTTGTGTGAAATTGAATTAAATATAAGGTTGATTAACCAAAGTACAATATTATTTTATTATTAATGATGGTTTCATGGGCAATCAGCCAGGTTATCCTCCTTATGCTCTTTCTTGCTGAGCACTAAGAAAGCTTAAAATCCTCAAAATTATTATTCCTAATTAAGATGAATGGAGTGTATGACAACACAAGGTGGGAGAAAAAAAAGGGAGGGAGAAAGAGATAGAAAAAAACACAATTTACACAAAATTATTACTATGTTTTATTTATTTTCAAGAATTTTTTTTTAAAAATCCCGCCCCTGCTAAAATAAAACCTTTACCTACAAAGTTAAGTCACGTCATGGTAGTGCAAAGTCCAAGCAGATAGGAACGGTTTCTTTCTTGCAATGCCAATTACTCCAACATATTGCATACAATGGTTATAAATATAATAAATCACATTGTTTTATGAGTGTTAAAACACTGTCAATAAATATAAGGCAAGCACAAACTTTTCGGTTACAAAAGCAAAATTTTATGAGTATCTGCTCCACCTGCACATCTAATGGGTATTAAGAGCATACAAATCTTTCTGATTACTGCCCAGATGCTGCATCCTCAAAAGACACAATTACCCTAAAAAAAATGTTCCTCCAAATTATACCTGCAAGTTACAGCCTTTGGATCTGGGTGTTATAAACATTCAAGTGATATAACAAGAGGAGGTGGTAAGGAAGTTTGTTGCTTTGACATCTGAGGGACTGCTACAAGATGCATCAATGCTGAATTTAACACCCTTCCCGCAATGCACTAATTTATCATCATCATTCCTCTTACCATCCTGAATTCCTTCGAGAAATGTTGATGTCCAGTTCAAAGTGGCTGCAGTGATATCTTTATACTTAGTGATTAGGAGAAGTGTGATGGGAAATTCACACTATGGGAGTGGAATTTGAAGATTTATGTTGCTTGTGATGTTAGTTTGTTTGTGAAGGGTAAAGCATTGTGCCGGATGGGGTAACCTTTCTTCAGTCAAAGTAGCAAATGACCAATATGTGTTGTAGATACATGTAGAGAACAAATTTGCAAAAATCAATAGCTACTTATAAAAGTTTAGTGCAACAAAATGCTTGCTATGTGAAAATAAATTAAAATTCTGTAAGAGTCATGAACAAACAACACGTTTGTTTGTATTTTTACTAAAAATTAGAAGGCCTACACCAAAGAGAAACAAAAAACAAAGCTAAGTGCATGACTATTTTGATTATAAAAAGTGACTGAACAGATATTAATTCTTGCGATCTTTTCAATTATGTCTGTATGCTATGCTATTACTGTCCTTTGATTTTACACTTTCCTTAATTTTGTCCTGTTCCTCCTCCTGCAGAGGTGTAAAACAGTAATCTCTATACTTAACAACAATATTTGTCTTGCTATTAATGTGGCTTAATAAGAAACTTGGCTATTTTACTATGTAATGATTTAGCAAAGTAAAGCAAGCAAATTACAAAGCAAACACATGAAACAAAAGCTGTAAGAACTAAAAAGTTAAAATAAATATTCTAAATGCTCTTCACTGCCACACACATATTTGGCATCTGTTATTGTGCATTATTTATTCAATATGGCCATTGTCTGCCTCATTCTTCAAGAGCAGGCATAAATTCTAATGTAATTCCAAGTGACAAAAGTTTGACTATTTGATATCTTGTTAGACATCTCTCTGGGTACAGGTGAGCTGTGCTATTCAGTCCTAACGTACTTCTCTATAAATGAGCATGTCTATAACCTTGCAATATGAAATTTTTCAGTTAGCTTTAGCATTTAGAATGCACTCATTACAGACACGCAATATGTGTTTATATAATCTCAGTGAAAACAAGTTAATACATAGTATTATATGCTTTTCTTAATCTTCATTATCATCAACACTAACAACAAATTCTCAGTGATGTCAAAACTAACTTTGTTTGTTGATTTGGTTTATTTATGGATGCTCAGGTCACCAGCTTCTTATTCTATTCAGAGCATGAAATGGCCAATTTTGCTCAGAGGCCTCTTCTTTCAGGCTTGAGAATCTTTTATGTGCTGTAAATCTACAACACAGGACCCACGGCTTGACTTTCCTTCTGAAGGAAGCCATACTTACGCCGGAAAAAATCCATCCACCCTGGCAGGGAATGAACCTGCAAACTTTGGTCTACAAGGGAAGTATGGTTATCACTAGAGAGAGAAAGGAAAAGAAAAAAGAGAAAGGAAAAAAAAAACCTATTTTTGCAAGTGGAAATGATTCACAAAATACTTTTCGAGTGAATTTACATTAAAATGCTTCGAGTTATAAATAAATAGCAATGGACATGATTTGTTCCATTTCTGTTTGTTTATCCATTATTATAATCAGTATGCATGAATCTGGTGCATAAACATATAACAGCAGGCAAACATTTTTTTTTTCTGGGTCAAACAATGTGTTAACAGTCAAAATGGTATTAGAAATGTTGTTGTATTTATAGCATAGAATCATCCTTAAAAAAATGTCACTAAGTTCCCTTTTACCCTGTTTATGAACAGGTAAGAGCCATACTTACCATTTCATGAGAAACATAAGTTCTCCACTAGAATCTGTAGCACCAATTATTTTCTCTGGTTCAAGTCCACGATCAAATCCACGTGGCTTGTTATCCTCCTAAAAAAACAATAAAAAATTCAATTAAAAAAACCAACAATAACAAAATAAGTATTGAACAGAATATGCAAGAAACTACAGTCTCTCGTCATATTATTAGATGCACCTTAATTTTAAATACAAATGAGATTTTGGGAACAAAATTTATTTATTTTTACTGTTATATAATGGAGAATTACACTTTCAACATTTCTGAAGAATTTAAAATACAATATACACTCTTATGGTAATAATGATATATTTGATATTACTGTATGATTTAGTTGAACTACACACTCTTAATGCTTCACTTATTTGTTATAATGTATAGAACCGGTTTCTAGAACATTTGGTTCACATCATCAGCCAGGCTAAAATCCAAATGTCAGATCTTCATTGAGCTGTGGGAATGAGTATTCTGCTCTGGTGGCGGTGTGATAAAACTTGTAGTTTATGTTTTCATCCCCAGCAGTGGCGAAGTTCATTAGACTGTCTTTGTATTTGTAGATATAGGCTTTCTCCCAGGTTGCTAGTTCCATAAGTCCTTGTACTGATTTTAATAATTTTACTTCATCCATTATGTCATGATTTTGTATCCAAAAAGATATGCTACTGCTGATTTCTCTATTTGCTTGTACTTAATGTTATGAAGGAATATAAAGTACAAGCAAATAGAGAAATCAGCAGTAGCATATCAGTAGCAGTCAACAGCAGATGATGGAAGGAACCTCTCCCGAAACTAATCCAAAGTTTTAAAAAAGTAAGTGGAGTTAGTATTAACAACTGAACACATTAATGTAGTATATAAGGACATGTTTATTAATTTTTGTCAAGTAAACACAATTTAATACTTAGTTAATGTACCTTTGGCAGCTATTAAGGCTTTGATTCACCTTAGCATACTGTCAATGCATTCTCTCTTCTTAATAAAATGAGTTTTCATAGTAGCCACTTCCTTCTTGGCCAATTGCCAAACATTCTCAATGAGATTCATATCTTGTGAATTTTCCAGCCAGGGCAGCAAAGGGACATTCTTTTCTTACAGAAAAGCTAGAATAGATTTTGCAGTGTGGCATTTTGACCATCTTGCATAAAAATAGACTGCTTTCATTTGGGAACCATTATTAGTTGAGGCAGCAGCCTGCTTCTCAACATTTCCTTGTACTGGTTCTGGCACATTGTCCCTTGAACAACATATAGACGTCCAGGACCTTTGCCTATGATGACTGACCAAATCATGACTTTATTGAGATGCTTTACAGTCTGCACAACACAATCTGACTTAACTTTGGACCATGATGTCATCGCACAAATGGAGCTTTGTTGCTAGAATTTTAATAATGCTCTATCACTAAAACAATACTCAAATAATGGAAATGTCCCATGATAATTCAGTTTAAAGGTGAATTTTATCTCATAAAAATTATTTTAAAATTAAAATTTACATATTTGCTGTACATCAGAAGTCCAAGTCTTTGTTCATATGATCCTTTGCCCATTTGATACATTTTGCAGCCATAGCAGTAGTTAATTTGGGCTTGCAGGCAGGTCTGCGTGGTTTTAAATTCATTTCTGAAAGTCTGCATTTCACACGTCTTTCAGATGCTGTGATGGGCTTGCAGGCAGGTCTACATGGTTTTAAATTCATTTCTGAAAGTCTGCGTTTCACACTTCTTTCAGATGCTGTGATGCCACAGTCTTCAAAATCAAATTTAATTTGTTTTGTGCTAGAAAACCGTTTCCTTTACAAATCTGTTATAAACAACTTTCTGCCCTTGGGATGAAAATTGGTTTTTGACCACATTCATTTCTTTAAGGGTCTAATTCCACACCCAATTCAACTTTCTTAATTCCCTTAAAGATGCTTAAGACAGCTCCTATCTTCAAGAAATATCTTGATTTGAAAAACATTAGTATTAACCAGTGCTTTTACTTCTGCAATCTTTCAAGTTGTCAAATTACACTTTTCCCATTATTCTTGCAAGGAGTTCACAGATTTCACTGAAAATGCCTGTTAAAACCGGACTGCTGAAACTTTGCACATGACAATTAGCATCAATTAATGTAATGTTGGCTATGCAATGTTGCAACATTCGCCACTGCTTAATGGCTAATGTTGCCAGGTTTTCAATTTTGCATACTAAACGTATATTCAGCATATAACATGAGGTGTAACATCTTGAAGCAAAGCATTACATAACACTCCATGAATCCTCTGCAAATGACCTCTTTGAATATTTTTAGCTACTAAAAATTAACCACTTTAATCAATCACAGTAATTCAATTCCAAACATTTAACAGAAATCAGCTGCACACACAAAAAGAAAAACCAGCAATATAGCAGGGCAACGTCACTACTGAATGACAAATAATATTACTTTGTAATTCGTCCAGAAGGTGTATCCAGTAGCATTCCTCATTTGTTAATCTTTAGCATTGTCAATTGAAAAGCTGTCAAGTGCAAAGTTTCAAAGGCCAGAGTATAGTAAACAGAGAATACTAAATTTCGCATTTCAAGCCAATGAACTTTTGACGTGCTACTGCATCTTAAATGTACAGAATATTATCTGGAGATTACTTTGTCGTTTAAGGTTGTGCTGAAAATTTCCTCTGTCTGCCTCTAGGTACAGCAGAACACATTCCATGTTTTTGGTAGTTTGCTGGAGCACTGAGTTGTCAATACTGTTGATTTTGCAAGTAATATTCCCCTATAGATGGTCCAAGGACATCTAGCACATAGACTCTTCCCTTTAGATAACCCCACAGAAAAAAGTGGTGAGTTCCAAGTCAGGTGATTTTGGTGGTAACAAGTTCCTGGAGATTATGCGGTTGTTGAAATAACTTTGGATCAGAGCTACAGACTCACATGATATATGCCAAATGGCACCATCCTGTTGAAAGTACCCTTGATACAGCTCAATATCACCCAATTGCTCAACGAATTCATTGAAAATATGTCAGTACTCTTCGGTGTTCACTGTATTGTCAAAAAAATTGAACCCACCATTATCTCTGCTGATAGTGCGCATCAAACTCTGATGGGTGCATAGATGTTTCCTGAATGCAATGTGGATTTTGTGCTGACCAAATGCGTATTTTCTGCGAGTTTACAAAGCTGCTTAGATGAAACCATCTTTGAACCATATGGATAGTATGCCAGAATTTTGAATGGTCATGTGGAATCAACAAAAATATTCCACCCTTTTAGCCTGATCTGGTTCAAGTAGCTCATGAACCAACATTATCATAAGTCGGCCTTCTTCACAGCTCGCTGACACATTGCATATCTATATCCAGTCTTCTGCTAAGGAAGTCTTAAAGACTTAGAGAGTGACTGCTGTAGTTGCTCCTGAATGTCCATGGCAACTGACCGAAATCAAGACAAGCCATGCTTGCTGGTTTCATCACAAGATGTCCAGTTGTTTCCAATTTATATCGCCAGTATTGGCGACTGGCAGTCTGGACAAATACCAAATTCCTATGGTCTACCGTTACATGGCTAAGACTGGGTTCATAATCCAATAGTTTTTAAGAAGAATATCCCATTGCTGTAATATGTACAACTTGACATTGATAAAGCATTAGTGGCACCTGAAACAATCAAATGACAATGAAAAGCTGCAAACTGCAAGTTGCAACTCCAACTGCACCATCTCTTGATAAATGCCTACAGCTCCCAAGTGAAATGCAGTCATAATTAGACCTTCTGCATAATTTGATGGTAAATGAAATATTTCATCATTTCTATTAAAATAATAGAAGAAAAATAATCATGAGTTTTACATGAATCACCCCGTTAGCTGTTAGTAATACATTAACTAGTGTTGTTTAGCAATAATGCAGACACTATAATGAAACACCATAAGAAACATGTTATTGTACACAACTACGTGTCCCCTATAAAGTTCAGTAAGGGATAGCAACGATAGATAGGCCATATGATAAACATAATATAGGAATTTAGGTATGAATTTTTTACACTAAATTCCACTTACATAAAAATAAGAAGCGTTTCGGGAGAATCTCCCCATCTTCAGTTGCTCAATGAACTGCCATTATTCTAAATGGTGGTTAGACATCTGGATGTTCCTGTGGTGGCATTTGTTGGCTGAAGTAGGAACTTGCTGAGTTCATCCTAAACTCAAAGTTCAATGGGCTTTATTTATTTTTTAATATGCAAATTTTTTCCCAAGTGGATAATTCCATTGGGTTGTGAAGATGTTTCAGCAGTTTGACCTCCGGTTTTATTTCATGATTTTTGTTCCAAAAGTGAGTTGCTACTGTCGATTTATCCATCTGCTTAAACCGAATATTCTTAAAGTGTTCTTTCCTCCAAATTTCCAAATGTCTCTTTGTTTTACCTAGTAGCTCTGCTCACAATCTGTGCACTTTATTTCATAAATTCCTGATTTCTGTTCTGCTGGTATGGAGTCTTTTAATATGCAACCTAATAAATTCTTGATATTATGTCCGTTCTTTGGGGCTAACATTATCCCATGTTCTTTGAAAATTTTCTTGAACTTATGGTAAATTGGATGGTATGTGAAACTTTTAAATTTGTATCCTTCTTTTATGTTATCAGTGTGGAAACTTCCCTTATCACTTTTTGTTTTTTAGATTTATTGATAATTTTTATCACAGTGTCTTTGTTGAAACCATTGATTTTAGCTGTATTTATTGTCTGTTGGTATTCTTTTTTTACTCTGCATCTGTGTGTGGAATATTCATTAATCTGCATGCTAAACTGTGAAACTGCATTGGGGTTATAAATCTCACATTTTATGTAATTTTCTGGTGTTTTTCTTTCTGTGAATTCCAAAATTCAAACTATCTCCATTTCATTTCTTATAATTTTTAAATCTAAAAATGGTAGTCACCCATTTCTCTCTTCTTATATGGCAAACTGTACAGATTTATGTTGCAAATTAAGAATTTTCAAAAATGTATTTATTGCAAAATGTAATCCACATACTTATACCATCTCTTGAAAATTAAAGGGAAGGCTGTTGTGATATGTATTTCTAATGTACTCATGAATAAATACACCACGGGTGGCAGAGGTCGTTCAGGCGCAGACTCATGAGCTGGGGTTCGAATCCTGCCAGGACCATCCTCCTTGACTGAGGTTTTTTCAGGTTTTCCTCAGTCCTCATAACTGGCAAATGCCGGGGAGATACCCTAAAATTAGGCCTGGAACGTTTCCTTCCTTTAAAAAATTCTTTCCCAATATATCATTTAACTACATGTATCACCAGTGTTCACCGCCTGCAGTGCCTCAGTAGCAAAAACGGGCATTAAACACCATTAAAACAAAAGAATAAATCTGCAAGATGCGGTGACAAAGGGTAAGTTTAGGATATATTACCACTTCATTGTCTACAGCTTCATAAGTACAATATTTATAATATAGGAATTTTAAAATGTTAGGGTGCATCTAATAATATGGCCAGGAAATGTATAGTACAACCTCCCCCCTCACATTTCCAAAATGTATGTTTTCCTGTTTTTTAAACCATTTTTTATCATTTCCTCAATTTTGCTAAACATCCCCCACTTTTACACTTACAAAATTTTGAATTCTTGCCATTTACAGTTTGTGGAACAGAAACCACACTACAAAAAGTATGCTTTAGAAAACAAAATGGCATCAGAATGAATGTGAAATCTTAAAAGCAAGAACGTGATTAGGAACAAAGCCATGCATGATGCAGAACCGCGACAGGTAGCCGAAGTCATTAAGGTACAGACTAATGAGCAAAAGGTCTGGGGTTCGATTTCCATAAGGACAGTCATCCCTGACAGGTTTTTACAGGTTTTCCTCAGTCCTCATAAGTAGCAAATGCCAGGGAGAGACCCTAAACTTAGGCCTGGAACTCCTCCTTCCGTTAAAAAAAATCCTTTCCCAGTTTATCATTTCATCTCATTTATCATCAGTGTTCACTGCCTGTGATGCCTCAGCAGTTAAAATGGGCATTAAATACTATAAAAAAATAAACAAATAAAATAAAATTGCATGATGCAGAGCATGAGCTGTTTTTGTAGAGTGCATCACAGTTGTTAGTAACAGTATGTTTTTTCACAGAGTCCTCCAACAAAGTTTATTTTAAAATTGAGAAAAAGAAATATATATATGACTATGAAGAAGTGGAAATTTGAGTTGAAGTTCACAGAGACATGATAAACATCAGTGTTCAAGCTGATTAACACAAATGTTAAAAAAAGTAAGAACCTGATATGCAGTAATAAAAATGGTTCAAATTGAAAGCAAAGAAATTAGCACATGTTACATGAAAAAGCATGTAAAGTGCCAGATATGTTTAGCACTGAAAACTTTTTTATGTAAAATGGATAAGTTAAGAGATTCAAAGTGCTATAACATAAAGAGTATAAATATGTACGTGAAGAAAATTGTGAAAGAAAAAAAAAATTCTCGAATAGCAAAATAATAAATTGAAAGACCTGTAACAGTATTCTCTAAGGGGCATAATTAACATTGATGAAACTGGGTTTTTTCAAACAAAAACAAAAATGTTCAATTTTAATGTGATTATGGCACTGCAACCTTAAGATCTATTTTGCCAGATGATTCTTGGCTGAATCAGTTCAGGCACTTTGTGGTCTAAATTTCCTAGGCATTTATCTAAAGAACTGAAGGGAAATCCCTGACAAGGCTCAGCTAGGGAACTAACCCAACTCTGGCCCACCACATCGGAAACTTAAGCACTACCATTAGACTTTGCATTGGTCAATATTGGTGCAAATGTGATGGCACTGAAAAACTTCATCCATTTTAGTGGCCAAAAAGCAATGTTGTTTTTAAATGTCAGAACAATGTCCATCAGGTATGATGCAAACAAAAAAGCATGGATAACATTTGAACTTTTTGAAAAAGAATGGCACACTCTTTATTAGAAGATGGGAGCACAGAATCAGTGAATGCTTCTTTTTGTAGATCGCTATCCTTCTCATCCCAAAACATCTTTATCTTAAGAAATCTGAGACTAGAATTCTTTCCAGCTAACTTCACATGTTGTATCTAATGGATTTGAGAATAATGCATGCTTTTAAATCTTATTACATAAAAGCATAGTACAAAATTCAATAAGTTTGATAGAAGGATAGAAGGATAAAGTTAAAGTTTTGATTCTCAATGCCTTAAACTTTATTCCAAAGGGATGGCATCTACCATTTTTGTTTCCTGTTGTTGATTTGGTTTATTTACAAACATCTCAGGTCATCGGTGTCCCATTAAATTTAGGGCCTGAAACAGCTGATGCATTTTGCTCAGAGGCCAATTCTTTCAGGCTTGAGGTTCTTCTACGTGCTGTAAATTTACTTGCTTGTGAAGTCATACCTAGGATTTTACACCCAAAAAAATCTATTGTCCCTGCCAGGATTGAACCCACAATCATGGGTCTACAAGGCTTGGAGTTTACCAACAGACCACCAGGATTGAATTCTGTTTACTGACAACTGGCTTTTTCCAGCCAGAGAGGCAGAAGGAAGCAGATTAAAAGAAATTTCAGAATGGTCCAGTGCTTCCTTATGTTGACTATGAAATCAGTTCAGTGCCTGAAAGATGATGCAATTACATATTCAAGCAGAAGATGAAATTGAAGTGTTTGTGATGACAACACTGTGTAGAGCAGATATAACTGCAGCAATAAACATAATACTGATCCTTAATTTCGTTATATAATCTTATTTCAATTTATTTAATTTTAGTTTACTAATTAATGAACTCTAGTCTTTGACTCATCAGCAGTTTCCCACTGGAATATCCAGAAGAATTGAACTCGGTTACACCTAAAAATCATTTCACCTTACCCAAATCAAGAAAATATACAAACAATAATAAAAAATATAATTAGAGCTCGCCTGTTTGCTTTGATGATCGTAACGGTGAAGCCAAATCTCATCACCTGTAAAAATGGAATTCAGGTATGCTCGCCATATTCTGCCACCAGATGCTGAAGGTCCCAACACATGTCTACTTGCATCATCTTCCGTTCCCGCATCAACAATGTCACCACCCATCTGGCACAGACACATCTCATATGTAAGTTATCGTGCAGAATGCTAAACACACTGCCATGGGATATCTGTAGCATATCTGCCAGTCTATCCACTTTTATTTGCCAAAATTCCCAAAACTGCAGTGTTGGAACACCTAGATCGCCCTGCTTTGTTGTTGAAACATGGCTCTCCCTAAACTCTTTTAAACACTGAAGTGTGGTTGATTATGGCAGAACACCACTGCTATATTTTTACTATAACTTCGCATTCACTTCCATACTGGGTTTTTGCAGACAAGCAAAATTTCACAACAACACTGCTAATTACAAAGCAACTCTATTTTATGCAGCCAAATGGCAAACACTTGCTCTCTGCTGGCATCCCCTACTAAGATACATGCACATATGTGCTTCCAATTTTTTCTACCAACCACATACATGTTCTTCATGAAAAATCCTTGTATCTTCACTGTGTGATATAAAACAAAATCATTCTCAGTCTTTATAGATTAGCTCTCGTACACTAGTAGAAAATGTATTTCTAAGTTGCCTGCATGCCCTACATCCATCCATACAGCTTACAGCAAGCTGTTGTATTGCAGAAATCTTTTTCTTATCATTCGGGTAATCAAATATCTCTTGTCTATCTATATCTTTATTCTAAGCGTTACCTCTTTCCAAAAGCTCCTAATATTATTTTTTTTGCCTCCTATACATCATTTTTTCCAATTCATTTAAAAATTTTCATCACTTTGATAACCCAATAACCTTTCCATATGCATCTCTCCTTTACATTAAAACTTACTTTTACTATATTTTCTTCCTCTTAAGTTTATTACTCTACTAAGTACTTCCTAATTTGTTCCACTACCCTACCCTTAATTATAAACCTACTAATTCTATTAAAGCAACCTCATTAGGTGATACTCCTGGTAATCCTAGAGTTCACTTACAAATATCTCTACATATCTCTCAACATATCCCCATCCTTCATCCTCACCCCAAATAATACCTTGCTTTATGCCATGGCACTATAGATTCTTTTTAAGAAGTCTATATCAATTTCCAGATGTTTTTCTAAAACAGGTTCTTAAGTGGACCATATGCAAACCAACCTTAATTTTTAATCTTTATTGCACCATTATTTTATAACAAAACAGATATTTCATTTTTCTACATAGTTTCTGGCTTTGTCTATGCATGTTACCGTGAGTTGGAAGTTTCTTCATTCTGGTTTCCAAGAAAGAACAAGGATGTGTCTGCAGCCAGCTGCGCATGAACTGCTACATCTGCTAATCATTGCAGAAACGCTTCCCCCCCAGGCACATTCTTGAATGACTTAAACATGTTAAAGTCTCATGGTAACAGGTCTGGGTTATAGAGAGGATGTTGGAGCTCAGTCCAGTGCCTTTCTACCAATATTTATAGTGTCTGAGCCACAGTATGGGGTTTTGCATTCTCATGGAGCAACAGTACATTTTGGATGGAGCAATCTCATCTTTTGGATGGATATGACATTTGCATATTTGCTAGTTCACAGTAATAGGCCAAATCAACAGTTCTGCACTCATGTAGGAAATCGATAGACACCTCTAGTGCCAAAAGACAGCTGACAAAACAGTTTTTGGCTTTATTGGATAATACACACCTTTTCATCACTACTCCTTCCTGGTCCTCTTTGATTCTGGGGTTTAGTGTTGCATCCAGGTTTCTTCACAGTCACTATGCAATGCAGAATTGCCTCTCCTGCTTCAAAGCAAGCCAACAATTGTTCAGAAATTTCCAAATGCACCGCTTTCTGTTGTTCAACAGTCTTGGGATCGAACAAGCAGCTATTTTTTGATATTGAAATTCACTTTTGATGCATTGGACACTCCTGTAGTAATCCCAAGTTCTGGGCAGTAACGATTACCCTAAATACACTTCCACACTGCTGTGATGTTGTCTGGAGTGATGGTCTTCGGGTAGCACTGAATGCTTCTGTTTTGCACATCATCTCATCATTTGTACCAAAATTTCACCTGTGTTTTAGACAATGTTGATTCCCCATACTGTCTATATAGTCTGTGCCAAATTTCATTAGATCCAACATCATCATCTGTGAGTAATCAAATGATGACACATTGCATAACAGAAAACAGAACAATGAACTTTTTTCTTACTCATCTCATCTTTAATCTAGTTAGTAATTTTTAAAATTGTGAGGCCACAAAATTTGTGGCATTAGCCTTAAATGCTGTTCCCCACTCCACACCAAGGAAATTCCCAAACCAACCCCCAAGGAGTTTGCTGGCCACTGGGAGGAAAGTTTGGTTCATTATTTGACTCACCCTTTTATTACTCTCATAGTCAATTTTTCTCATACTACTTTCAATTTAGAACTAAACGTAGCCCCTAAATGATATTTTCTTATTACTTGCAATGCTTTTTTCAATTTTGAAGTTTCATTCTTTCTTAATTTATAGCCCTTTTAAAAATATTATTTTACATTTTTTCCTATTCATTTTCAGACCCAACTCTCTACAATAATACTAATCACTCCAATCTCTCTCTTCAATCCTATACTGGATACAGATCAGATTACAAATCATTTGCAAAAAGTAAACCTGGAATTGGTTTATTGTTATTAATAGGGTAATGCACATTTTCTTTAATCATCTCTCCTAAAATATAATCTATTCATAAATTAAATAACATTTGACTTAACTTACATTCCTGCCTTACTCCCCTTTTGTTCTGTATGTATTCTGTCAGTGTCCCTAGAATATTTGTTACCAAATTGATTCTGATAACCTTTGTAACACAGAGTCAGATTTAGTTCCATACCAGCAATCATTAACATCATTATTAACAGCAAAGCAAATCAATCTCTGATGCTATTTTCTTTTTATCTCCACAACTCCACTACTTGATTTTTCTTGCATTAAACAAATTGATTCTCACACAGAAAATTTGCACTTCAATTGCCATCTTTCAAAGTGGCGGAGCCTGTCCTTTTCCACCCACATCCCATATGTAATTTGACATAAATATAATAAAATTATATATTTCTGCTGCAGATGGAGATACGTTTTGTTTTAGAAAAATAAATACAGATTATTCATCAAAAGAAGTTACAGCAAACAACAATACTAAACATTTTTGCAAAAAAAAAAATAGAGTAAAGTGTATTCTATGGTGCCAGGCCTATAGTTGTCTTATTACAAATAACAGGTTAATGTTATAAATAAAAAATTTGTAAATAAAATAAGTAGAGTAAAATGTATTCTACGGTGCCAGGCCTATAGTTGTCTTATTACAAATAACAGGTTAGTGCTATTAATAAAAAAAAATTAAGACAATGGATTATTAATATTCTATGAATATATTACATTCAAAATTATATGCAAAAGAAATTTCCCACAATTGTAATTTTTATTAAGTCACTTCAAAAGTACAAAAGAGGGGTTTTTCTGCATATTTGAGTAAACTTAAATTCCTAACTATGAACTAAAATGACTAAATGTTTATAAAACCATGAAATAGATTAATGCATTTAAGAGAAATTGAGTCGAAATAGTAACATACACACCACTAAAATTGAATTAAATGGAAGACTAGTTTCGGGAGCCATCGCTCCTATCATCAGTTCCTGGTCGACTGCCGGCCTCGTTGTTTGTGATAGATCGATTCGTCTCTGGTGGAGGTTTGATGAACTTTTGTATTAGTACATCACTTGGCGGGATTTCGAAATTAAAAACTTTCTCCTTATTCTTCCAAATATAGATATTTTCCCAGACTGTAAGTTCAGTTTTTCCTTTAATATATTTAAGTAATTTTGGGTTTTTATTAATGTTATGTTGTTCTTTCCAAAAGTGCCAGGCTACCGCCGATTTTTCTTCTTGTTTTTGATTTATATTCCTAATGTGTTCTTTGGCTCTTGTTTTTATGTTTCTTTTGGTCTTTCCAATATAAACTTTATCACAATCATTGCAGTTTATCTGATATATTCCTGATTTATCTTCATCTTGTAGGCTATCTTCTTTTTGTTTTGAGTTAAGGATATTTTTAATGGAATAATTATTTTTTGGAGTCAGAACAATGTTGTATCTTTTAAAAATCTTTTGAAATTTATGAAAGGTTGATGGATGGTATGTGAATTTTTTGTATGTCCTGTTTTTTTCTTTGATAGGAGTAAGTGTAGTGTTGTCTCTAATTTTCTTTTTCTTCTTCTCTCTGTCTATTTTCTTGTGTACAACTTCTTGTTTGAAGCCATTCTCTGTAGCTATATGTATTATATTATTCATTTCTAGTTTATATTCCTCCTTGTTCATTGGAATATTAACCAGTCTGTATGCAAGACTATTTAAAACTGCATGTTTATGGGGAATTGGATTAAAACTGTTACATTTAATGTAGTTATCTGTGTGTGTAGGTTTTCTGTATATGCCAAAATTTAGATGATTTTCTTTTCTAATTATCTTAATATCCAAGAAAGGTAACTGTTCATTGCATTCTCTCTCCATGGTGAATTTAACTGTTTTTTCCTGTAAGTTAAGCAACTTTAGTGCATCATCCAAGTGTCTTTCTGGTACTATTGCAAAAATATCATCAACATAACGGTACCAAGTCTTAAATATCCAAGGGAAACTATTTACTATTCTAGTTTCCAATGCACTCATGAAAATGTCTGCCAATATTGGTGATAGTGGGCTACCCATTGTCAGACCAAAATTTTGTTTGTAATATTTGTTATTGAATGTAAAGTAATTTTGTTCTAGACATAAGCTGATTAATATGATGTATTCTTGGATATCTTTTGTGGTTATTCCTACTTTTTGTAACCACTTTTTTATCAGGGAGTATAAATTTAGTGTAGGAATACTTGGAAACAGTGCTGTTACATCAAACGAAACTAAGGTATCTGTTTTTTCTATTTTTATGCCTTTAATTTTTTGAATAAGATCTAATGAGTTTTTTATACTAAGAGATTCAAATCTTGGAAAAGTAGAAAGTTTGTAAGTCAACCATTTTGCTAGTTTATAGGTTGGAGCATCTATGTTATTTATGATAGGTCTCATAGTTTTCCCTGGCTTGTGTACTTTTGGGAGACCGTAGATTGTAGGTATTGCAGGGTTATCTACTTTAATTTTATAATGTTCCTTTTTATCTATTAATTTGCAATCAGTAATTGTTTTATTAAATGTGCTTTTGCATTGATTTAGGGGATTTTTTGTTATTATTGAGTATTCAGTGTTTTTTAGTAATTGTTCCATTCTGTCTATATAGTCATTCTTATCTAGAATTACAACAGTATTTCCTTTGTCTGCTCTTGTGTAAATAACAGGTTTGTCTTTTAGTGTCTTTATTATCTTTGTGTAAGGGTTGGTATTGTTTTTATTTCCAATTTGTTCGATAATATTACAACACTGGCTTTGAATTGTATTCTTATCTATTTCTGTAAGGTTTTTGGTGGCTATCTGTATGTCTGCTACATAATCTTCAGTTTTTTTGGAGAAATTTACACAAGTTTTTAAACCTTTATCCAAAAAAGTGATTTCTGCATCTGTGAATTTTTGTTGTGATAGGTTATAGACATTTTTTGTAGTTTTTTCCTTGGATGGTGATTTTATTTCTTGTTTTTGGCATAAATTATCCAATTTATGTTTAAGTTTGTAGGTGTTATTTTTCATATTTAGGTTAAGTATTGTCAGAAGGTTGTTTTCTAAATTTTCCCAGATTAAATTGCCCAGAGCTTTAGTCAATTTTAAATGTAAGTTATACAGTTGCAATTCTATTTCAGTTCTATTTTTGTAATGTTGGTTTTTTTCCATTTCAAGGATTTTTCTCTCTGCTGCTTTCTGTTGTTTACTATTATGATCAAATTTAACTATTTTCCTGACGAATTTTGGTATGACATTTATGCCGAATTAAAAATGTCATACCAAAATTCGTCAGGAAAATAGTTAAATTTGATCATAATAGTAAACAACAGAAAGCAGCAGAGAGAAAAATCCTTGAAATGGAAAAAAACCAACATTACAAAAATAGAACTGAAATAGAATTGCAACTGTATAACTTACATTTAAAATTGACTAAAGCTCTGGGCAATTTAATCTGGGAAAATTTAGAAAACAACCTTCTGACAATACTTAACCTAAATATGAAAAATAACACCTACAAACTTAAACATAAATTGGATAATTTATGCCAAAAACAAGAAATAAAATCACCATCCAAGGAAAAAACTACAAAAAATGTCTATAACCTATCACAACAAAAATTCACAGATGCAGAAATCACTTTTTTGGATAAAGGTTTAAAAACTTGTGTAAATTTCTCCAAAAAAACTGAAGATTATGTAGCAGACATACAGATAGCCACCAAAAACCTTACAGAAATAGATAAGAATACAATTCAAAGCCAGTGTTGTAATATTATCGAACAAATTGGAAATAAAAACAATACCAACCCTTACACAAAGATAATAAAGACACTAAAAGACAAACCTGTTATTTACACAAGAGCAGACAAAGGAAATACTGTTGTAATTCTAGATAAGAATGACTATATAGACAGAATGGAACAATTACTAAAAAACACTGAATACTCAATAATAACAAAAAATCCCCTAAATCAATGCAAAAGCACATTTAATAAAACAATTACTGATTGCAAATTAATAGATAAAAAGGAACATTATAAAATTAAAGTAGATAACCCTGCAATACCTACAATCTACGGTCTCCCAAAAGTACACAAGCCAGGGAAAACTATGAGACCTATCATAAATAACATAGATGCTCCAACCTATAAACTAGCAAAATGGTTGACTTACAAACTTTCTACTTTTCCAAGATTTGAATCTCTTAGTATAAAAAACTCATTAGATCTTATTCAAAAAATTAAAGGCATAAAAATAGAAAAAACAGATACCTTAGTTTCGTTTGATGTAACAGCACTGTTTCCAAGTATTCCTACACTAAATTTATACTCCCTGATAAAAAAGTGGTTACAAAAAGTAGGAATAACCACAAAAGATATCCAAGAATACATCATATTAATCAGCTTATGTCTAGAACAAAATTACTTTACATTCAATAACAAATATTACAAACAAAATTTTGGTCTGACAATGGGTAGCCCACTATCACCAATATTGGCAGACATTTTCATGAGTGCATTGGAAACTAGAATAGTAAATAGTTTCCCTTGGATATTTAAGACTTGGTACCGTTATGTTGATGATATTTTTGCAATAGTACCAGAAAGACACTTGGATGATGCACTAAAGTTGCTTAACTTACAGGAAAAAACAGTTAAATTCACCATGGAGAGAGAATGCAATGAACAGTTACCTTTCTTGGATATTAAGATAATTAGAAAAGAAAATCATCTAAATTTTGGCATATACAGAAAACCTACACACACAGATAACTACATTAAATGTAACAGTTTTAATCCAATTCCCCATAAACATGCAGTTTTAAATAGTCTTGCATACAGACTGGTTAATATTCCAATGAACAAGGAGGAATATAAACTAGAAATGAATAATATAATACATATAGCTACAGAGAATGGCTTCAAACAAGAAGTTGTACACAAGAAAATAGACAGAGAGAAGAAGAAAAAGAAAATTAGAGACAACACTACACTTACTCCTATCAAAGAAAAAAACAGGACATACAAAAAATTCACATACCATCCATCAACCTTTCATAAATTTCAAAAGATTTTTAAAAGATACAACATTGTTCTGACTCCAAAAAATAATTATTCCATTAAAAATATCCTTAACTCAAAACAAAAAGAAGATAGCCTACAAGATGAAGATAAATCAGGAATATATCAGATAAACTGCAATGATTGTGATAAAGTTTATATTGGAAAGACCAAAAGAAACATAAAAACAAGAGCCAAAGAACACATTAGGAATATAAATCAAAAACAAGAAGAAAAATCGGCGGTAGCCTGGCACTTTTGGAAAGAACAACATAACATTAATAAAAACCCAAAATTACTTAAATATATTAAAGGAAAAACTGAACTTACAGTCTGGGAAAATATCTATATTTGGAAGAATAAGGAGAAAGTTTTTAATTTCGAAATCCCGCCAAGTGATGTACTAATACAAAAGTTCATCAAACCTCCACCAGAGACGAATCGATCTATCACAAACAACGAGGCCGGCAGTCGACCAGGAACTGATGATAGGAGCGATGGCTCCCGAAACTAGTCTTCCATTTAATTCAATTTTAGTGGTGTGTATGTTACTATTTCGACTCAATTTCTCTTAAATGTTAATAATTTACACCACTGTTACAAAAGTTCACTATATTTTATAGATTAATGCAACCTCACTGCTTTATAAGTTACATTCTCAAAAATGAAATATTAGCAGAAATACACCAAATAAAGGGGTGGCACCTTGGCAAGAGGTAGATTGCTAATCTCCCATCATGGTGCAATAGGTTCAATCCCAGTGGCAAGTGGGATTGATGACAATGAAGCAGTGCCTAGGCAGGCTTTCTCTGGTTTCCTAGACCACTCATTTTGTCATTGCTCCATCGTGTCAACCAATGTTCACCTTCATCATTCAGTGCAATGTAATCCACCATTCTTGATGCGTGCATTACAAATGGATCACACTAAGAGGTGCCATCTGAGTATGAAACTTCAATGCCTGGCCAGCAACTGGGCTGAACTAATCCACTCACTTATGTACCAAACATATTTCTATTCTAAATTCACTAATACATAATGTATTCTTCTGCCATTTGTGCCAGGAATGCAGTGACATATTTAGGAGGACACGTGGCATATGACTGAAATAGAACATGCGAGTTGAAGCTTGTACAATATGCTATTGTAAAATTATTTAATTAAATAAGTCAGCAATAAATAAATTCATGTTACAAAAGTATTTTTTTATTAGAATATGTATATTATTTAAGGAATTCACCCTTAAATTTATATTACTTTGGAAGGTACTACTTCATTTGCACGCATTGCTTCTGTGTCCTATCTTGGTGCTCCAAAAACATTCTTTTGGTCCAAATCACTCTACTCGTGAATGCACAGTATAACTTATACAGAAACATTCTAGATTAGGCTAGGTCAATTTTGCACCCTTGTGCTCCACTTGCCATTGAATTACCCAGAATAATGTTAATATAGATTTGGTTTGGTGCTACTTATACTTCAACTATTTGGTTTTTTAATTGGACATCTTTCGGGAAATTTCGTTCCCATCAACAGCAGTAGACCAACTGGTAGAAGAATACTCTGTAGGCATCTGAGAAATTTATCAAATATATCCATTCTGTATTAACATTGTTTTACTACTTAACCGTTAATGGCTTCAAAAGTATAAATTCAACTGAGAACATGGTTTTACATGCCTTTCCCTGCATTAATAGCTCCACATCAACTACCAGATGGCACATCTTTAGTATAGCTCTGGTGGACACATAATGAGCTTTTGAGTCAATTTGTTGGGATTTTAAAGTTGATAACCCTATCCTCATATTTCTTTATGTAAATTCTTTCCTGTATTCCCAGTTCCAAAGATCTACCCATGAATTTCAGTAATGTGCTTTCCATTTTTATGATGTTTACTCTCCCAAAAAGGATAAGCTTTGGCCGATTTTTCTACGTGTTTATATTTGATATTCCTTCAGTGTTCCTTGATTCAAGGAGTCTGGATCTGAAAAGCATCTATATAAGCCTTTTCATTGTATATGAAAAGTCAGCCTTTCATTTGAAATCTGTGTACAGGCCATAATATCCATAGCATTCTTATATTCTATTGTACTTACGAAGCTGGAGACAATGGAGTGGTAATATATTCTAAACTTAGGTATTAATTTTTTACACTAAACTCCACTTATATAAAAATAATACTTTTAATACTTACATAAAAATAATACTTATTTTTATGTAAGTAAACGGAGTTTAGTGTAAAAAATGAATACCCAAGTTTAGGATATTGTGTGTTTTCACTCCAGTACAACTTTGTCATCTTAATCCACTTGAACCCAATTTCCTTTACTATTTTTCTTAAGCTTGTGCTCCTACTTTTGAAATTAATGCTCTTTAAATCAAATGAGTAATTTGAAAATTGTGATGGTGTGCCTTAATTTAAATAAAAATTGTAAATTGTGCCTCTGATACTTACCAAAATCATCCAGATGTGTCTTCTTTACTTGTTTTATTTCTTTGCAATATTCTGGCAATGCTATTTTATGTCATCTTTCCAATTCTGAATACATATAGATATAACCATAGAAAACAATTTTACATGTAGGTTTATGTAAGTTTTTCCCATCAAATTTGAGATTGCAGGCTGCATATTTCTCATTAAAGGTAATTGCAATGCATATATATGAAGAACGTTGCACCTTAATACTACAAATTAGAACTGCTTGTAATGAAACATTGTTTTGTTTATGGTTGCAACATGCAATTTTGTTTCTTTACATGCATTGATATTTATGCGGTATGTTGTTACTCTTTCAAAACAGCTTGTTGCTTAGTTTTAAAATTCAAGGGCCAATTTGTTTAGCAGCATTATTAACCACCTTCACAGGAACCCTCAAATTTTATCTACACCCCTGAAAACTCTTTAAGATGCTCTTTCACACGAAAACATAGGTTAATTTTATTTTAATCAAATACTGTAGGAGTTTGCCATTTGCACTGAGGTTTCATGGCAAATTCTTAAAAATGTAGTCTTCAATAAAAGGCAAATATGTGAATTTCATAAAAATATACTCTTTGCATCTTCTATCTGCATTGAGTTAAGTACAGAAGAAAATGTAGTTTTAAAATTGTGCCTACCAAACTACCATAGTCTATACATAGTTGGTGCACACTCACCTCTACATGTTTCTTTTTAGCTGCCGGTGCCTTTTTGTCATCTGCAGGAGTGCCTGGTTTCCTTTTCCTGTCATCTTTCTTTGCAGCTTCTCTCTTCTTTCTGTTATCCTCATACTCTGAGATAAGGTCTGGACAATCAAGATTTTCTTCCGGTTCCCATGTGTTGTCATCACTGCCCAAAAGAACACATGAATGTTTTCAAAATATTTTTTATGACTTGTATGTGCTCGGGAATTATTGCAGGAACAAAATGTTACTTTTAATTGAATCCAATTTAAGACAGGATGATTCAATTATGTCCTTATGGAGAAATATTTTCTGTCAAAGAAAGAAACAGAAAAAAGTAAGATCTTGGTAAGAAACACATGCTATACAATGGAATGAATTCACATGGCCAAATAAATTTAGAGAGACAAGCAAGCCAACCCAGATTAATCACAGTTCATGTTTGTATACCATAAACACAGTTTGCTAGGATATTCTGCTATATAAATAAAGGCTACAACATTCATTCAGCTGTTGCAGATCAGTGAGTCGATTTAATACTCTTATGTTCCACTTACTATTGAATTATACAGAACATAACTAAAATTGTTAATTGGAACATTGAACACAGAAGCTAATATGATGATTATGATGATATATGTGATTCAGTCGAACTAACACTCTTTTGCTCCAATTGTTTAAATATACAGAACCTATTTCATGAACATTTTGTTCGCATCACCAGCCCCATTGTGGACTGGAGGATAATCCATTATGCTGTTGGGATGTGTAATCTACTTTGGTGGAGGTGTGATGAACTTGAAGTTTATGTTTTCATCACTGGAAGTGTTAAAGTTCATTAAACTGTCTTTGTATTTGTAAATATAGATTTTTCTCCCATGTTACTAATTCTGTAGGTTCTTGCACTGATTTTTATATATATTTTTTTAAATATGTTGTGGATTTCTGTCCAGAAATGCAATGGAAGTTCCGGTGATGAAAATATAAACTTCAAGTTCATCACACCTCCACCAGAGCAAATTTCACATCCCCATAGCAGAACGGTTTATCCTCCAGTCGACAATGGGCTGACGATGCTAACAAAGTGTTCATAAAAGCAGTTCTACATATTTAAACAAGTAAGCAGAGCAAAAGTGTTAGTTCAATTCAATCACACAATGATCTTAACATATAGAACACGTTTCACAGGCCTTTGCCTGCATCATCAGTTATGTGTCGACTGCAGGATTCGTTATTGGTTGAATGGACTTGGTGTGCTCTCGTGGACATTTTGATATTTTGAATTAATTTGTCTTCTGTTCGGATATTTCATATTTTTTATAAATTTTTTTCCCCGCATTCCCAGCTCCAAGGGTCTATCTATGAATTTCAATAATTTGACTTCCATTTCTATATCATGTTTATCTCTCCAAAAATGATGTGCAACCGCCAATTTATCTATCTAATTTTGAATTATCTATCTATCTAATTAATGAATTTCAATAATTTGACTTCCATTTCTATATCATGTTTATCTCTCCAAAAATGATGTGCAACTGCCGATTTATCTATCTAACTGTACCTGATGTTTCTGCAGTGATCCTTTAGCCTAATTCCAATACTTCTTTTTGCTTTACCAATATATACTTTGTTGCATTCCAAACAATTGATTTGATATATTCCTGATTTCTTCTCATCAGGTATTCTATGCATTCCAAACAATTGATTTGACAAATTCCTGGCTTCTTCTCATCAGGTATTCATCATTATCATTGGAGTTGAGCAGATTATTTAGGCTGAATTTGTTCACTGGGGACAAAATAATCCCAAACTCTCGTATTTTCTAGAACTTTTTTTGTTGGCCCAAGGATGCTAAGCATATTTTCTTGAAATGGTAGTTTCTTTTTTTGCTGACAATATTGTCACTTGTTTTAACTTGTTTGAATTTCTTGTCTACAATTTCTTGGCCATACCCATTGATTTTTGCCATTTGTATTATGTGAGAGTGCTCTGTATTCAAACTCTTCATGGGTATGTTAATGAGTCTGTGTGCTAAGCATTTAAAACTGCATGTTTGTGTGCTGTGGGGTTGAAGCCACTGGTCTTTGTGTAATTTTCAGATTGCATATCCTTTATGTGTATTCCAAATTTCAAATTATTGCCTGTTCTTACAATCTTTAAAGTTAAGGAAAGGAATCATGTTGTCTCGTTTCAAAAGTGAATTTAATTTCCCTATCTTGTAGGTTTAGCAATTTTAAAGCATCATCCAAGTGTTTCTTATTAACAATTGCAAAGATATCATTCTAGTATTTGTGCGAGACTTAAAAATGATTTGGCGATGTGCATTTCTAGACTGCTCGTATATAAATCAGCCATAAAAGGTGATAATGGATTCCCCATAGCTAAACCTGCTTCTTGTTTGTAAAATTCACAATTGAATCTGAAGAAATTTTTACTGATGCAGCCTTCGGTCTGTTGGATGTATTCCTCAATCTCCTCATTACTTAGTTTCAGAGATTGCAGCCATTTCCGAAGGGAGATTGGGAGTTTGCATTTTGGTATGTTGTGAAAGAGTGAATTTACATCAAAGGACACAAGAACATCATCCTTTTGTTTGGAGAATCAAATCTTTAATTTGCTCCACCAGCACAAAATTTATTTTGAATTCAATTTGCTTCTCGTTGTTTTTTGTTCATTTCTGTGTGATTTAATAAACTTAAACATTAAATTAAGCTCCATTACAATAAAACATGACTAATTAACTGAAGACTAATTCAATAACCAATGCCTTGCAGGAAGATATAATAATAACATGAAACCAAATAAGTAAAAAAAAATAACATGTAGACAAAACTACATGGAAGCTAAAACTCATTCATTCTTTTGAATAGATCACACATCCCCCCCCCAAAAAGAGGGGAATATGAAATACTATCACCACAGCAAGCTGCTTCAAATGGAAATGGATGATTCATGTGATGTGGAAACCCAAACTGATGAACTTACAGATTTACTGCTTAGGGCCCCTAGTCTCAGGAAAGGAAATCCAACATCCAGATGACTTGCTGATTATATTTTTTGAAGATCAGCAGCAGCACAGGGCCTATGTTTGCAAAAGACCAGAAGCACTGGAACTTGCTAATCAAGAAAGTGACAATGAACACAGATAGTTTCTTCCCGAGTAGCCAACTGGTACTCTTTTCAACCAAAAGAGGCCCTTGCCCACAAGAAATGTTACATGCTAATTTTAATTTTCAAGGGTGGAGCTGGAGAAACCTAACAAGGTAAAAAATGGTCAAGGAATTAATCCCATACAAGACTTACATAAAGAGAGCAAAGCATTTGACAGAGTTTAAAATGAAATTATATTTAATGCTATTTTTGGATGACTGTCATTTGATAGAGACAACTGCTAACAGGGTTGATGACGTGCAGAAGTTCATAAAGTTTAAAATGCAAGCAGGGAAAATGAGAGCCGACCCTTGAATAAAATATTTAAAACCTTGAACTAGACAATATATGAAAGAAGTGCTGTATGTGCACTGGATTCATTAATGGTGCAAAATCATAAAATATTCAACATGTTCAATTTTATACCTTGGCATAAAATCACCAAAGTTAGCAAAGTCACTATAGAGTAGGGTACACTTTACAATGTACAGAGAAAATGTAGGAAAATAAAGAAATGAATGGTAAATAGTAATTTAGCTTTCATTTGGGAATTCAAGTCATTTAAAAAGGGTTCATGAAAAACAAAACTATTTAAAGTAGAAGGATAAGGGAAGGAGGGAGTGTGGGGGGGATCTGTACATTATCTTCCATGTTGTGCAATTCTAAACACTTGTTACAGTAAAGTTTTATAAACTAGATTACCACCTACGGGTCTTTAAGCATGTACCTTATGACAGATGTCCTGCTACATCCACATATTTCTGGCATCTGTTTACAAATATCAGTTTATCTTCCAAACAATTCAAACTTGAAACCATAGAAGGTACTGTTGGCCAAATTGCTGGAAGATGATCCAAATATTTGGATAAGTTTCTGTAAATAAATGCTACAGAATTTATTTAGGTAAATGATACAGGCTTAGTATTCTTTATTGAAGCATGCATGGTTTCATATATCTATTTTCTCATCATGCAAAGGGGTTTTGTGAATAATATATATATTTTGTACTATAATACCCTTCATTTTGCGCCAAAATGTGCCCATGTAAATGGAACCATACTTCATCAGCAAAGAACATTAATGTGGATCAATTACTCTATTATTAAAACCCCATAACAAAATACAGAAATTTACCCAAACATTAGGATCATTTGTTTAATATTCATGAACAACAGTGAGCTTGGATGCTTTCAAGTTTAAATTGCCTCAATGTCGCAAGATGAACTAATGTGTGCGAATGGCAATTTTCTAAAAACACAGAGAAACCACGACAATATTTTCAACATACCTGTCATAAGTTACGCATTTATTTTCATTGTTATTGCAGCTGTAATTACAAAAACTTGAATTAGTTGCATGGACATTACCTCTGCTTCACCAGGACAGGCGACCCACAGTCACTGTGAAACAGGCAACAAAATGAAAATCCTCTACTTACATTCATAATGCTCATTATACTTTAGTAAATGAACAAATTGCAGAACAGACTAACCATTTACTGAAAGTACTGTGATACATAGGGTGAATGCAAACTCTAGCAACAAACTTTCACAAGTTGTTCAGGAATCTTTTCTGGGTGCTTCGATATAAAAAACCCATGGTCTTCAGTGCCTCATTACCAGGTAATTTCATTGTTTTCCTTTTTTGTAATAAATCAACCACCACCTTTGTATCTGCTTACTCGGAACATGATGGTTTCCAAACAAAACACGATATTTGACTTCTGTAGAGCATGTTTACATTATGGTGCACCACCAATTAATCAACTACTCATCATCTCCTGACAAATGCAATTATTTTTAAGAATAGAGGACCAAACATTACAAAAAATGATATGAAATAAACCCAAATTACAGTTTAAAGTAAACATTCAAAATGTCGACCACCATGCTCAAGACAAATTTCACAATGATGCCACATGGACTGTCATACATGCTCTGGCATCCCAGGAGATTAGCACACATCAATGGCGGTTACAATCCTAGCAACCAGTTCATATTAGTTTCGAGTCACATACACTATGCTCTTCACATGACCCAGAAGAATAAGTCCATGGGTGTCAGATCTGGAGTTCCAGCTGGCCTGGAACAGGACCACACTGACCAGCCCATCTGTGCCCAAACTGTTCATCAAGGTATTCCCTAATATTCACTGCAAAATGTGCTGGTGCCTCATCATGTTGAAACCACATACACTTGCGAATTATAAGCAGTACATCTTCCAGAAAATGTGGGAGGACATGTTGAAGGAACGTTTTGTAGACTACTCAATTCAGTCTGTCAGCTAGTATGTAATGCCCATTGACAGAATCATTTAACAGTACAGCCCATACATTTACAGAGAATGCTTGTTGATAGGCCCGATTCACCACAGCATGTGGATTTTTATACTCCCAGATAAGGTTATTCCGACTGTTGAACATGCCTTCTTTGGTAAACATTTGCCTTGTCTGTGTACAATATCATAGCAGGAAAATGATTGTTGTCTGCACATCATTCTAAGAACCAATCAGTAAACTGCACTTGACATGGAAAGTCTGCTGGTTGCAATACCTAAACCCTCTGTGGATGACACAGGTGCAATTGCTGCTCATGTAAGACCCTCAAAACAATTGCTTGGCTTACATTCACCTCTCGTACAATACAATGACTATTGCTTGCATGGTTGTTCAACTGCATTTAAAACATCCTCTTCAAGATTGGGCATTCTCACATTCCTTTCATGACCAATATCTTGCATACTAACAGTGAAGGACCCAGTTTCTCGCAGATGTCTGTATACAGCTGCAAATGAGGTTGCAGCGCTGTTGTGCAGCTCTTCCAGTGCATCCAGTGAAACATAGACAAGGTGTATATCAACTAATTCTGCATAAGTAAAGTTATCCATACTGTATCACTAAACATAACTAACATAATAAAAAGTAATGTACTGCAGGAAACAAAAGCTTAGACAGAATGAGCAGGAGTTCAAGCCTGGTTGTGGGCCGCACTGAAAACATGCTCCACTAAGCTCTACTACAGCAGCGAAAGATTGTGTTTTGTTTGGAAACAATCATTTTCCAAGTAAACAGATAGAAGGATAGTTGATTTACACAAAAAGAAAGCACTAAAAGTACCTGGTAATGAGTCACCAGAGACCATGGGTTCCTAAGTCAATACATTTAGAAAGCATCTAAAAAACTTGTGAAACTCTATATATGGTTTAACATTGCTGCATTTGGCCTCTCCTACTGCTTAATAATTAGCATTAGCCCATATTAGCTTCAGACAAATATATGACAGATTTGTGAAATGGCTGCTCTCAATCTCGATTGACATGCACATTGCAATTTCAAATTCTTGATAGCTGTACAAAATACCTGTAAAGTGAATGCTCACATAATACAATATAAAATAAGAAACACTGTTCAAAAGTTTTGTATAAACCACTTGCTTCACTTCAATTTACACAGCAGATATCCTAGCAGCTGAACATAAACACCAGCCCATTTAAGGACAATAATCAGTAAAGGATTGTGCCCGTATCAATCACCAATATAATTTTTAAGGAAATTTAAAAGATAGGAGTTTCTAATCAAATTTGTAAACATTAGATGAACTGCTAAATTAATACAAGTAAATAATCACATTTTGGAAGCAGAGTTACAATACGTAAATCAGAACTTGTTTGGGTGTTACAAAGCCCATCTCACTACAAAAGAACATTTTCAACATCTATGAAAAGCAAGCATTTTTAAGCTTGAACACTATTTGTAATCAGAAAAGTTCTCCTATAAGAGCCATAATAAAAGTAAGGGGAAACAATTTTATAAATCTGCTACATTAGAAAAATAAGTACTGCCAGTAGGTGGCACCATCTCTTGTGGTATCCATGAGTAATTATGTAGATAGCTTGCATCACTGACCACAAGAACTTATAATAAAATGATCACAAATAATATTTTGTTTCACCAGTATGCCATTACCAGATTTCTAGTTAAAAGAGGAAAACTGCACCACAGGCATATGCTTAAGGAAATGTAGCTAGCAGTGTTAGAAGATGGGTGAAACATTTAAACCTTCTATATACAAATTATTTAAATGAGAAAATATTTAGTTTTATATTTAGAAATAATTATTGCATTAATTAGTTTTTGTGAATAAATGGCAAAGTTTATTTAAAAAACGGTTGTGACAATGCTCAAGACAGTTGCAAAGGAATGGGAGCAATGGTGTACTCTGAAAGCAGGAAACATTTTATCACCCCAGTTTTTGAGCACAGTTCACATGGATCAAAATCATTGCATATCAATTTGCCTTATTGCTCTACATCAGGTGTGTAAATCTGAAAAATTATGCATGCCAAGTGTGACTCAGTATTAGATCACGGGCTTTGAGCATTGGCAATGGGAATTCAAATTTCATCCCAACATTCTCCCTAGCCCAATTTCGACTGCCCTCTATAGTGTAGTGAGAAAAGGCGTTTCTCATCTCTATTTTGCATTCTTACATTAACAATGTAGATTTTCCACAATTTTCAACTACAGATTGCATATTTGTTACAACACTCAGGCAGGTATACACAAACATCTTACCAAATATTAATGATATGCTTGATTCATCTGTCAATCTTTTATCTTTCTTTCTTTTTCTTGGGTCATATTTGCAGATTTATGCTCAGTACCATTTTTTATCCTATATCAATGCACTTATTCCACTCCTAGAAATGGCAGAGACCATTGATAAATTTGCTGCTGTTCTCGCTCTAGTTACAGAGCTATATGGCCACCACAGCAGTCAGTATTAATGTTACATCATCCATTGCGAAGTGGACGAAACTTGAGAAAGGTAACCTGCTATGAGAAAGGGTCAGGTCTTATGCTTAGCTCTACAGCAGGTGCAGTGTCCAGTACAGGGATTTGTCTTTATACCCAGATAATGCATGGATTTGTAGTAACTGCTGCAATGATGCTGGATTTCAGTATAGACAAACAGCAGTTAAGAAAGCTTTAACCAATACATGTACATCTAATTGAATTGCAGAGCTCTATGAGAACTTTGATTGGTAAGATATAATTTTCTCTGAGGAAGTTGCAATGAGTACTACAAATGCCTTTTCTACAGCACTTGTTTCAAGAACGAGTAGAACTGGTTACAAAAGACACTGGAGTCTTTGGGCATTTGGGAAGAATGGTTGAATAAAATTCATTTGCTGGGACTGGATTTCGAAATGGTTACCGGCATGCTGTAATGTGTTCATGAAAGGCGGAACAATAAAACTTATGACATCCTAAAACAAGTTTTCTTCCCATGTGCCCAAGAAGTTATCCCAAAAGAACTATTGCATTCCAGCAGGATAACCATTCATGCCATACATTGGCTTAAGTTCAGAAATGGTTTTCAGAGTACATAGATATACATAGATATATATCTATATATAGATATACCCTCCAAAATTGTCAGATTTGAACTCAACGGAACATAACTATGCAATATTTAATGTATTTAGAAGCTATTGATGGTGAATTAATTGAAATATTCCATGTTGAAATATCCTGTAAGTAAAATTTGTGTCATCATTCGGAAGCATACAACTTGTAATAATTATGCAATTTTTAAGAGGAAATAACTCAAGTTTCACTACCACTTACTTGGAAATATTTTGAAGGCTGTTGCCCTCATCATCAGCATGGTTCCACTGTCAGTTTTCCAGAAGTCCCACTGTACATTTTATGAATTTGCGATGAGGTTAATGTTTGAAAGATCAAAATTAAAATTTTCTTGGTTTTTCTTTTTTTAAATATACTCCCCCATACTGTTAATTCTGTGCGTTTCTGAATAGCTTTTAATTTTATTTCATTTTGGAACTTGTTCTTTTGCCAGAAATGGGTATGTTACTGCTAATTTCTCCGTATGTTTATATTTTACATTTCTTATGTGTGCCTTAAACTATAGGGTAGTGTTTCTTTCCATTTTGCCTATATACAGTGGAACCTCACTTCATTTTTGTAGGGACTGGGTTAAACAAATGATGGCTGCAGAAAAACAATAGATACTGGAAGTGCATAAATCATATTCAAAAATAAATAAAAACTATGTAAGAAACACTATGTTTTGCTTTTTTCAATTGTAAAATATTCGGGAATCAACACAGTTAAAATGAGTATAAAATCTCTGACAGATAAAATATTTTCAAATGCTAAAAACATTTCTGTGGCTTCATTTTCAATGGACTGGGAAGCATTCTGAGTTATTAACATTTAAAATATTAATACAATAATAAAACACTCTTAACATTTCAATCTCAAAATTAAAAATACATGAAACTTGAGTCATTTAAGAGTTGACAATGTGAGCAAAGGTCTGACAAAACATTCCTGATTTTTATAATTTTGAGAGTGAAACATGAAGTGTGTTTTTATCATTGTATCAATATTTTAAATGTTTTTAACTCAGAGTGCTTCCCAGTCCATTGAAAGTGAAACCACAGGAATGTTTTTAGCACTTTAAAATATTTTATCTACCGGAGACACTATTTTTTGCGTCAATTTTACATGTTACAGCATACATAATTTACACTTTGTTGTCAGCCCTGGTGGTCTAGTTGTACCCATACTTGCCTCGTACACCCAGGATAACAGGTTCAATCCCAATGGATTTTTTTCAGGCAAAAAAATGAGTATGGCTCTTTCAGAGGGGAAGTAAAGCTGAGGGTATGTGTCATAGATTTAAGGCATGTAAAAGAACCTCAAGTGTGAAAGCAAAGGCCTCTATGCAAAATTTATTAATCATTTCATGCCCATGAATTGAATGGGACACTGATGACCTGAAAAGTTAAAAGTGTCTGTAAATAAAACAAATCAACAAAAATCAAATCATTTGTAACTTTTTTTAAAAAAGGGTGTTAACTGACATTTGCTTCTTTGCTGCTTTAATTTTTTCCACATGAAACACATTCTGTTGATCACTATTGCCCATGCCGTCATTGTCATATGCATAGAATCGTAACCAACAATAGATGATTAAAATATAATACGCTTCCTCTCAGAGTTCCACCAAACATTTGCATGGCTTTGGCTGTTCATCATCTTCCCGCTCTTCCTCACTTCCCTCCTCCATATCAAACACACTTACAACTCTTCCAACTTCATCTCACAGTTCATCAACATAGAACTCCACATTGACAAATTACATTCAGCATCAACTCCCCTTTCAAAATGACAGCGGAGGATGGCACCGCAAAAAACTGTACCCAATTATAAAGGAATCACTGCAACTTTGTGGAGAAGTTGACCTGTGATTTCAACAAATACAGGCTGATGTAACAGTTGCAACACACAGAAACTAGCAATAAAGTGCCAAAAATAACTTTGTAGGAATCATGTCAGTGGTTAAAAGCAAATGGAAAACTTTAATGTAGCAATATAACACACAAAGGAAATAATTATACAGGAAAAGGCATGAGCTATTAACAGTATAAGTTTTGCATGTAGACCAAACTGTATAAGTGAGATATTTCTTAATTTGAAATGCTGCTAATAGCTTCTTTTCCATTTTCAGCAAAGAAAGAATGATGGTGTTGGCTTCTGTTGTATCAGGTTTTGCAAGGGGAATGCGATGAGATCTGAGAGATTTCTCTGTTGAAAAAAGTTCCTCTTTTGGACATTTCTTTAGTTCTGGGCATGGATACTCATCCATTTTAGTTGCAAACTGCGGCTTATGTTGCCTTTAAGGATGTCATGTGTTTCTTTACAACTTCAAGTTCTCTTGTTGTGGAAATTCTCTCAACAGAATCCAAAAGCAACCTGGAAGCAATTTTTTTTTTGTTCTGCCAGGGGCACAGAACAGTTGAGACTTTGTTTACTCACTTGGGTTAGTTCCATTTTTGTGGTTTATACAATGCCCTACAATTAAGTCCTCATTAAATATTTACAGAACAGAGCATCTTTTACGGTGTAAGCATTGTTGATGCACCATCTGTTGCAATACCTACAAGATAATTTTTAGTGCATTATAATAAATGTTATATTTTTCAAGAGTAGACAATATTGCATTGAAAATAGCTTCCGCTGTCACACTTTCTAATTCAACAATATTCAAAAAATATTGAATTCAACAAAAAAAATATTAAATAATTTCATAAAAAATGACAATCGCTATGAAATGTGCAAGAATTTTAATTATGCATTCAACTTCTTATACCATCAGCAAGATTACCATGGTGAGAGATAAGCTAGAAAGCAAACATTGACGTGCAGCTTATGTAATCATGAAGCAACAACTGAACTGCTTTTATTTCAGCATTTAAAATCAATACATGAAATAAAAGTAAAATCCAAATAACTGCATTTCTCATCCTTTGATGATTTTAAAAACTAGAATAAGCATACAGTTGCTGTTGCTTTGTAAAAGGCAGGAAAAGATCCTACTTTTTCAGGTGTATTTTAGAGACATTGTTGAGCTTTCATCTATTATGACACTGAAGTCTGTACTTGATTCTAGATGAACTAAGAAATATTTTTTTTACCCCACTTCATGCTAAAACTAAGGACGTGAAGTTTCAGGGCCGTTCACAAAAGAGGCATTTGGTCCTCTCTATCCTCTCCTGCTACCATTCATGAAAAGAGAGGATGATGCAAGTGAGGGAACATCCTTGTCCACGGTCTTGCAGATGTCAAAACTGACAGCAACGGCAACTCTAGTCCATTCTTTGCTTTGAATACCATTCCATCCTGTGGCTCCAAAAATATCAGCAACTATGGAGTTTGAATCACACTTTCTCGGATTCCTGATGCAAACTCTGTACATGCAAGGATCATGAATGAATAATGCAGGAAAACGATACTTCAAGGAAGGATGAATATGGGTATAATTTACATAAGATATAAGGTGAAACATTTGGGACTGTATAAATTGAACAATACATTTGGGAAAACAATGGTTCCAGGAATGATAGATCAAGGTTCCACTGAATTTCATATTGCAGTATTTGGGACTGATTTCGTAAATGCCTGATTATTTTCCAGATGGAATTTTGTCTTTTGGGTTCATTTACAATATTCTTTTAAACTGTTTTTGTTTAGTCAAACAGTCCTTAAAAATATATTCTGGAATGTAAATTTCGTGTGCTTATGATTTCCATTGTAACCTCTTAGTATGATGTATTTTGTTTGTTTTATGCATATTTCTATTTTCTTAATAACCAGATCTACTGTGAGGCCATTTTTCTGTGCTATATCTATGATTTTTTTGGTACTTGGATTTGTATCCCATCTTGCTTATAGGTAGGTTTGTCAACCTTAATGTGTGGCTGTTAATTATTGCCAGTATATGCTCTTTTAGGTTATATATGTTGCTTTTAATGTAATTATCTGAATGGGTATCTGTTCTGAATATGCCAAAATCCAGAATATTGTCATTTTCTATGCTTTTATATTCAGGAAGGGAAGAACATTCAAACATGATCTACATAATGGTACCAACATTGGGAAATGATCAACTAATTTTGTTTCTAGGAAACTATTCACATTTACCAAGAATGGTGCAAGTGAATTTTCCATTTGAGCAATTCTTCTGGATATAAACATTGCCTCCAAGTGTGAAAATACCACAAATTCCAAAATGAACCAAAACTCTTAAAAGCTCTTCAGCAACCTATCAAATTAACAGTGTTGGGGAATATATTCCTTAATAAAAATAAAGAAAAATTAGTTAATTTTGACCTTCCAAATAATAATCTGATCACCAAATTTTAAAATCTATAGACCGACTTCTGAATATCATGTTGGGAAGCTAACAGTCAAACCATACTTATGAGGGCAGTAGCCTTTGAAACATGTCCAAGTAAATAGAACAGAATTAGTGAAATTTGAGTGATTTCCTCTTTTAAAAACTTTATAATACTATATTTCACTATGAAATCTCCCACTAATTAAAACTACACCAATTAAAAGGCAACAGAACATGTTTGGGTGAAAACTAAGAGGAGACTTTCTTGAAGTTCCAGATTCACAAATACTGGACAGCTCTGGCATGCAATTAGGAGTCTCTAGCACAGGAACCCCTATTTTAGAAAGTTGGTGGATTCCATGACTTGAAGATTTGATGGCAGTGATAGAAAATCACACGAATCACACAAAATATTAGTTAATATTTGCTTTTATTAATGAGGTACATGATTCAGGGCTCTTTGTAAAAGTTCATTAATTTATTTTTCTTTTCTCATGAGAACATTGAATAAATCTTACACTTGTCATACAGTTAACACAGAAGCATAAAACTTAACCTACATGAATATTTAGAAGAACTAATCAAATATAAATTAAAAAATATGTGCATTGTTACCTTCTTGGCTATTTTAAACAATTTTTAATCCAGTATATTGGCACCGAGTCATTTCTGCAACAGAAAGAACCCCTCTCTGCTTATATACTAATGTAACTAAATGTTCAAATCAAATGGGCTCATGATAAGCGTATTTATGAATTTTTGCAAAGAATCATTCTTTGAACTAATCTTTAATTATTTTTACATCATAAGGCTATATTATTTTTATCTTAATATATACACACACACAAAAGTGATTTAAGCTTGTTCACAACAAAGCTGTGTGAACTTTGTGCAAGCAATACTGAAGACATTTTACTACACTCTTATCATTTTTTTCCAGCACTGTACACTGCAGGCAGCATTCCTTGCTGTGTAGTTCAACTCAATCATACATTGATCTTAATTTATTTTTGTTATTAAATTTTGCTATGAATCTCATTTTTCATTTTTTTTTTTTTTGTTTATACATTTCCTGCCATTTACTCATAGTGTAAAAGGAGTTTTATTGTAATTTAAATTTCAGCATTATTGACATCTTCAGAAAAAAGCTCAAAATGCAAGTATTTTATAACAGCACATGTTAGTAATAAATGACAGCACTTTAAAATTCATGATAATTCAAACTTTTATGCTACAACAAATAAATTAGCCTAATTTACAATAGCAGCACAAAAACTTTCATCCCTTCAATAGTTTACTTCCAGACTTTTCATGCAGACAAATCCAATCTTTTCAATCAATACTCCCACCACATTATATGTATAACCTACATTTTTAAAATCAGCGTCAGAGAAAATTAAGATGTACTATGCTCCCTTCCAACTGGAGGTGGTTTTTTTTTAAATTATCAATATGTGCTGGCCAATAAATTATAAGACTGTGTACCTACACTCTTATTATAGGATACATCAATAGGTGTTTATGTGAATGTCTAATTTTGTTAGCATTACAATCAATGATTATAATAAATAACATGAATAAGCCTGGAGCCTTGGGCCTGCCACTCAAGCAGAAAGCTGCTGGCAAGCGCAATGAACTTACGGTACATGAATTTAAATAACTACATCTCTCTCTCTCAGCCAACATCTTCCATCTATTGCAACAGTTCTGGAATCTTGAAAATACAGCCCATTAGTTACTCATTTTAACTTACTTTGAATAACCTTTCCACTTCAGCAAATATTCCACACGCCCATTCCTGATACGTCTATCCAATACTTTCTCAACCGAGTATTCTTCTTCACCATCATCACCAGCTTCTCCAGCTGCTCCATCCTTATCTTTCATCTTTCGACTCATACTACTTGGTCCTTCCACTATAACAGAAAATGCATTTCAAACTGAAGTATTAGACAAAATGAATGTAGGTAAAACAACAAATGTAACAGTATAATAATTTATTTCAAAAGGTAATTTTGCTTTGATTTATGGTAACCATTCATGGTAAGGTTGCATGCAACCTAATCTAATGTGAAACTCTTTTCATAAATGTAAGATATAGGGGGTCAGTTCAGCTCTAAGATAGGCAATTTTTTTCTCACAAACTATTTGCACCAAAAACTCCTCAAACACAATCTTCCTGTAGATATAAGTGTTTTTTATAACGTCAATGCCATTCCATGGCCACTGTGAACACTTCTTTAGGAGTGTTTTGAATGCTGGAAAATAGCAGATGCAATAGCAGCCTGACTGGAGAACGTGCGGTGTATTTCATTGTTGGGAAAAAGTCAAAAATCACTAGGAGCCATGCCAGGTGAGTAGGGAGTATGAGAAACCACTTCTTAATTGTTTTCAGGAAGAAATGCTTGCATCATGTTCTCATCTGCCTAAAGGACACTTGCTGCATTTTCAGGCCTTCATGCAGAATTGCACAGATAAAGCCAACTTTGGAAGCGATATCTTCCACACTTAATTGCAGATCCTACAAAACAACATTCTGCACTTGCGGAATCTTGATGCCTGACCAGCTGGTGCGAGGGGGAGGTTGTTTTGGTTCGTTGTCACACGATGTTCCGCCTTCTTTGAACTGTCACACCCATGAACTACATTTTTCACATTCATAGCACCATCACCATGTGTTTCACTCAACTTGAGATGAATTTCAATTGGTGTCACACCAAGCAAGTGGAGAAAACGAATGATTTGCTGTTCTTGTAATTCTTTTAAGTATCAAAAACACTCCTTACTCTATCTGCAGCTGCTCGAGCTCTGTGCACTCTATACAGTACTGCCATTTCTGTCACGCATTTACAAAGAATGCCAACAAATTTTAAGCTAAACCGCATTCAGTCTTGAAAAAAAAAATCAGAGACCTTAGAACATGAATGCACCTCACATGCATATAGAAAAAATATTTTACTCATCAGTATCATGATCAGTACTAGATTTAAGGATTTAGACTACTTTATCTAGAAATACTTACAACAGTTTTCTTTAAATTCTGGCCTGAGTTTGTTGCACTAGCCAAAGCTACAAATGGAAATCCTTCACAGATTGCTTTACTTGGAGATCTGTGGAATTACTGTTATTACCAAGTAATTATTTGGTCATTAGACATGATTTAATTTTTTTTAAATAGTGTTTAATCCCATTTTTAGTGCTAAAGCATCACATACAGTGGATACACCAGTGATATATGAGATGAAATTATAAGTTGGGAAAGTTTTTTTTTAAAGGAAACGTTAGGGTACCTTGCTGGCATTTGGCATTTATGAGGACTGAGGAAAACCTGGAAAAACCTCATTCAGAAATGAAATTCCTGGCAGGAATTGAACCCCAAACCTCCTAACAAGTTTGCAACTTAATGACTTTGGCTACACATAAAACTCAATAAATGCTCAAATTTTCCAAAATCAGATTTTTGTTGTTACATATCAACCTTTCTGCCCTACTATAAGCTTTGGAAAGAGTTCAGTGAAAAGTCAATTTCTGCTGGATATACAAGCAATGAGAACTATTAGTTTTTTGCAAAATTCAATAATGATCTCATTGTGAAAACAAGTCAACAAACTGCATTATTGATGAGAAATGTCCCATGACGTTAAAATAATGGATGGTAGTTTCCACCAAATGCAATAATGCAAAGTTACATTTCTCCATATTAATTCATGATTATTTATCAGCTCTTTGCCAGCCTTCTCATGGAAAAAGTTACAGTAAAAGGCTGTCTGTTATCCCTAATTATTTAAAATATATAAAAGATAAGAAATATAAGAAATATTTTAAAGATACGAGAGGAAAACTGTACATGGCATTTGTTGACTTAGAGAAAGCATATGATTGCATAGAGTTACAATTGCTATGGGATAAATTATTGAGTAAGGGAGTAAGTTTTCATATGGTGAGTATTCTCAAAGCATTACACAAGAGAAATACCTTCTGTGTGAAAGCTGGAGAAGAAATAATTCAAGAGAAGGGGGTTAAGGCAAGGGTGAATATTAAGCCCAGTGCTATTTAATTTGTTTATTGATGGCATATTAACAGAAAAAAAAAAAAAAAAGAGTAACAATTCATTGCCAGTTATTAATAATGTCACAATCTCAGGGTTATTATTTGCAGATAATTTAGATTTGAGATGGATCCATCTCAACAATTGGCTTAAAGCAATCCTTGCAGCAAAAAGACAAACAGTTTAATGATTGGAACTTGAAGGTAAATCAGGAGAGGATTCAAATAGTAGTATTCAAGAAAGGAGTAAAATTGAATAAATGTGAGAAGTGGAGGAAAGGAGATAAAGAATATAAGGTAGTTAGGGATTACATTTATCTACGAGTTAAAATTGATGGGGGTGGCAAATGGTAAAAGCAAATAAAAATTAGCTTTGGCAAAAGGGAAAGGAGCAATGGCAGCAGTTAGAGGTTGCAAATATAAAATATTAAATATAAACGTTAAGTGGCTGGAAAAAAATTATAGTATGGTACTTAAATATGTGGACTGGAAGGAGGATGGGAAATTGTGGATGTTGTGCATAGGATGTTTTGTAGAGAAATTTTAGATGTACAGTGTACAACAGCAAAGGAAGTTGAACAAATTGAAATGGGAAGAGTACAAGGAAAGGAGTGATTATGGAAAGAGCTCTCAAATATTGGTTCAGAATCCTTAACTTAGATGAAATTTGTTAAGGAAATGCTTAGAATTTCAAGAAAAGAATCAAAGAGCAATGGGTGGAGTAATAGTCTTAGCTGGAGAACAATGGAATGAGGGACATTTGGAGGAAAAGGGAGAACAATGAAAAGGTTTTTGGAAAGTAGTAAGAAAGACATTGGAAGATATAGAAATACAAAAACTGTTTAGCGAGATATTGGACAAAAGATCTTTAGTATTTTATATACCGATAAAAACAAATGAGAAAGATATATATTGGTAAATCAAATAAAGAACAAAGAGAGGGCATTGCATGGTTAAGAGCACGCACATGGAGATTAAAAGGAATAAGGAAAGGGTTTCCTCAGAATCAGTGTCCAATATGTGAGGGAAAGGAAGATATGGAACATATAGTGTTTTAGTGCAAAGAGACGGGACTCTGGAGGAAAAAGTTTGTAAATGAGAAATAGTTTAAATTAGGAAAAAACCTTAATGAAAATTTTTAGTAAAGATAGCAGGAATCTAGGGGTATTCCTGAGTCAAGTTAAAAATAAATGAAATTGGGTACTAAGAAGAGAAGTAAATAAAATAATTTAAAGGATTGCATTTGATTAATCCATATTAGGATGTAATGTGTGGGAGTGGGTTATAATTTTATTAAATTTGAAATGTAGCATTTAGTATGCAATTGAGAAATAGTCATTATTAGTTTGTAGAGGCTGTAGCTTAATGAAAAAATGTTATTTAGGATCTTGGATTGGATCAGAGCCTGGTCCCCTAGAATTCCAATTGGTTGCTGCCGATGAACCAGGGACTGGGGACTGATGCAATCATGGAGGAAATATTGTATAGAACTCAGATAAAGTGATAGAATAAAACTAATTATTGTATATATATTTTTTGTAATTGTGAGGGGGCATACCCTAAAACGGCTTGGGCCAGATAGATGGAGGCCCCCTGGTAGTTGGCATTTGTATTTTTTGTATTTGTTCTTAGTATATCAATAAATTTCAATTTTCATTTTCAATTATTATATGTGAAGTTGTTACAAATTTACTGAAGATTTTAGTTGGAAAAGAACAAAGCAAAGTCTACTCAATTTCACCAGCTATTTTCCGTCTCAGCTTATATTTTTATTCAATCACAAACCTACATAAAATGCTTCCTGCTCATAAATTACCAAATTTTATACAGAGATTCACATACTTTTTGCATGTATAAGGCTGGAAATTTGCTGCTACCATTTCCTCTTCATTAACAAGAGTTTATTTTTTTGAACCAAGTAGTAATTTTATTATTAATGTGAATTATACCTTCTCGTTTTTACCTCGAATAAACTTGTATCATCAGCAAATAGGGTTACTTTTACTTTAGCATCATTTTTAAATAAAAAAATAATTCTTTAATATATATTAAGAAAATTAGGGGATTTAAAATGAATCCCAGTGGAACACCTGATATACTGCTCATCCTTTTTCTTCACATTTATGAAATTTTCTTCAATAACTTATTCTCTTATCTAGGTAGGTTTTGAACCAACTGAATGCAACACTTCTGATATATTTATATAATTTATTAAGTAAAATTGCATGATTTACCTTGTTGAAGGTTTTGGATATGTCTAAAAAGACTACTTCTACTTCACTCACCAAACACAACAAAATTTATAACAGCAGAACTTGTGAATTTATTGCTTGGAAAGCCATGTTAGTCAGAAACCAGGTTACTGGGATTGTTTCACATGAACTGTCTGTTGCTTGATTCTTGACAGGACCATCCTCTCTCTCTCTTTTTAACTAATTTTCCTGTCTTCATCAATGACAAGTGCGAGGCAGGTATCCTAAATTTAAGTTTAGAATAATCTTTCCAAATAAAATTTCCTTTCCCTATTTATCATCTTATCATCCACAATATGGTGTGAAAACAGGTGTAAAAAAATTCAAATAAAAGGGAAAACAATTTAAAGAACAGAAATTAGGTACTCTACATTTATGAAAAAGTTTATAAACCACAATAAATATTTAGACTTTTCTGAAATTATCAATACAAAAACTGCTTTAACATTTTTTATAATCTCTTGCTTTTCCCTACATTTTTCAAGTATAAAATATTACTAATTTTTTTTACTTATGTTTACAGATACTGATAAAATGCTATGAATGTCAACTATCTGGGATCAGTGATTCCTGGAAAATTGTATCCTAGTATTTATAGGTTTCCAGAAAACCGACAAGTTTTATTCTGGTGCAGCAGCATCATCTTTCTCATCCTCCCCGAACTTCTTTTGACTCCTATAAAACTTTGGGGAGTATACAATATTAACCAAAAGTTTAGACACTCTATCAAAAGATATTTGTAAAACAATGCCAAAGGAATATTATAACCCTGTTTTCCATCCTACCTGCATTTGTTAACTTAAGCCAGCTTTTGTTTTATCACGTTTTTAAATTTTTAATCATTTTTAGAATCACACGTAAATGGTAATTTTTTCACACAAAGTCAGTGCACAGTATGTTTTAGTGAAATTTGTAAAATATGGTGAGAAATATAGGTAGTTGTTTTACAGTTAGTACAAAAACAGTAATGGGTTATCTAAACATTCTCATTGAATACTATTTTATGTGATACTTTTGCTTATCTTTCTTCTAAATTTCTGTGTTAATACTTTGGTGTTAATGTGTGTTTTGTAATTGACAGTGTGTACACATCATGTAATATTGTTTCAATCCTTCATTGTTAAGTTGGGATCACATTTAATCTTAAGAATATATCTGGCTATAATTCAATATAACTTGTATTGGCCCCAATTATTTATTGCATATATAAGATTATTCTCAAGTTATAATTACCTAATCCTGGTGAATTTATTACTGTACTTATCTGAATTCTGTTGTATATTCTAACATCCTAATATTTTTTGTTATGATATCCTACAAAAAAGTTTCCATATTGTCATTTAAATAAAGACTTCTATAGTTATTCATTTCTTAAGTTGATATAGTAGATTCTACATTTATTGAAAAGATGCCACTAACACCTCCACAGATCAAACTTATACCAGAGCTGCCAACTGTACAATCAACCCCTGAAACACTACACTTTGACACTCGCCTCTGTCATTAACAACAAATTAGCCTTTTCATCTTATCGTCAACTATAGGTTTGGGCCCACCCTATAGTGCTCAGTGTTTTCAGCAACTTCATTTTAAACCCACTGATTTAGTGACAACTATAGTGGTGTAAGAAAAACAACCAATACTTTCCATACTACATTGTTTTAATAATGCATGTCATTAATACAGCGCTATTTGTATAAATTTTTATACAGTGCAGCAGATTTCTCTCATTTCACAACAATTAATTCTCCCATATTTGCACTTATACAATATTAGGAAAGTGCAAAGAATTTTTATCCTCCCTGTTTTCAAATATATCACACAAATTTCTTTTCATTTATCGTTCTAATTATTGTATATTTTCAAGATAACCTAATATTATTCTATTTTCTATACCATTGACAAGGATGTCAGTTGCAATGGCTGGAGGGAAAACTGTGGCAAGGGGGGGGGGGGGCGTGACATTTAAGAATGGGGTTTGAAAATTGAGTTGGGAATGAATGACATACATAATTGTAATGGTCATAAGTTAATAGTACTATTGCAGTCAATATGAGTTCTATAAATGTTTTGCAGGGGTGAGAACAGAACAGCATGCTCTGCATGTGCAGTTAGCAATATGAAAAAGCTTATTTCTGTTAAATACACATTCATCTCTGAGAACACTACTTCCTAGCAATTGCTACAACATCGATTTAATAAGTTCTTCTTCTTATACTTTATATCTTCAATAAACTTAATGTGGATCTAATACATAAGGCTGCATTGGCAGTATGCACCTACCGCTTTATTACATTATTGTATTTTTCTATCCTTTCGATTAAGAATTAATGAAAAATGTTTCAGCCAGATATTTAATTAAGCCAAAGCTATTCTATATCCAGCTTCAAAAGGAGTTGTGACAATATTAACTTATTAAATACATTTCACCTAACTAAAATCTTTTCATCCTAGATAAATACCCATCTACAACGTATACTAATTAAACATTGTCAATTTTTTGCATATTAACTTAATTACATACATTTATAAAATGATTAGTTTTATCAAATATAATTTAGCATAATTAGGACTAGACATTTATACCAGCTTGAATAATAATAATATAAACAAGTTAAGCAAAGCAAAGCTAATCAATTAAATACAATTTGGAGTTAACAATATTTCAATAAGTCTGAGAAAAATTTAAATTTGAACACCAATTACGTTCATATCTATTTATTTCAATGAAATATTTCTACACATACAATTTTAGGTTACTTTTAAATCTTGTCAGAGAAGGATAATCCTCAAAGACAACTGTAGGTAATTCATTCCAATCATTTATTGTTTTATTTACAAAAGAGAATTTATCCAAATCCATTCTCTGTTGCCTATAATTGATTTTATAACAATGATAGTTGCTACCATAGTATAGTTTTTGTAATCTGGTTGTGATATCCTTCCATGCAGTTCGTTCTTTATAAGGTTTGTTTAATACTTTATGCTTGCTTTTATTATGTCTCTGCTAATGATTCCCAACCTAATGCTTAACATTTCAAACCATGTTTTATTTTTACCTTTCAAGAATTTTGCTGCTCTATGCTGGATTTTTTCCAAGATACTTACTTGATATATCCTGCATGGATCCCAACAAGCTGCTCCATTAAGGGCAGAACTAATGATGAATGAGTTATTTCCTTCGATTTTGGACTGGCTTTTTTTTAGTATTCACATAACAAAGCACAGTAGCAATCACATCCCAATAACCATTAAAATGGAACAACCATGTCCAGGATAAACCATATTATGTATAACTTATCTAAAGCAAACTGGTTAAATTTTAAGGGAGATTAGCACTATTGCGGAAAACTATTACTTAGCAGTAACATAGACTGAAATGAACTTGTCTAAAAATAGAGCAAAACCATAAAAAAATACCACTGCCATGGTGAATGAATAATGCAGATAACGGTTTTAAAAGAAAACAAAGCATTTTACAACCTCAAACACCCTGATATAGAAAACAAAATACATGTCCTTTAATATACAAATAAAAATGCAAGTGATAGCATGCAGAATAGCTAAAGAAAGTAAGAAAATCTTAGCTAGAACTTTTACATCTGAAGAAAGAAGAAACATTTATCAGCTTAAATGATGAAATTACGAGTGAAATATGGAGGAGGAGGGGGAGGCTTAAATTAATACATGTAGATTACAATTCTCCCATACACCAATATGTGCCTACTTCAGAGCAGATACTTCAGCTGACACATTTGCTAATATTGCTAGTGATAAATGCCAAACATTTACTCAGGTTCATTTGCTCTAATTATTAAATTCACAACATTTCTTCAACAAAAAAGAAAATTTTAATGACACTCAAAATTCAAGAACTAAGATAAGATTACAAAAATTGCAGCTTAGGACAAGATGGCATTCCCTTTGAGTTAATAAAAAAATTACTAATTGAGGAAAAAATCCAGAGAATGGGGGTGGTTTTAGGAAAAGTTAAGGAGAAGTGGGAGAGAAATAGGAAGAAAGAGTAAGAAAATAAATATAATGAAGGAAAGATTCAGAGGTTTCTTACATTGATACAGGTGGTTAAGAGGTAAGGAACAGGGGTTTAGAGTGATATTGCTAGAACCTAGAGAATAAAGAGCAATGTAAACAAAGATACCTTAAATATCAATTCAATTTGGAATCGAACACAGTGAAACACTCATTAATCTCTTCTGAGTCGGATATTTAGAACACACTTTATGGTTTCACTTACATGAGATTTACTCAGGACATACACTTCATGGAACTTTTGACATCACCTGTTAAATGACTATTGGATCATTCATAGAAGCTGGGTGGGTAGGTAGTATCCAGGTTGATTCTGGTGGTCTAGTGATAAACTTAAATAAAGTGCTGTCTGCCTCCAGGATGTCAAAATTCATAAGGTTATGCTCATGTTTTTTACATAAATCCTATCTCATATGTTCAGTTCTTTTGGTTGTTGAACAGTTTTTAATAACTTGATGTCTTTTTCTATTTCATGGTTTTCATATCAAAAATGTGCTGCCACAGCTGATTTACCTATTTGTTTGTAGCAGATGCTTCTCCATTGTTAACAGCAGTAAGCCTTGATCTTGAGAAGGCTTATTATAACAATATGTCACAAGAACTGATAAAAATCCCAATAGATTATAGCATAACTGGCAACTGAGTGCTTACATTCACAACTTTCTCCAAAAATACATCCAAATCAAATCTGACAGTTGTCTATCAAAACAAGTTATAACACAAAGTGCCATAGGTACTACACTGTTTCTATAGCAATAAACCATTTTGTTTCGAATGAAAATAATCCTGTGAAAATAAATTTATTTGCTGATGTCCTGATAGAGGGAAAGGCAATATTCCTTAGGGACATATTAAACAAAATCAACAATTTGATAGTACTCAACACCATACATATGTATGCAAAACCATCAGCACTTAAAATAATCATACAAATATTATACAATCAACAGTATTCAGATAGTACTAACTTACAACATAAGCCCAGTTACAAGCCTCCAAATCGAATCAAATGAGATGCTGCACAAAATTAGAAGAAAACAATTTAATCTATGCAGTCAATGGCATTGCTGCACTCAAGGATAAATCAATATGTAACTCCAAATGAACTTTTTCTTTGAATAGTTTTAATGCCCATTTTTGAGGGCACCAAAGGCAGTGAACACTGATGATATGTGAGATGAAATGATAAATTGGGAAAGAATTATTTTTTCCTTTAAAGTAAGGAAATGTTCCAGGCCTAAGTTTAGAGTACCTTCCTGGCATTTGCCATTTATGACTGAAGAAAACTTGGAAAAAACCTGTCAGGAATGATGATACTGGCAGCAATCGAGCCCCAGACCTCCCGCTCACAGGTCGACGCATAACAACCAGGGCCACCCATGGCAGTCCCATGAACTTGATATAAGACTTTCCACGATACATAAAATAAACATGGAACACACAATACTGATGGAAACTCAGTAAACCTACTTTAAACCTACACATAGCCTCCAAATAGAATCAAATAACATGCACTTGAAATTACAAGAAAACAATTTATTCTAACCTATACAGTCAAAGCTATCGACTAGCCGAATTCAAGGATACATCTATATAGCTACAGGTAAACAAAGCAATTATCTACAAAGAATAAACACAATCCCATTCTGTCAAAGTTAATTTATCCCTCCATTAACTTGATATTCAACTTTCCACGATATATAAAATAAATGTGAAATACACAGTACTCATTTGGAAACTCCAATAATGCTGTAATTTAAACCTACACAAAGAACTAAATAAACCAAACTAATGCACAACAACCAACAGTTATTTCATGAACTAGGTATCATAAACACATTTACTGATGGGTCAAAATCTGAACGAACATGGATGTGTAATTATAACTGCTCAAATAATGCTATACACTTTATCATCCATTTACTGCATTTTCTTGTGAATAGTTTGCAGTGAAAAAAGCATTAGAATATGTGACACAATCAAAAGACAACAGATTTATTGTATTTTCCTACTATTAGCACATTAATGGCTATACATAGTAATCTTCTCTTCCCCTTATCCAAGGCACAAATGTAGCACTACAAAATTCACAGAAGAAATAAATAAGTAATTTTAACATGGGTATCATCTCATCAAAATATTAAAGAGAACAAAGCAGCAAAAGAAGTACAGGGCATGCCACTTCTGACTCAAGATGTTGTTAAATGCCTAAAAGTAAAATTCCAAAAATATTGCCATCATAAATGGCTCTCTAAATATCAGACATCTAAAGAGTATGAATTAATGCAAGAATTAAGAGCTATGTATCCTATTACACATCTCAAAAGACCAGAACAAATTGTAATTCACTGCTTAAGAATGTGCATATATTCTAATCTCATGCATTCATGTTGCCTGACAAAAAAGTGAACCTCCACAGTGTAAACACTAAATCAAAACACATTGCAACAGCATTCCTTCTATGCCAAATATAAAAAACTACATGATATACCTGCAGAATTCTATAGAATTAGAAAACATCACACAGTTTGTGGAGTCCACTGATCTAACAAAGTACAAATAATTCAACTCAAAGGAGAATGAATTTTAAATTATTTTTCCATTGTTATTACATGTAATTATAAATATTGTTATTTTAAATATAAATTTGTTTTGCATTAATAAATGTCTGTAACAAGAAATGTATTTATTATTTACACTTATATGTGTTACATAATATATGTACATACATATGTTATTTAGTGACAACCATGTATCTACCATCATAATTATGACATTTATTGTATTAATATGGTAATTTCAATAACACCATGCAGTCAAGCGACTTAAAATAAAGCTTTATTTTAAAAATACCGAGATTCACAAAATCATCATATGCAACTTCCAAATTCAGTAGAACCTCAATTCATCGTTTATGGAATGACCCCCCCCCCCCAAAAAAAGATGGATGCATATAACATGTTCAAAAATAAATAGCCAGCATATAAGCAAACACTATTTTTATGTCAATTTTACCTGTTACCATTTACATATTTTACACTTTGTAGTTAGTCCTCATAGTCTAATGGTAATCATACTTGCCTTGTATACCCAAGATCACAGGTTCAATTCTGGCCAAGGTTGATAGATTTTTTTCAGGCATAAAAATCCTAAGTATGGTTCATTCTGAATAGAAGTAAAGCGCAGGGTCACATAGTAACCCTTTACACTTTGTTGAGAGTCCTGGTGGTCAAGTGGTAGCCAAAGTTGCCTCATAGATTCAAGATCACAGGTCCAATCCCGGCAAGGATTGATGGATTTTTTTAAGCTAAGCATAAAAATTCAAAGTATGGTTCCTTTGGAAGGGAAGTAAAGCCAACGGTTACACTTCATTGATTTACAAGCCTGAAAGCAAAGGTCTCTAAGCAGAGCTTATTGGTCATTTCACATTCTGAATTGAATGGGATGCTGATGACCTGAGAAGGTCAAGAGCAACCAAAAATAAAACAAACCAACAAAAAAGTTCATTAACTGATATTTGTGTCTTTGCTGCTTTTCTATTCATGTGAAACGCATTTTTCACCTTCAATGCATTTTGTTGTTCACTACCGTTCCTATGTCAATGTCAAGTGCAAATAATACACTCCTACATTTTCACATGGTCAAGAGTTTAAGTAAACAAGGGCAAGGCTTTGGTTGTTGCATCACCTTGTCCCTCTTCTGCACTTCTCTCCTAGGTAACAAAAACACTTGCAACTCATCCCACTTGGTCGCACACTTTATCAACACTTTGAATGCCACATGTGACATCCTCTTCCACAGTCTTCGTGTTAAAACTGATGGCAATGGCAACTCTAGCCCATTTTTCGCATTGGCTATTAGAGTTCGAGTGCACTTTCCTGGATCAAGCGTGATGCGAACTCTTTATATGCAATGATCACTGCTTCACTATTACAATTTGAAAATGATCTTTGAGGGATAGAATTTCTTTGAAACTGAACTTTTTAAACCAACAATGTGGGAAAACGATACTTCCAGGAACGATGAATGAGGGTTTTATTTACATAAGATATAAGGCAAAACATTTGGGACCACATAAATTGAACTATACATCCGGGAAAACAACGGTTCCGGGAACGATAGATCGAGGTTCCACTGTGCTATAATTTCACTTCAAATACTCTTATTAGTCAAATGGACAGCATTTCTGAACATATACTTTCAAATCGTATATTTTGGCTTTAGCAGTTTTTATTGTACAATAATATGTTTCCTTGCATTAGCATTAGAGTAATTGACTTTATAAATCACAAGATGGTGGAACTACAAAAACCTTGTAAATTTACAGTAAGAGATTCTGAAAAATTTGTTATGTCTTATTTCTTTCGCAACAATAACAAAAATATTATCACATTCTAGCAGTTCCACTGAATTTAATAGCTAAATTAACATTTAAAAGAAATTAAATATGTCTATTTCCAGCATAATAAAATTCTGTCATTAGAAAGCCAGGATTTATATGCCAACAACCAATTTTTCCTTTTTTATCACAGTATACACTATGAATTTTTCACTTTCACTCTTGCAGCTTTTTTTACATCATTGGCCTCTGTAAAAGAATGAAGATTCAGCCGCTTTGACATTCAGGAGGTGCTTGAAGAAACTAAATACTGGTTTATGTGTATGTTCTATTCTGGAGGTCTCATAGTTTTGTTGCGGTACATCAATCATTCCAGAGTACAGCAAGAAACCATTATCACTTACAAAAGTACACATAATGCACACTAGAGAGAGAAATAAGAGAAGTGAGGTATGGCTGCCTATCTGATAATATGGTGCAAATTGTCACAACACAAATTACATTATGTAATCACAAACATATGGTTCCAAGTTCATTCTGGCTTTTGAAGCAGGTGTTGCTCCCAATAAATTTCCCTTTGCACTAAGAAAAAAATGTTCTCATTTAAGGTGTAAGGTGTATAACATGGCTCTGGAGTCGATTAAAGGGGTCTGAATTGCTGAAGCTTCGGATATTTCAGAGAAACACATATTTCACATTTTGAAGATGACCCATGCAGTCGATTAAGATCCATCAAGATATCAGAAATTGTTGATAAGGTGTATGACATGGCTCTGGAGGATAATTGTTAAAAGGGTCCAAATTGCTGAAGCTCTGGACAGGGGATTACATATTACATATTTCATATTTTGAGGAAAAAATTCAGCATGAAAAAATTATTGACAAGATGGGTACTGCAACTGCTGAGTGAATTAGTGTAAATTTTTCAGCAAAGTTTGGCCAGTTTTTAGAGAAATCTCACCACTTTATGAATCGATCTGTGGCCAATGATAGAACATAAGAGCACTATTGCACACCTGAAACAAAATAGCAGTCTAAATCATGGAAGCACCACAAGTCAAAAAAGCCAAGTATGTGAAATCAGCCAGAAAGCTCATGGCATTAGTTTTTGAGATGCCAAGAGTGTATTGATAATTATCTTCCCACTGAAACATTTGAGATCTTTGGATTTATTGAAGACAAAAATATACAAGAAAAGGTCAGATATATCAAAGAAAAAACAGTTGTCTTGCATCAAGACAATGCTCGCCCTCACACATGTCGTTGCAATAGCAAAAATCTATGCTTTGCTGCCACATCCATGTTGTTGCCCGGACTTGGCTCCTTCAGACTTCCTTCCATTCCCTAAACTGAGAAAATTCCTTGATGGAAAGATTTTCATCCAATGAAGAGCTTAAGTCATCAGTTAAAGTCTGGAGGAATCTGACTTTCAAAGAATTTGGATCATCACTGGACAAAGTGCATTAGTGAAAAATAACAATGATTTCAAAAATCTATCCTATCATTTTATGCTCCATTCTGAGAACTTTTCAAGATGATGACCCTCAAATCATCTGCTATCTTTATAATTAAATATCCAATAAAAAAAACTGCTATATGTGCCGTAGTTTTTTCTTTCTCTAGGATACTTTGTGACATTCATAAGTGCTGTGTAGTTTTGCTCATTTTCTAGAATCAAGCGACCCCTCCAGCCACACATGCATATACAAAATGCAAGTATTTCTAAAAAGAAGCAGTCAATTTGTGATATTAGTGAAACTCTTGGTAAAAATTTCAACACAAATGTACAAAGGCTATTTGAGTTGAAATTAAGCCTAAAAGGTTGGTTGCTAAACAGCAGACCAACAATCATTTACACCCCATTGGCCATGCAATACAAGTGACAGAAACTAATAAAAGTATGAAACTATTCTTATGAAAAGGGTAGTGTGATAAATATTGGTTTATTTGGAAATTTTTGGACCATAATTAAGGCTATAAAGAGGATGCACAAAAAATTCCTGTTTGTAGCTAGGGCTAAAACTATACATCATGAAACTAAAATTTGGCCACCAAGGAAGATATTATACAGTGCAAACGTTTTATCTTTCCACACTCACACAATAGGCCTGGATTGACAGTAGCTAGCTGCGGCACACACTGCCACTCAAGGGCATATGCAGATAATGAAAGGATAGTGTTTGTTATTGTATTGAGTTTTGGAGCATTAAATCTATAATTTTATGGAGCAGTTTAAAAGACAGGGTCTATAAATTCAATCTGCAGACACTGGGCCATATTCAAAACAACATTTGAGAAGGTATAGTCAACTTTTTAAAAGCTGAGCTGCAATGTGTTAAGCATTACAAGCCTACCTCACAGCAAACAACGAACATTTTCAGCATAGTCCTTAAAAGTACATTTTCTGTGCTTTGCCAATTGAACAGCAAGTGGAGAGAGTGCAGCTGCGCTGTGGCCTGCTGCTTCATCTTCCATGAACATGGGAAGATAAAATATATGCACTTTGAAAGAAATGTCACATCTACACCACTGCTTCATAAACCTAAAATAGGTTTGCCTAGTTTAATAATCCTCAGTTTTGCCCTTTTTCATACAAAGTAAAGTCTATGAATATCTTTGTGAAAGAGCTAGATAAAGCTAGAGAGGGTTTTTTTATAGGTACAATTCAAATTTTTCAGAATAAGTGATACTACTTGAACATGGGATGTTTGTTGGACTGCAGATCAGGAAATTGTTGAAAGATCAACAATCCAATATATATCAAATAAGTGGAACTAGAAGCATGGTTACCCTTCAAGAATATTTATGAAAAGTTCTTGGGAAATATTAAACAAAAAACTATGTGCAATTAGTTGACAGATTACGAGAAGCCTATTGAAATCTTTGTGTAATACATACTTCAAAATGCACTTCAAACTTGAACTCCTTCCCCCAAATCTTGAATACATTAGTGAGCACAGTCCAAAATTTTTTAAAAGATTTCCAAGATGGGAAGGGAGGGGGGAAAAAAAACTAGGAACATGAAAATACTGTATGCCCACAAAATACTGTTGTTTAAAAGATCTCCAAGATGGGAAGGGAGGGGAAAAAAAAAAAAAAAACAGGAACATGAAAATACTGTATGCCCACAAAATACTGCTGGAGCCTCATACACAGAAACTCCACAGAAGAAGAAAAAGAGCAGCAAATGGCAGAAGTTTATAAATTACAAAAAAGACTGAGCTACAAATTATTTTCAAGCAAATTAACTTGCTCATTTATATCAGGCTGTTTTATTATAATGAATACTGCACTTACTGCCTTGCACTATTTTCTTTAAACATCAACAAAGAGAAGCATAACATTTATTAAAAAAACTATAGGTACACTTAAAATATAAGAATATATTTGAATTCAGACATCAAAATACATAAAAATGGCATATGTCATGCAAAGAAAATGTTTGAAGGTCAACTTTGTCCTTCAATGCAACTGGCATTATTTAACCTAAGATATAGTTGAAGCCTGACAAAAACTCTCACCATGTTAAAATGAAACATAATAAAGGCAATGTGAAACTGTTGCTAGAAACACTTCAAATAATTTATGTACATGCACGAAAAAAATAAGAGTAAATGAAGATTTGCAATGGACATTACTGCTAAATATATTTTTGCCTTTAAATGAATCATTTTAAAAAACCTTTGAATATAACCACTAGTTCGGTTGTTTGTGATTCAGAACTGAAGTGATAAAGATAACAAAATAATTGTATAAAATATAGTAAACTTTTGTAACAGTGGTGTGAAATATTAACATTATAAAAATTGAGTCGAAACTGTAACATACACACCACTAAAATTCAATAAAATGGAAGACTAGTTTCGGGAGCCATCGCTCCAATCATCAGTTCCTGGTCGACTGCAGTTGACCAGGAACTGATGATAGAAGCGATGGCTCCCGAAACTAGTCTTCCATTTTATTGAATTTTAGTGATATGTATGTTACAATTTCGACTCAATTTTTTAAAATGTTAATAACAAAATAAAATAGTATAAATACAGTAAAACAGATTGTACCACATCCATAATAAATCTTCATTCTTTGTCATAATTTCTAAACAACTCTTAGTACTATCAACAGAAATAATTGAAAAAAGAAAGCATAATTAAAAACCTCTTAATATAAAAATACCTTACATTTTTTAATATCTGTTCCATGTTCTAAGCCTTATCCACAAGAAATAAAAAGCGGAACATCAAAAAGAAAGCATGCATCAACCAGTAGTGATTAAGGATGAATTTGAATTATAGCAGACCCACATCATGACAACTGAATCAATATGTATGAAAATAAAACATATACATATGGCATATCTACATCATAGCTGTTTTTTAAACTATATTAGTAGATATGCAGACTTACTTTTCGACATTATGAAGCCGGATATCTCTGGGACTGTAGTCTCTGCTTCTGAAATGAACAATAGTTTCATTTGCTGCTTATGATGAAATCATTAGAATAAAATGTTGCAAAGCCAATATAAACCACTTCAATACAATTCCAACACACAATTTGCAGAATATGCAGAATTAAATTACAAATTACATTTTGACAATGAGAAGTTAAACAGCAATTAAACTATTAAAAAAGCTGTTAAGGGAGCCATATTTTTTTGAATTTCTTTTAAAAAAATCTGTACATCTTCAATGAAATTGGAAAAGGTTTTTAGCCTAACTATAAAGCATAGTGGAGATGAGAAAAGCAGAGATAGATGATGGTAATTTTAAAAATATAGAGGCCAAAGTTAAGATCGTTATGCACCAAACATTTTGTGCATTCTAAACATATTCTTATTCAAACAATACATAGAAATTAGAGTGTATAAAATATGCACCTACGGTATGAGCTAGAGCCGTATCTATATTTTTATTTGAAGTTCAAAACTGCAATATATCATCTGCACAAGTTAAGTGATGAATAATTAGCAGAGTGTAAAGAAATTGATTTATCACCAAAGGATAGTGCAAATAAATATGTAAACAATGCTCAATCCTACAAATCCCATGCTATAGCTTTACCCCTGCATGGTTTAGACAGTAAAGAAAGTGCATGTCTCAAATGTTTCTTCTTTTTCTAATTCTTTTTCTTATTCATGGACACTGATGAAACATGAAATTAAATAATAAATTGGAAAGGATTTTTTAAGGTGTTAGAGGCCTAAGTTTAGGGTACCTCCCTGACTTTTGTCATTTATGAGGACTGAGGAAAACCTGGAAAAAACCTTAGTCAGGAAGGACGGTTCTTGTGGGAATCAAACCCCAGGACTCCTGCTCATGAGTTCACACCTTAATGACCTTGGCCACCCCTGGCAATACCTTATAATATGGTTGGACATCAAAGGTTTTAAGTCAACTAAAATCTGTGCAAATAATTTAACAAGCTATATTTTAGGCACTGTGCAATATTCATATGGTTTTAGTCAAATAATTCTGTACCAATTTTATAAGCTATGCTTTTAGCACTCTGCAATATTCATAACAACCTACATTAAATTACAAAGCAATAAAAAATGTATATTTGAATGTGTTACCTAATAACACATGTGAACAATGTCTTAAGTTTCACATCAACGTGAATCTATTTGCTGTTAATAAAAGGCAGATGTGAAAAGGATGCCGAACCCTCTAGACATTTTAATTTTTCTCAATCAGCAGTAAAAAGATGGCAACAGTAATACAGAAAATTTGAATGTTATGTCTTCAGGACATTACCAAAATGTGCAAGCATACACAATACTTTTAACAATTTTAATACACTGTACTGTTAATAAAATTAATATTTAGGTGCTTTAATTAAGATCATTGTATAACTGAATCAAAATACACACTCTTATTGCTCCACTTGTTTATAGTATGTAGCACTAGTTTCAGTTAGTGTCTTCAACTAACTTTCGACTGCCATGTAACTTATTATGCTATGGGAATACATATTCTGCTCTGGTGGAGGTGTGCTGAACTTTGTGCAGAAATGAAATGCATTTGCATGTATTTTATGTTCCTGAAATGTTCTTTTAACCATGAGTCTATGTTTCTCTTTGTTTTTCCAAAGTAGATTTTTTCACATTCTGCACGATTTATTTTGTAAATACCTGCTTTTAGTTCTGGTAGAATACTGTTATTAGCATTGTCCATCAAGAGATTTTTAACATTGAATCTGTTTATGGTGCCAACCTGATATTAAAATCTTTTAGAATATTTTGAAATTTTTACGAAGCCCATGGATATGTGATTTTTTTAAAAATTAGCTTATATGTGTTTTTTGTGTACTAGTTATTTTTTAAAACCATTTTCAATTGCTACTCTATCTATTTGTTTGTATTCTTTAAAACATTGGCACCTGTAAACAGATTATGTTAAAAATCTCTTGATAGACAATGTTAATGACAGTATTCCATCAGAGAAAATATGCAAGTATGTAAAAATAAGCTGTGCAGAATGTATATATGCCGAGGGTGCCAAAAATTGTATACACACTTTCACAGTAGATATGTATTTAATATATTTAAAGTTGGACCGAAAAACAAGTCATTTGTAGTACGATGTTCTGTACACAAATGTGACTCATACATTATGATGCATTGCTATGTAACAGGGAAATCAACAATGAACAAATAATGCCAAGATTATCGTAAATCAACAATGAACAAATGAAACCAAGACTATCATATGATGTTCTATAAACAGATGTGATCACATTACGTTATGCTAGCGTTGCTACTACAAAATGGAGCCAAGATTATCGGAACAGCAGAAAGCAATTTTGAAGTAAAAAGAACCGCCAATGCGAGTAACAATTGCCCACATTCAAGATAAATTTGAGATTCATGGTACCTACCATGTGCGATGTTCACAAGGGCAGATATGGAAAATCTTGCACAGCAACAAGCCCTGCATTCCTCGGCTATGGTTTTGGAACATTTTGAGCACTCAAAGCAGAAACCTACAAAGTAACGTGTACATGAGACTGGGATTAGCAGAACCAGCGTACATCACATTATTAAAACCACAAAGAACTCTGTTGGACTCCTACCTATGGAGAACTCTTAAGGATGTTGTATACTGTATAAAATCAACTACAATGGCAGCTCTTCACGAAGAAATTGAAACGGCATGTGCTGGAATAGCTGAGGACATTCATGCAAACATTGCTCAACCAGTATTTCAACATACTCAGAAGTGTACCGACATCGATGGTAAGCATTTTGAGCAACTGTTGTAACTGTAAAAGTCTAAGATGACTAGTGTTCATCATTTTCTGTTGATGTGAATTCAGTTTTGTTATGTTAACACAGTTATTTCTTTGCTTGAAGTGTGTATATACATTTTTGGCACCCTCTGTATATAAAAATAATCTACATTGGAAAAACAAATGGAAACATATGCATATGATTAAAAGAACATTTCAGAAACATAAAAATGTTGATGACCTGTGATGTTAAAGAGCATCCGTAAATAAACAAAAAAGAAACCTAAAATACAAGCAAATGCAAAAATCAGCAGTAGCATCTCATTTCTGGGCAGAAAACCACAACATAGTGAATAAGGCTAAATTATTAAAACCAGTACAAGTAATTAATAACTGGTACAAAATCCACATTTACATATACAGAGACAGTTTAATGAACAACACTTCCAGGGATGGAAACATAAAAAAATGTATCACATCTCCACCAAAGCAGAATACACATTCCCATAGCATAACATTATTCAGCAGTCATGAATTACCCGAGGTTGAGAACAAATGATTCATGAAACATGTACTACATATTATAAACAAGTGGAGCAATAAGAGTGTCTGGTTCAGCTCAATCATACAATAATCTTAATTATATGATTAGCTTTCATAGAGGATGGTCCTGGCAGGATTTGAACCCCAGACCTCCTGCTTACGAGTCTGCACCTTAACAACCTTGGCCACCGGTGGCAGTGCTGATGCGCTATGGTGAATGTCAGCTTGGTAGACTGAATGCTTGGAGAAAAGGGAAAAGTTTTGTTTGTTTACACCAACTCTGCTGATGTGCTGTGGTGAAAATCAGGCTGATAGCAATTGCTTAGTAAAGACGGAAATATTTTGTTTATACCAAACCACAATCTGATGCTCGATTCCCAACTTTCTTGCCAGCAGATGCTCAGAAGCAACTCTTGTTTTAATTTATATCAGCCAATTCCTTCAACAAAGAGCAAAACGCCCCTGGATAAAACCCTTTTCTTTTGCACCCACACTTAACCAAGGGTTAAGCAGAATAATGCAAATTAACTAATGCACCACAAAATGGCAATTTTGGAAAGTCATTGTTATATTGAGCTTATCTACAGCTGTATGAAAGTTCATCAGTGTTGTTATTGTTCGGATACTCCAACCAAATGCCTTACGAGTAATTAAAACAGATTAATAACACAACCTATTCTCAAACATTACCAAATGCAGCTTTCATATTTTATGTAATTTTGGAGTATAGATATTCTATTCTGGAAACAAGAAACACTTTTTTTTTATATTTTCATGCTGAAATTAAAAAAGCTGTCAAATAGATCCAAAGCAATACACAAAAATGTTACATCATTCAACATTCTCACTTTCTCCAAAATAATCATTTTGAGAAAAAGAAATTAATTCCCCCCCCACCCAATAATTACCTTTTTGCTGCTTACAGTTGTCTGTGTCTAGAAAATAATTTTGTTCACCTATAAATCTTTATAAACCAAGACAATGATCAGAGTTAAATGGTACAAGAAAGTAATTAATATTCAATACAGATATTCATTACAGAACAGTTATCTCTAATGCTTACTGTAACCCATCCAAGGTGACAATTTTACTATTAAGATAGGTAATCACACTTCATGTTAAGTATATCTTTTTACATTTGTTTTGCTAATGGCAAATGTATATTTTTTTTTATTTGACTGGATGAGCATTCATCAAGGAGTAAATGGTGAACACGATACATTTGTGATAAGGTGGAGAACTCATCACAATAACTGGGCTATACTGCCCATCATAACTTTACAACAAAATGTTACCTAGTTTCCCTTTTGCCCTTTCTCTTTGTGGTCATTGGTTCTCAAATTTATCACCACTCAGAAACACATTTAAATGGCTGTTATTTTCCAATTTCAGTTGTTGTGCACATGCATTATGTCTATTTCAAAAAAACGTTTTGACCTTGGAAGAATGTAAACCTAAATTTCTTATTAAAATTAAGAATTAAAATAAAATGCCTTCTTTAAGCTATAAGAAAAAGAATCGCATACAAATAACTGAACATATTTATTTAATTACGTGGTACTAGTTCGCAAGCTAATTAAGAAGTAAACAGGCCAGTCAGCCAATATAAATTATTTTTGCCATACGCTTTTGTTCACACCTGCTCAACATTTATGGTGGATAGATCATAGAGATTATTGCTACCTTTTCATTAAGCTGTTTTTTTCATTAATTTTCAACCAATAAACTTAAGACAATGGCAGGAGATTGAGTGAAATTCAAAAGTATCCATAGTTGTCCATTTCAATGCTCATACAAAACAGCAGAAATGATCTTTAACACACTGGCAATTTAAAAAGAAGTGCATTGTTCTGCACAATTGATTTCCAGTTTGTAGGAGACTCGAAAACTGTATGCACACCTCAAGATTTCGAGATGGTACCTATACATGTAATACCGCACTTAGAACTTTTTATATGAATGGTATTCTTGTGTATATGCATAAGGTTCCCAATGACTGCAAAACCGAAAAATTGTATAAATTACTTCATGTTCAGACAAAAACTTAAGAAATAAGTCAAATGCTGTCAAAATTTAGGTATGTCATTTAAATTTTAATACACCATTTAAAACTATGTACATTCTCCAACCATTATTTTGGGTCTACAAACATATTACCTGCACCAAGTGTTGTTTAAACGCCTGTACAAGAAACTATTTTCATGTATTCTTATCTGAATCAACTGATATTTTTGTCACACCTGCAAATAAAGTACAATTTCCATCACAGATGTGTTTTACAGACACAGAAATATTATAGTATTATGCTCAAATACTTCTTACAATTCAACTGTCCCATTACAACCTGTCAATTCTTATAACCTAAACGCTTAATGCAAATTATTGCATACTAATGAAAGGCATTTTATTAAACTACGATTTACTCATGCACTCCCGTAAAGATATTAAAATTAACTGCTACTTTTGCACGAATCATTGTTCAATGCCATGTTGGATTACCGAACAAGCCACGCTTTTATTACAGAATAGCATGCATTATAAATTATAATACATTCGGCTTCAAGCAGCTTGAATTCCAAAGGCTTCAAATTCTGCTGCAATTAACGATTTAAACATTCCAATTGTAAACAATACTTACCTTCTTACACTTTCGCTTAAGGACAGCGCTTGGCGGGAGAGCCGATTACAACCAACCCACGCACATCTATGGCGGGCAGCTAATGGTTAGCTGCGCAATTATGCCAACCTACATTTCACAAATGCATCACAGAAAAAAAATCCCAGTTTGTATTTTATGGTGCGGAAGTAGACGAATAATTTGGATCTTTTTCTTATTGATCAAGTAATTATTCACAATATTTGGAATACTGTATACTAAAAATCAGTAATAAAAATCAAAATTCTTGTCTAGTCTTCTACACCAGCATGATTTATTATAACAACTATATTTTATTTGTCTCTGAATATTTTTCCGGACTTTATAGTACCTCAATTAAATAATGAGAGTGGTTCTTAATGAAAACTGACAATACCAATAGTGAATTATGTATGTTCTTGTAGAACTATATTATTAACTTCACAAACCATTACATTTTAGATTTACATTAGGCAGGGATTAATGTGCAGCAGTGTCGTTTGTCATTTTAAACACCACAGCTATAATGCCTGCATAACACATACATATTTGGTATTTTTTTTTTTTTGGAGTAGTGTTTAACGCCCGTTTTTAATACTGAGGAACCACAGGCGGTGGACACTGATGATACATGAGATGAAATGATAAATTGGGAAAGGATATTTTTTTTAAGGAAGGAAGCGTTCCAGGCCTAAGTTTAGGTATCTCCCCGGCATTTGCCAGTTATGAAGACTGAGGAAAACCTGGAAAAAAACCCAGTCAGGGAGGACGGTCCTGGCGGGATTCGAACCGCAGACCTCCCGCTCACGAGTCCGTGCCTTAACGACCTCGGCCACCCGTGGCGGTATATATTTGGTATTAATGTATGCAAAGTTTGATGGACTATATTTACAAATCCAATGAGCAATGTACTTAGTACTGACCGCAGATTGCGTACTGAAAAGGTCACATATTTGTAATTCAATTTGTGATTGGCAATAAAAAATTAAAATAGCACACAGGCAATAAGATATGGAAGTGAACGAGAGTTTTTTTTAATGTATTATGTCAATAGCAATCAGTAAAACAGCTGGTACTGATTTATGCGACTACGGGCTATAGCTATATTAACGCAGAGACTTACAAAATAGTAGTGGTAGCACTAAAACAAATGTCCATTGGTTTTTTTTTTTTTTTGTTTTTTGTTTTTTGTTTGTTTTTTTTTTTCCTTCTTTCCTCGCCCTTTATGCAAGAATGGTAGTCCTATTATTTCACTGTATTATAAAACACATAGTTTAGTGATCGCAACACAATGTTCCCTTATCTTATAAATACATTTATCCAACTAAATTTGTAGTAAACGTAAGTTTTAAGGTATCTTATACTAATTGTACTTTACTTGGCCAAGAAACTTTGGGTTTTTCTTTTTTACGCGGTTCATGAGTTCCATAAATAAATGCAACTTACAACAGAATTATTTTTTATAGTGTCGAGAATGTCCTTAATTGTGTCAGAACTAAACTATTCCCCTTATTCAGGATTGTTAGACACTAGTATTTTAAGGGACAACTCCTATATTTATGGAAAATGTCTCGTGTTATGCTTCATCCTCTTACGGGACACAAATTGTCCCCTGTTATCGAGAGGGAATAAAGTTAATATTTTACCTCAAATTATATAAGATAAATATTCGTGAACTTTGTCTTTATTTATATGCTATAAGCAACTGATGGGAAATACTACTGACTCATATAACATACCCTATTGTGACTTTGCGAGGCATAGTATCGTGACTGGTAAACGCGTAAACTTGCAAATTTCATTTAGCTTTATAATTTTACAACATTGAAAATTGGTGATTGAAGTGCTTAATTAAGATTTTTACATATTTTTAATATCCACATTTTCAGAAAACTCATTATACCAATATTTTATTCCTTTGTATAGCTTAATTACTTCTAATTAACAACAAAGTGTTTAGTGCTTAATGAATATGGAATATCGCTAACACCTATAATAAAAGGAGTCTTGTTTTTCTATTCATTGTAGTATTTGTGGAGATTTGATATTGGTTAGATATTGAAATATTACTTTTATAATCCTGATTGATAAACTCAAAACAAAAACGGACGACACCAAGAAAGTATAACCTGTTTCAGAAACGGTGGTTGTCAAAGGACGATTTTAGTAAATGCATAATAAAACATGAAAATAAATACAACGAATTTTCGATCGCTCATGGAGGACTGGCTGATATGTTGCAACACGATCGTAGAGCAAACTGTAGAAGCAACTAAAACTGCAGATGCATGCATAGGCGTCGATTCTTCATCAGTCCCTCCCCTCCAAAAAATATGCCGGGCCCCCAAAAATTACAGGCGAAGCCCCCACTGTTCCCATGTAATGATAAGAGTCATATTGGTGACAACAGTTCTAGCATATGCTTCAACAAAAAAACACAACTAAATATGTATATTTATAGCGTACCTGGTGCAACTGAAGTTCTTGTATTTGGGCTGAAAGTGCAACCTGTAACTTTTCCATTGGTGCATTTATATCCACTGTTTCATTCAGTGAATCCCCGCTTTCGTATAATCATACCATGTGTCATGTCATTTCATCATAATATGTTTAAAAAATGTAATTCTAGGCTTTTAGGTAAGGACGGCAAGATTGGTGTAACTGGCGAATACTCGAATTCTCATTTCATCCCTGCTTAGCATTGCACTACGTTAGGGCACGTGATGCCATCTATCTATTTCTATGCATTTGCTTAGTGATAGGAGCCTGTGGTCATAGCATTCATACGTGTTGATGGAACATGAGTTCATATGTTGGAAGGCTTATCATAAGCAGTGAGTCGCGGCATATCGTTCAGTCCAGCAGTTAAAATACACCAGTGTAACATTACTTACTGTATGTATAACATAGATCGATAAGACAAAATGCAGGAATATAACGAGATCAACTGCATTCTAATAGTGCTGCAGTAATAAATAAAGTTTTATGTTGAAATTATCAAGCAGTAACTAATACATTTGTTTTTGTGACTATTGATATTAATCTTCCTCGAATTCATGTTATACAGGCATATTCATTGAGCCTACTGAAACATTTTCATAAATAAGTACTTGGAACAGCTCTCACTTTTAAGCACTTTCACATTTGTATAATGTTGTGGATACAGTCGCAATCTGCTGCGTTCTGATCATTGTTCATTAAAATCACGAAGCAGTTATTTCTCTGCATTAATTTTCATCATTATTTTTTTAAAAAAATCTGCTATTTCTCTTAAATGCCCTAGAATATTATCATACAGACTGAAATATATCTTAGAGTTAATTCGTTGTTGCCATTAGATGTATACTTTATATAAAAAATGTACTTATAATTTGTAATAATATAAAACATTATTATAATTACTTTATGTACCTCATAAAAGGCGAAATAACCAACTGAAACTAGGTATAATGACTGTTTCGCTTCTGTACCAATAATATCTACTACCGTGGACCCACATACTCAATAGTGGGTTTCCATTGTGTACGTACTCCTGTGCTAATAAAAATACAGAGCGGATATGAATGTATGTTCCTACAATAGCAAGATGAACCCAGGATCTCCGATCATTCGATCATTCATTTCTTCATTAATCGCCGCAGTGGCATTACTACCAGAGTATACTTTGATTATGATGTACAGTAGCTTATTTTTGTGACTGCTGGAACTTTAAACAACTGAAGAAATTGCGTCAACTTCATCGAATTTGTTTATCACTGGGCTAACAAAGAGTGGGTATAAACGTTAAAATTATCACTTACAAGAAAATAAACTTGAACGTAACAGACTATGGATTATTTTGGAGAAATACAACGCTCCGATTCAGAGACATACCGCTAAATTATTAGCTACCTGCAGAATGAATATAGGACTTTCTCAATCTTTTGCGTGACTTTCTAGAACTAGGAAGCAATGATTATTTGTGACTCGTTTATTACGCGACTTTCTAGAATTAGGAAGCAATTATTTATTTATGACTCACTGATAATGCAATCTATATGAATAATCCCCTGGTACAGAATAGCAAAACCACACTTTTGTAATTTGAAGTCAGTTTTTGTTGTTGTTTTATTTGCCTTTTTCATAGTAAGTTATGGAAAAACATTTATTTTTCTGCTCTTTAGGAATACCGTCTTATGGCCTGTAAGGTTCATAGTAAATTTCTTAGTTCCATTATATAAAATGTCTGAAAAATCAGCAGGATCAGTGATAAATTCTACTTAATGATTTGATAATTAAAAATTTAGAGTCATTGTTATTACTTATAATATTCATAGTAGCAGCTACAACAGAAGCAACAATAGCAGCAGCAGCAGCAGCAGCAGCAGTAGTAGTAGTAGTAGTAGTAGTAGTAGTAGTAGTAGTAGTAGTAGTAGTAGTAGCAGTAGCAGCAGCAGCAGCAGTAACAGCAAGATCAGTCGCAGTAGTAGCAGAAGAACTTATAGCTGAATAACTACCTCTGTTGGTAATGTTTTCATTTCTGCGTAAGCTCTAATTAATTTTACTTACTTTGAAACGTACTTTACCACTTCTCTTCGCATTTTCTTTATTTGGGCCTGGTTAAAACGGTCACGTTTGGGCTTAAATTTGTTCATTTGTTATATGTACAAAACCTCAATCCAATGAGATAATGTTATATTGCATTGACTATTTCACTTATGTGACGTCATCTTAAAATGGAACAATGAAACAAAATTGTAAATAGTATAACAATTTATACAAATGCTAGTATTCTGTGCGCGCATTTCAAATATATGTCGCTTTTATTATTATTCTATTCATGAAATAGTCTCATAACAAATGCTAGTATTCTGTGCACGAATTTCAAATATATGTCGCTTTTATTATTATTCTATTCATAAAATAGTCTCATACGCGTATTTTGCTCTTCTGTATTGGTATTATTGACACTCGACATTCTTCTCTTGCAAGATTGCTTGAAAACCTTAAGTACAAATATACAACTATTACAATTTTGTGAGCCAAGTTTAGAGGGGTTATATTTAAATTATTAATTTATACATTTGGCTCTTCTCTATTGGCAACAAATCGACATTCGGCTGTTGCTAAATGGCTTGAAAAGGTTAAGTATTCATAATACTAATGTACATTTATTACAATATTGTAAGCCAAGTTTACGGGAATTATGTTGAAATTCTAATTTTGTTCGTGAAATAGTCATAATAATTATCACTCGAGGTTCTGAGCTTTCTCTCTACGTGCGTGAATTTATGGGCAATCTCAGAACTTCTTGTGATAATGATGCAATAAGAACGAGAGAGCCAAGAGGATGTGAATAAATCTGTTATACTCACAGGGAGTTAACCTAAACACCACAGATTATCGTCCCATAAGGTTCTCTAATCACAGTGTAAATGTAAGTTCTTTGTGATCTAATAGACACTCTTCAAAGTGTAAATATATACTTGTGTATATGATAGCTATGGCCTAACAGCATATCATATGGTTATAAACATATACGTTTAGTGTGTGAATATTTAATATGGATACCTATATAAATGTAAATTGTAACAATAGCTGCAATTACTGTCTGGCATGGTGTCTCGTATGAGGAAGTACGAACTAATTATTAATAATACTTAACAATATGTAACGCACTGCTATAATGCTCTCAGTGTAATATATAGATTATTTCTGTAAATTCACATTCTTAAAACTTTGTGAAATAATTATTTACAGTGAAATGTACAGGTAAACATTTAAAAATGTAATATATGTAGAAGAATAAAACTATATATCTTGGACACCCTGAAGTGACTGGTTCCCGTACAGTACAAACATTCCGAGCACGTAACCACACTCCTACTCTGTTTAACATAATCATAGCTATTAAGTCAGTACATGGCAAAATTGACGAAGTCTTTATCGAGGATACAAAACGAGCAATTCGCTAATGGTCAGGATCAGGGCGAGTGCATCCGCGGGAGATACAGAAACTAGCGTGTTGATGCAATACGAACGGGAGAAAGGTTGATAAACACAGTACAATCGGATTTATTTGGACTAGTGGATTCGCGTTGTATTCATAGTGCTGGTAGTGGTGAAACATAATGTTAATAAAGTTATTCAACAGCAAGATTGGCGTGCTGTTTATAATGCCACCAATTTTTGTGACGAAGAAAAAAGAGAAGGTCTGAAAATAGCTGTAACAAATCTCTATCGCTTGTACTAAGCATAGTAAAAACACTATAATTATGAAAAAATTAGAAAGCAGGATTATCTTGAAGAAAGTGGAATGAGAAAAATTAGACCTTCTCGTAAAATTGGAAGCAAATAAGAATATATTCAGTGATATGGATAAGAGCATATTTGCAAGAAAATATCTGGTATATTTTAAGGTTTAAAATTCTGCAGGAAAGAGATTAGTTTCTTCAGGAGCAGAGAAAGCTTAAAAAAAACAGCGAGGTCAATTTGAATTTTGATTTCATTTCAAAATGTGTAAAAATAAGAAGGATATTGTTATGCCAACGCTCCAACATAGTGACAAAGAGTGTCATTTCATAGAACGCTTAGAAGAATTGAAAAGGGAGAAAACAATCCAGTGATATATGTAATGAAACATGGATGCACACCCATTATACAGTTTTCAAGTGTCGGCACAGTGTGAGGTTCAAGGAGAGTGTGTGAACGAAAGTACCGGAAAGTGCAGGAGTTGGAAGTATGGATACATTCCGAGTGCCTGCTTCACGCATGATTCTAAATATAAGACATTCCCTTACCACAAAGAAATGAACTATGAAAATTATTCTAAATGGCTGAAAAGTAAACTTATACTTGGATTGCCGGGAAAATAGATAAAGGAAAAAAAATCCACTAACAACACAACATCAAAAGCACATACAAGCAATGTATCACTTGAAAAGACAAAGACGAAACTTCTAATGCAAAAAAGGCAACATAGGTAAAATGAAATCTTTTCTATTGAAAAATTGTTTGAAGATGCTGGCCGCATAACTTTTAAAATACCATCCTATCACCCCAACTTAAATCCCATTGAATTAATATGGAACATATTAATAACAAATTTTGCTGATAATGTGGACTATATGTCAACATTAAAACTATCACGAAATATGCCAACAGATCCATAACGGGGGATGACTGGAAAAGTGACGATTATTCAGGACATGTATTGGAAACTAGATGCTCTTCTGTAAGAGGAAATTCAACATAATAGTAATTAATTCAGTTCAGTAGTCAGGAGTTTAAACGTCAGTTGATTTGGAGAATGATAACTAAGGATTTCAATGCAAATGCATATTTCTCCTCTGCTATCGGCAAGCATGCTCTCTTGGTATTAATTATTAATTTTCCAACAATTGAAACAATATTTTGTGTTGCGTATAATGCATATTTGGCCTATTTTGTTAATAAAGATAATATTTCAGTAGCTATCAAATTATGGTGCATATGTGCTTATTTTATACGTATATTTTATAAACATGTTTTTATTTTTATCTTTGTATTTTATACAAATACGATATTTACAAATAACATATGCCATCCACTTAGTCCTGAAACTTGGCAACACGGTAGCTCACACAGAACTCAATGAATAGGTCACGTCACATCGGTAAAATCCCGCCTTATCTGGTCGTAGCCGTTCCCTCATAAAATGAAGGTGACTATTAAGGAGTTTTCGGAATCGAATCCAAGTGTGATGGTTATATTTATAAACAATTAGGAATGTAATGAACACAATTTGACCCAAATTATTCATAAGTTAAAATTGCTCATGATATATGAAAGAACACAGAAGTAGGAGCTAACTTTTCCTACATGTCTTCAAATTTCTCACCTCCTCCTTCCGCTATTACTTCTTTGGAAACCAAGAGTTTTACGTTGCGCAAGTCGTTAATGTACTTCAAAATCATCGTCTCCAAACTGAACTCGGTACCTGGACGTATTGGCAATGAAGTTAAGTATAGGGAAAAAAAAAACAAAACAAAACAAAAAAACAAAACAAAAAAAACAAAAAAAATCTTTCAAAAACCTCAGTATATCATTAAATATGTGAGATCGAACAAATTTTAGAATTGAAACGGTCCGAGATGCCTAGTGAAATATCACTAAAAGCATATCAAGCTGCAGCTTTAATTCCTGTGAAGTGGAGAGAAGTTTTTCCCGCTATAAGTATATCTTAACAAGCTATAGAAGACGGCTGACTATGGAAAACTTAAAATTTCGTGGTCGTAAAATGCAACAGAAAAGAAGTTAAATGTATGCTGAAGTAAAAACGCGAATAACATACGTTATGATTTTTTATTTTAAATAAAAATTATCCTAACTCTTCAAAAATAAAAATAAATTTTTATAGTTAAACAATTTCAAATATATTTAATAATGGACATAAAATATAATACATTTTGATTTTGTGTCAATGTGATGTGATGTCTTAATAATGTCACATTTATGTGACATTATAGAGATTTTCGATGCATAAATGCACACATATTAATAAAAATAAAATTCCTATCCCTATTGTTAATAGCAAGCGAGAGAGTCCTCGCAGAGTAACGATAAGTTTTAGTTTAAGTAGACCAGAGAGATAATTTTATATATTTGAATGTATTTGGGAACATAATCGGTTGCTTAAGACTTAAAATATATATAAATGTAAAGCAAAAGTAATAATAATAATAATAATAATAATAATAATAATAATAATAATAACAACAATGAGCACAATTTCATTAATAGTAATGCTTGTCGACTCACATATGGCATGTTTATTTTTCACGTTGCCTTTCGCATCTGACTATATCGCAAGAAAATTGGTTTGATCACTATCCATACCATTAGCGCTCAGCGGTGCAGGACTCCATTCGCCTTTGTCAAATTATAAACCTGGTCCTTAGGTAAGGCTAGGGTCTACCACCCCTATTGTTTAATTTATAGCTAACAAAATTATTGAAAAATGAATAAAACGAATAAAAATGGAATTAATGCAGGAAACTATATATATGACAATTGTATTCGCCAAAGACTAGATACTAATTGCAACGTCCGAAGAAAATATAATGAGCATAAACCATTCTAATAAACTGTAAAGTACAATTATCGACATTTAAAACTAAAGTAATGGCTATGCACTTAAGAAAAGTCAAAAATTGATTGATTCGGAAATAATAGAGAAAGTGAAAGTTTGTGAATGTTGGGAACGTGCGCTATATTTCGATGAAATGAATACGATTTCGAGGAAACATTAAAAAATACGATAGGACCAATGACTGTATAATATATATTTATGGAAAACCATAAGGTGGTAATACTAATTAGAATGCACAACATTTACATCTACGCCAATTGGAAATTTGTGAGTAGAGTTCTGGACATTAAGACAGCAAGATAAAGAAAGAATACACACAAACAAAATGAGGTTTCTACTGTGGACAATGAGTATCATTGGAAAATATTGACTGAACAATGGACAAATTCGTAAAGAACTCCAAATAATGTGAATGACATAAGAAATACACATTATCAGAATCTCTGGCCCTTTCACATATAGTGGAATCTCCATACTGGCATACCATAAATAGCACCATAGTAAACCTGAAATTTAATGGATCCCTCACAAAGCGAAACAATTTCTTTCATTTCGGAACAGAACTACAACTAATCTTGATATGTGCAGAACGAGAAGATTTAGCATCTCTGGAATTGCTAATTAAAATTTATAAGAAAGTATGTAACTCTTTAAAACAACCTTTCTGTTAACATAATAAATGGGTATTATTGAGCTTATATAGTTTTACTATACTTAATTTATCCTTAACTGTTCCAGATATAATTATACTCAAGAATCTAAACAACTTTAATAATAATTTGAACATATAACTATATCTATTTTGTCATTCTTCATATAAATGCTAATGTATCAACAAACAACTGAAGTTAATATATTTTGCAACGTTCAACCAACATTTTTTTTTTAATTTAATTTTTTGTATATCAGCGCCCTGTTTGACTTTTGGAGGTACTAACATGTTTAGTTTATATCGTTGGTTGTTTGAACGCAGCAATAGAGAAATACTACGTGTTTCAAAATTAAATCCACGTTATGATAAATATCTTATATTATTTCAATTATAAGTATTTAAATTTTAATTTTTTATAATATAAATATTTTAAACTGTAGTTTTCAGCGGTCACTGGTAATATTGTTACAATAACTATTCAATGATCAATAAGTTTGAAGCTTATGGTTTGATTGCAGCAGTCAGCGTACCACACTGTGGTTCCGCGACTTCCACAGCCACGTATTAATCGTCCATTTTGGTGTTGACGGCGTTGCTGTAAAGTTGTTTCTGCTGTTTAAGTTGCTGTCTCCGAAATGGTTAAAATGGAGCATGAGGTAAGTTACGTTTCCATAAGTCATAGTTACCTTTCGGGACGTTGTAGTTAACGTTTCAGAAAATTCATTTGAAGGTATGTTTGTTTTAGTTTCCCTTTGTGATGTAAATTGTATCTCGCACCCAAGCAGGGACGCCATGCTATGATGCAAGCAAACGGCGTTCTAAATTGCCTTCTAAATTTAAATGTATAAAGGTTTTATTTGAATACCAAAATTTACCCCAGCAGAGTTTCTTTAGATTGGTTTTAATACTTAGTTAAAATGGCTAAATGTTTTATTTCTTTTGTGCGTTGTACTTATGTAATTTTCTGTTAAGGCGGAACAATGGCGTAAAACCAAGCTAGTAACCCGCGTCCGTAAAGCTATGAATAAACGGAAGTACAGATAAAGTATTATGTAGCGATAATTGCAGGATCTCCGAAATAGGTCTTGCACAAGTGGATTCAATAATGTGCTAATTTCACTAGGTATAACTTTTCTCAATTTATCAGTGACCTGAAAATGAATATATGGCGCAGTTAACAGCAAATTTAATTTCCGGATCATTAGTAACAAAGCAATATAAGTGATAAGTTTTTTTTAAGGATGTAGACCAATATTAAAATGAGAAATAATAAAAGATTTATTTATGGAAAATGGACTACTTAAAATGAAAATTTTATATTTTCTCAATCGGAGCAGGTGCATATTTTTGTTGGATTCCCAGCAGAATGAAACAATCTATAATATTGAAAACAATAAATTATTACTGAAAAAAAAAAAACCTTCCTTCAGTTTGTGGAACTTTTATTTAGAATAGGTAGCTATTTACAAGGAAAATAAAATGCTGCATTGATGTAACATTCTAAATTACCTTTCTATTTTAAAGGAAATTATATAGACGTAACCAAGGTTGAAACAGTCTGTGGAAAGAAGAACCGTATGAAAATGAAGTGGGTGATTTTTAAAGGGATTCAGGCTAAATCCACATAGCAGAAAAATGGGGTAAGGAATAAGCGGATAGCAGTTTGCAAAAAACGGTCCCAATTTACTGTTTCCCAGAAAATACGGATAAATATATAAAAAATGCTTATAAATTAATGCCAAAAGTAAAGTTCTGGAGCAGTAATGAAATTAGATCAAGTTCAGGAGCAGAAAAGGGAAAAATGGAGTGCTGTTATTTGTAAAAGAGGAGATGGTGGAAGCATCGCAGAGCAAAGTTTACATAGAGCATTCTGAGAGTTAGTGAAACATTCATAAAGATTTATAAATGTTCTTCAAATACATTTATGCATACAACACACTTTACTCTTCCACTACTTCGGAACAATGGTGTGCCGTTTTAAACAAAATGGCACATTTTCCTACTTGCTTGTTTGCATCAATGCATCCAAGGTTGACATGATTTCTGCTGCTAAATGCCACTATTTTGTCTTGCTATAAGAAGGGAAGCATGTGGAATGTGCTACATAAACATTTTTTTCTAACCAGACTATGTTCACGCAGGTTACTGGTATAAAGTAAACATTGTTAGGTACTTGTCCATAACTATAAATCCAGTGGGTAAGTTCGATCTGAATCTTGAGAACCTTGTTTTCATGTTGCAGCATGGGTGTCTTAGCATTAGTCTTGTGCAGATAAACATTTCATTCCCCTCTTTCCTGCTTCTGGTTGGCAGACCGAGCTCTGCTGTAGTTTTAGCAAATATGACACAATTAGGATTTATCTGCTAACTTGTGGGTACAATTCACCATCAATTTATAATTACGAATAGGAGGGGAGTAAACGAATAGTGAGCTGCAGCAAACCACTGGTTACACAGTTTCTAGGATTCACCTGAGGTTAGCTTATGTTTATATGTGAAATGCAAATTATATTTTTGCAGCTGTGTGCTAAAATACAGCTAGAATCCCAGTTATGTTGCCCATTCTTATATCTGCACAGGTAGAAGTGGAATAGTCACTAGTACTAAGAGCCTTTGGCTTTATAAGCAATGCAGGAGGTTGGGTGGGGAGTTTGGGAGGAATTTAATAGCAATCAGTTCCAAAATGAAAATTAGTGCTCCAATAATTTTTTAACTATGAGATTATGCAGTTTTTTAGTTTTCTGGCTACCATATGTTCTTATTACAAAATTAGTGTTTCAGGTATGTTTGAACTTATCACTTTTTACACCGTGAATTTCCTAAACTGGAAACCAGTTACCAAAGTGGCACACATTCCTCTGCATTTACAAAAAATATGGTATAAATGGTTGCAATAAATATGAAAAACATACTCCTAAAACAAATCAGCCAAAGTCACTCGTATATACCTTCACAGAATAGGCCTTTTTACACAGGTATTTTAAGAGCAGATTTGAAGGAATTATAATTCTTTGTTAAGGCTTTTAGGTTAGAGGGAAGATTACATTGACTCATAAAAGTGAGCCCATTTTTAGAGAAATGGAATGGGTCTTCAAGTCCAGCCCTGACATTTCTGTACTGTGAGTGTTAATCATCAACACTTATTGTCGCCATTAACAAATGTAAGAATTAACAAGAATAATATCATTGCAAATTGCTTGTCCACCAAAGAAACCAGCTTCACTTATACCAACAAAACTGTGCGCTTTGGTCAAAACAGATTTGGCAGCATGAGAGAAATTGTGATTGGTGGTGCTCTAGCATCCTACTTTCGTAACCAATGCACCAGTCTTCTCCAGCAATGCAAATCATTTATTCTTTAGTATGTAGTATCAAATCTTACAGCAGAAACTGTCATTATTAAAGACATTATAGGATATCCAACTGGGCCATTACGTTTTAGTATTTATCGATTAAAACATTTCAAAATATTTGCATCTACTTTAAAAATTTAGATGTGTAATTAATGCCTTAGGTTGGTAGTGCTGACATCTTATTTATCATGAAATGTTAGATGGAGTGTCCAGACTACAATGGGCATCGCAAGATATAATCCAGGAAATTACAATATACTGATTGAGCTATTATAAGAGAAATTAATTGATTTTTTTAAAAAAAATGAAAATGAATAATTAACTCTTCAAATAAAGGCAATTTGTATTCTTAATTTTTTCGTTTTAGAATTTTAATGTCACATTTGGAAACTTTTTCATGTTTTAAAATTCAAATATAAGAATGTATTATTGCTAGATATTTAACAATGTTTCTTGCAAATTCTAACAAAAAACCAAAGCATAAGTAGTTTACATTACTATACTTGTGTTCGCTCAGTCATTAGAACACTCAATCTGAGCGAAGCATTTCCTATTATGGTATAACTTGAACTAAGGCATCACTAAAACATTTATTGTGAACTCTGGCAAATTCTTTGTATATTTCATGAATGTCATAATTTCTGATCATTGCTGCTGCTAAGGATGTTTCACGTTTCACAAAAGTTACTGATTGAAAAACTGAAATTGCTGCAAATGAGGAAATAAGTACAAATGTTCCAACATACTATACAGATAAGCAGACTGCAGTGTTTCTTCCAGTGACTGATCACCTTTTACTTATTCTGAAAAAATAGTAATGATTAAGTGCTCAGACTAGTATTGATACACCTGCACTTTGGCATTCATTAGTACTGCTGTTAGACATTGACTGGAAGTATTGTTTTAAGCTCTTTGGTTAGGAAACTAAATCAGGCCTTGTATATAATCATAGTATTGCTGTGTTATATTCTGTTTGTTTTAACAATAATTATACGTCCATCAGAAATTATGCATGAACATATTGTGGGAAGCAGGAAAAACCACTTTTATTTTATAAGCAATATTAAGAATGCTACACTAAAATATTAAAGCTGCTTTTAAAATACCAAACCAGTCTTTGTTCGCCTTTTCAAAATACCCATAATCTTCATATCCTATCTAGCTAATTGTTGTAATAAAAACCAAATTACTGCATGAATATCATAGTTTGTATATAAATGTGTAATAACTTCCCCATTTATTGTGCATTAATAATTTAAAATCCACGTAAGTAAAATAATGAAATACAAATAATATTTGTGTCTAGGGAGTGTCAAACTGCAAAATCAAAAATGAAGTGACTAAATAATTATAGAGAACAGTAGTGGCATACTATTATTTTTTTAATAAAAGCACATCATTACTATATAATTTCCAGTAAATTTATAATGGCTTTGTCGCTAGTCACTTTTGGTTTTACAGTTTGGCACCCTGCCAGTAACTTTGTTTAGATTTATCAATTTTGACCTATTCATTTGCCAGTTATATAAATGATATTTTTGTATTTAATTAGTTTTGTTAATTCATACATTGAGACAATTATACAGGTCAAGTTGACAGTAGTTTGACAACTGAGATAGATAGGATGAAGATTATGAACATCAATGGATAATAAAGAAGAATGCTGTATATAAAATGTAGTTTTACTATTTTTTTAAATGGAAAAGAGAATTACCTTCAGCCCGTAGCCAACCAATATCTTGGAGAATTGTAATATTGTGTCCCTGCTGTTTGCGTATATCCAGATATGAGGATCAATCGATGCCCATAGTGTTGGGATAGAATATTTCTATTCTATATCACAATTATATAACAAGTAGAGAATATTTTTAGCTTCAGTAAATCAAATTTTACTGCTTTTATTTTACATATGCAATAACTAGGTCTCATTGTTATGAAGCTCGGTAGCTCATTACATGTTCATATTACTGACTGCAAAAATGTCTGAGTGTTGATATAAATAAAACTAGTAGTACTTGGAACAACTGTCGATAATACGTTCCTGGGGCTACAACATAGTACTCTTAACAAACCTCTTCAGTTTCTTTGATAAGCACAGAGGACTGTTACGATGAAGGTAAATTTTCAACAATGACAAAATTACTTGTTTAAAAAAAAATCATATAAAAGCTCTAGTGCATCCAACTACATATTACGTTGCAGTTAGGGCTTCAAATGCAAAAAGGACAAATGATGTGTGTAAATACTGTATGTAGAGGAGTGATATTGTGGGAGCATTGTTAAAATTCCTGCATAAGATGCATCAAATTCGAATTTCTGGTTGACACCAGACCAATAATTTATTTAGATTAAATTTGTGTTTTTAAACTACACTCGGAAATGATTTGGCAGGATTAATAATGGTGGACTGAAAGTACCATTGAAATATCTAAACTTAGGGAAATGTAATAGTAATGGATAAGTTCCCTTATCATTTGGTCACTATAAACAAAATTCCAAATACATGGACAGGAAACTGGAACTGTTATTACAGACATAAGTGTGAAAAAAGAGGGCGATAAAAGTTGGGAGGGATACAAGTCCTACTATAACTCTGCACAAGTATTTACGTTCCATTGGCTGCAGTTAAAATTCCTTTCCAATTCCTATAGTATTCTTATAAAATAGAATTAGTTTTCTGTGCTTCCCATATTCTTACAATATTCCATATAAAGTATGGTGTTTTCTAAAATTTTTAGTTTCTCAAAGGCACAAACTGAATGATGTATGCCAGTGTACATATCTATACCGTGCTTTGTCATTTGTGTCTTATGGGAAAATCCTCATCGAAGATGTTTCAAGTCTATAACCTGACTCAGCAGTGTTCACGAGTTCTTTATTACGTGTATGGATTCGGGAATTTTTAGGAAAAGTAAGGAATAAGTGAAGTATAAGGATGGAGCTTGAGGGCACAGTTGTGAAAATAATTTATTTTTGAGGTTTCTTACTATACATATAACCTGATGGTTAAGGTATGGGAAAACCTTAGTTTTGGTACTGCTAAGATTTTAGGTATTCTGTTTGGTTAAATATATTTAATTGAAATGTTGGTGAAATTCATTCATTCATTCATAGTACACGTGATGTAATAGGGCTTTCATTAATGTTATGTTCAAATAATTTTTAATTCTAAGAAATAGTAATTGCTTACATGCAGATTTCATGTTGCCTTCAGTTCTTGCTGCATTAAGCCATGTGAAAGAAAGGTAATGGTATCATGATTCTCATCATTGCTGAATTTTGTTAGTACTTGATTCTGTTTGCACTTTTCCACATAGTATTCACAATTGTCTTGATTCAGCAAAAGTGGTTTGTATTAGATGGCAGCTGGTGTGATAACTTTTGTAATAGTATTCCCAGCATAATTTATTGGTCTGTGCTTGTTTCAGGAAAGTATCCATTTTTTTCCAATTCCTTTCATGCAGGAAATTCAGATGTTCCTGTGAAATTGGATATATGGAGCTTAAAAGCTACACTGCATAAAGAAAGGTTCCAACTATCTGAATGCCTAAAGAGATGTAAAAATACATATTCCTGAAAGTGTTTACACATCTTGCTTACTAATCTAATGAAGGAATATTGTTTTTAGATGAGCAATATGGGCTTTAGGAAATTTACTTGACATTACATGCCATGAATGCCCAAAAGTTATGTAGGAAGTTATCAGGCCCCAAAAAGGCAAATTTCTTACTGTGAACTCTGCAAATGCATAGCAGTAAGAACCATGTTTGCAAGAGTAAATAGGTGATGAGAAACTTGTAACTTGAATAGTAAGGTTATATTAGTGGAAAACAGGAAATTGGCAGCTCTTCACATCCGTAGGCAATTCTAATATTCTAATGTGGGTAAAAGTAGTATTTTGGAAGGAATTGGTGCACTAGTTGTGCTTAGCATATGTGAAATTATATCAAATTCATAGGTATATGATTGTCTGTTCATCCTTTCCTGCAGTGTGGTACTAGGGTTGTCACCTTCTGAAGCAAAAATATCTGGATACCTATGGCTGGATATAATGTTCAGAGGTTAGTAAATTCCTACAAAGAATACTTGAACATACATTTACCTTTTAATTTATTGATGCTGCTATGGTTTTCTGAAGTTATTTTGTATTGCAAAAAAAAAAAAAAAAAAAAAAAAAAATGGGCCCTGAACATTAAATTTTATTTTCTCAAAATTCAAAGTAAAATGGAAAATAATTTTTGCATCCAATAGAATTCTTCCATCTTCCAACATATTTTTAACTGAATATCTGTGGACTCTTAGCATTATCAGCCGATATTAATATATTCAGAGAAACTTTAGTCTTTCAAATGCATCGTGATAAAAAAATTTAACCTTCGTCATTCCCTTGTCTTCAAATGATAATTAATATAGAATCTGAAATAGTCTGGACAATTTTAACATGTCTTTACATTGGACATAAGTAATAAAATCTGGATAAGTGGCAACCCTTTGATTGCAACCTAATAGGGTACTTCCATAAGTTTTCCGACCTTGCCAATAAGGATAATGGCCTTCACAAAATCCTTATTTGGTGTCATAACTTATGTATTATGTAAATAATTGCAGCTGTAACTTCTGCTCTGCTGTGTTCGGTTCAGATATAGTTGCATAAAGAAGGCTATGTGTATAAAATTGTCACATGTTCAAAATGGAGCATCGAGCTGTTCACAAAAGAACTTACTCCAAATGGAATTAAAACGGCAATTGGATGGTTTGCATGGAGAAGAATCCCCTTCATTCTACCATAAAAGTATGGGCCAAACTTTTTCGAAAAGGTCGAGGAAGCATTGAAGACAGAGCATGCAGGTTCGAACTTGGAGGAGCTCACTCCTGCAAACATCACTATTTTGAAAGAAATTATGGAAGGCTCAAAGTTACAGAAATAGCAATGTTTGACCTTTCCAAAACAATCCTTTGAATTATTCACCTGATTAAACATGAATGAGGCTAGTGCAAGATGGTTGCTAAGACTTTTCCTCTGTCCAAAAGCAGCAATGAGTCATCTGTTGTCATGCATTTTTGGAGCTCTGCCATGTCAACGAGAGATAAGTTCTGCGAACCATTGTTACAGGAGATGAAACTATGGTCCTCTACTATAATCCATTGTCCAAGAGAATCAATGAAGTGACATAAACCGGGAAAAGGCAGGATATTATACTGACCTGCTCTGTGTTCCCACCACTCCAAATTTTTATTTAACTTTTTATCTTATTTAATAACGAAATGCTGACTTGTGTTACACTGCAAATATTCCTTAATTGCACACAATTATTGTAGCGTAAATAATGCTTATTTCATGGTATTTATTGTTAATGAACCGTAATCTAGTCCTCTTTCTAATCTTCATTTTACGAATGCGTCACTTGCCACTGTACATGTTAAGAATATTCTTCCAGGAAGGGAGATTTATTAGAAGAAGCAATGCAAAGAAACATTTAGTTAATGGCTACTTTTGGTGCTAAGGATGGGTGTTTCAATTAAAGAATTTACACTAACCTGGGGATTGATAGGCACATATGCAATGCACTGTTCAATCAATGAAATATTTATCTTCCAGGCATCGCAATGAATATTGCGAAAGTTAGGTAGGCAAGTGAGTATAGTTTTGCACTACTGCAAACCACAAATATTTTTTGTTGTTCAAAGATCTTTCCATAAGTCATGGTAACAAATTTATTTCTTCTACACATCTGGTAATGGCATATTTAATACATATACATTAGAAAGCTGATCAGTACTAACCAAATGTCTTGGTTAAAGAGTCAACATAGGAGGGAAGTAAAATTACTGAGTAAAAACATCATTTAATTAGGAAATATGTGGGCCTCAAGGTAAGGGAAAGTAGCATCACATAGCTACCATCCTACAATTTGACCCAAAGGATTCCATAATTTTCAGTGAAATACCATCTGCTGTATATTCAGTTTATGCATAATGTTGTGGAAATACCATTGCAATGTTGCCAAAGGATTTCTTATGCAGCAGCTTAATTTCTGGATCAAATCGGATTTGAATTAATGTGGGAAGGATGTTGCATTCCATTGTACAAAGAGTAGCATTATCACATAAGATAATGGTAATATCCAGCAATTCTGATTATATCTTTTGAAGTGCACAATGCAGGTGTAACACATTTTTTGTATTTATGGATGTTTACAAAGCTGTCATTAAGAACAGGGTGACATAACACTTCAATTGAGTTATGTCAAAATGAGCATGGTATTATAGGGAATGGATTCTGATTAATTTGCACTTGTGATCATGTCAAAGTTGAAATTTCAGTTCTGTAGATGTTATTTGGGTTGAAATACAGCTCGTAATAAAATAAAAGATATGTGTTCTGAATGAATAAGGCAGAATGAATAATTTTACTATTTTCTCTACACAGGAAGGAAAAGCGGAGCCTGAGCACATAAGAAAGCTGTTTATTGGTGGACTTGATTATAGAACCACTGATGAGTCTTTAAAAAAGCACTTTGAGCAATGGGGAGAAATAGTGGATGTTGTAGTCATGAAGGACCCAAAAACAAAAAGGTATGCTACTATTTTACCATTATTTGTTAGTTATATATTATGAACTTTTGTTTCCCATAACATGAGTATTAATTATTAATCCACAGGTCTCGTGGCTTTGGTTTTATTACTTATTCACGAGCCCACATGGTAGATGATGCACAGAATGCAAGACCACACAGAGTTGATGGCAGAGTAGTTGAGCCCAAGAGAGCTGTGCCACGTCAAGTAAGTATAGACTTATACTTAGGTGTGTTATTCATTAAATTTAAACCCATATTGAACATTTTGGGATTTTTATTTTAAAGGAAATTGGACGCCCTGAAGCTGGTGCTACAGTGAAAAAGCTGTTTGTTGGAGGACTTAAAGAAGATATGGAGGAAGAGGATCTGAGGGAATACTTTAAGGAGTTTGGTCCAATTGTATCAGTAGCAATTGTAACAGACAAGGAAACTGGAAAGAAGAGGGGATTTGGTTTCGTTGAATTTGAAGATTATGACCCAGTTGATAAAATATGCTGTATGTTAAAGTTCTAATCTGATATTTATTCAAGGTTATGGGTTGTGCAGGATATAAACATGTTAACTTTTAATTTTTTTTCTTTTTAGTGCAACGTACCCACCAAATTAGAGGGAAGCATATAGATGTGAAAAAAGCCCTCAGCAAAGCAGAAATGGCTGGTCAGGGCCCTGCTGGCCGAGGAGGAACTGGTGGTCGTGGAATGGGAGGCAGAGGTGGTGGTAGCAGTGGTGGCGGCGGCGGTAGTGCCTGGGGAGGTCGAGGTGGTGGAAGCGACTGGAATGCTGGAGGTGGCTACAACAGTGGCGCTTGGGGAGGTAACTATTATGTAATTAACGTAACACTTGGTTTAATTCTAGTCACTTGGTGGTGTTTTGACTAGAACGGGCCATAGTCTTGAAATGTTCTACACATTACACTACATGCAGAAATATACAGTCTTATCATAAATAATCTTACAACATTGAGCCTGAGCCATTTGCACAGATTTAAACATAATTTAATATCCTTTTAATACAGGTCATATACATATATTATAAACATAGCAATAATCATTTTTCAAAATGGCAGCCTTTGGCTTTACAGACCCTAAGCCTGTGGCCACACATTAATGGACTTATGAACAGTCCTCATTGCAAAATCTGCCACTGCCTTTACCAGAGAGTGCTTCAGGCTGTCGATACTGGGATGTCTCTTCTTGTAGACCTTGCCCTTAAGCACGGACCACAACTTTTAGTTCAATGGGTTAAGGTTGGGGCTGCTCCGAGGCCAATCATCCGGAGCAATGAAATCTGGAATATTGCTCCGCAGCCAGTTCTGGCTAGATTTTGCTTTGTGAGGGGGTGCTGGATCCTGCTGGGAGCTCCATTGTTCATTCCTGAACATAAGGGTTATCACTGCTGTGTAATTTTTATAATTGCCCCATTTCATTGATACAATATACGTAAACACTCTTCTGCAGCTCTATTCATAATAATATCCTCTTACCTTATATACATAATCATTGGCCATGACCTTCAAAACCGGTTGTACATCCGGTGCCAAATATAACAATCTTATGTTAAGAGTAGGTAGTCATCTTAGCTTGTTTTCCCTAAGTTGTAGTCATAGCATAATTCTACATGCAAACCGTAGTGCACCATAATCTCAAGTGTTGTAATGCATAGAAAGTGTTCATCTTTAGGACATTGATCCCATTTAAATCCATGGGATTGACTTAAGTCACCTTACAGTTAAGTCTTGATTTGGTAGTAACTTAATTTTAAACTTTAACATAATCTTTGAACATTCAATTATCTATTTTCATGCTGTTCAGTAAAATTGTCAGCATCATAGGGTGTTCAGTGTCTGGAAACCTAGTCTCATGTAAGCAGTTCCAAAACCCTTATGTTGAGCAATACCTAGACCGTGAATTTCATATGAAGGTTATATGTATTATATATATCCTTGTCTTCTGTTACTGTCTTCATAATGTGTAATTTTTCTGATATTGTTTGGCACTTTTACTTGGTCACTTAGTCTTAATTTAAAAGTGCTTGATGTCCTGTTCCACAAATGTAGTCTAATACATTATAATTGTTTGGATTTCTAACTTTTAGTTACTGGTAATGTATGTTCCACATAGTGTTAATAGGGCACTGGTAATTTGTATATTGGGTTTCTTTCCATTCCTAATTCTCTTTTGATATAGTTTTTGCTCATGGTGATATTATTGCCAAATAATATAAACAAATTTACATACAAATGATAAAAGTACAATCAGGAAGTTTAATTCTCCCATGTCTGGACAATTAATGGTGCTATGTAATTGTCTCACAGTTAACTATTATGTATAAATTCATAATAAAATATTAAATTATTATTTCTAAGAAAAAATATAAGACCCATTTAATAGGAATGACCATATATGCTTTGTACATTAACCCTCTGAATTCATAGTGTTAAGGTATGAGCAGATTAATTACCAATCTGGGTACAGTTGAACTCTAACTGAAATATGTGCTCATGCATATTCTCTATAAGAAATTCAAACATTCACTTAATTTGACAAAATTAAACAATTTGAAGCACATTTTCTTGCATAGCCATTTAAGAGCATGTGAACAGGACTTTGAATAGGTTTTTTATTTTCAGAATATTACTTATAAATAAAAATACATAACATTTCTTCTTGGATTTCCTGTTATTTTTCCTACACACAGTTTGCACCTTCTAATGCTTGACTTGCACTCTTTCCTCAATTTTTTGCACAAATTCAGCTCCCAGAGATCATTCATTGCAGAAATAGATTGTGATATAAACATTTGGGTTTCATCAGTTTGGCTTTGTTTATGAGCTCTTCCAATTCCAGGAGAATTTTTGTTTGCTTGTTAGGGGACTTAATATTCCAGAATTTTTCATTTTCCATATCAAGAATGGAAACCCTGCAATGTCTGTAAAGTTCATGAAGAATTGCCATCGGTTGATTCTCTTGCACAAATATTCACTCGCCATTTTGTCTGTTGTGTATAATTCTTCTTTAGTGTGATTTGATTGTAATATGGTAATCTGAATTAAATACTTTTTGTTCATTTGCACAACTATAATCAGAATAATTGCCTCTTTTTTGAAGGGCACATATAAAATCAAAGTAAGGTCTCCATTGAGGGGAAACCTTAACTAAAACAGAGATAAAAGAAGAAAGGCTGTAATACCTAAGGATCAAATAAATAGTATTTGAGTTAACATTTTTGAAAACTGGTTTTATATTTATTGTGATTAAATTTTGCTAGCAGGCAGTTATAGTTCCTCTTAGCCCATATTCTGGAAGCTCATGAGCCAGGGGATTACAGGTGAGAAAATTGTATGTACTAATTTTAAATAAGATCTAATGCTACTGTGCAGCCTTGATTCTTTTCTGCTGTTGCCCCTTTTCCTGTGTAAACCTGCATTTTGACAGCATAAGCTATAGTAACATCACACATATTTTCACGCCTACTTTGTGGAGTTTTATTTCATATAGATGTGAAATGGGCTACAAAAACTTAACAAGTTCAGTCCAATGAAAATCTGGGTTATAATGATTTTCACACTGAAGAGAATGCTGTCTCTGAAGGCACATCATTTTTGTCACTCTTCATCATGAATGTATAAATCATCAAATCTGATGAACTGTTGTAGTTCAGCAAAACAATTTCTTGGAAACTATGTGATGAAAAATGTTTCTTTTCAAACATTGAATTCTACTGCAAAATATGGACAAAAGTTCTCACTTTACTTTTAGTGCATACAATTTGGTTTACTATTATCAGATAAGTTTTCAAACTTTATGTATCACTGGCTCTTTGAATTTTGTAATTGACTATTTGCATAATGGAATCTGGGATTGGAATGAGTGCCTCAGCAACAGTACTTACATTTTAAGATGAAGTTGTAAGTTCACTTTTTAGTTTTCAATATATCCTGGCTTTGCTGTCTATAAGTTGTCATACCAGTAGTTTCCCATGTCAGGTGTGAAGGTGGGTCTACAATTGCTTATGTTAAAAATCCAAAGGATATGCTATATTGACACTTTGGTGCAGGTGGTGATCCATGGGAGAGCCAAGGTGGCACTGGAGGAGGTTGGGGCCAGGGAGGTGGCCAAGGCTACAATAGTGGAGGTGGAAACTGGAGTAGTGACAATTTTGGGGGCGGATATCAACAAAATTATGGAGGTGGTCCAGTGAGAGGAAGTTTTGGTGGAAGTGGTGGAGGCAGACCAAGCCCATATTCAGGTATGAGAGATTCTTATTTCGAAGGATATGTTTTACATTTTGCACGTGTGAGAGTTTTGCTTACAGGAACAGGCTAATGATTTCTTTTTTATAGGTGGTGGTGGCGGTGGTGGTTACAGCACTGGGGGTGTGGGAGGAGGCTATGCAAGACGCTATTAATTTCTTTCTTCATCCTGGCTATTTGGTAAGTATAGGAATTTATTTAATATAGCTTGTATACTCTATTCTCATGCGGATACTAGTTCTGAGGACTATTTGTGTGGATAGAAATAAGTTTCATATATTTAGAGCAGTGTTTATTATTGATAGAGCGTGGTATTAGGTATAGGTATTAGTGTGTCATTGTTGAGGTGTAAACTAACATGTTTTGTACATTTTCTGAACTTTATTTAGGTTCTACTACTACCATACCTTAGGCAGGCTAGCTGACAGGGCAGGCATAGTGTGGAAGGCACGAGGCAGGCTAGATGAGACAGACGCAGGCAGGAATTAGGAAGCAGTTAGCCGACTGACTCGTCCAGGCCAGGCATAGAAGGGACAAACACATTATAGCCCATAGTTACATCAAGACACAAGTGTTCTTGTCAGTGGTTCTTTCCAAGTTCTTTTAAGGTTATCATTGCACAGTACAGTGTTATGTGAGGTACCAACATTAGATACAGGGTTTCAAACTCATCAACGTGCACCTAATCCTGAAGTGTGAATTTTCGTTTAGTTTTGTATGTGTTGCGATTAAAAATTGTCACATGAATTTTAATAGTGTCACCATTGTTGAGAGGTACACATTAAAAAAAAACTTTACATGTGTGAATTTCAGTTGTACATGTTTTTCATAATTAAATGTGAAACTATTCCCCCGTAAAGTGAAGCAGAATAAATTTTAGCTTTATATTCCATATGTATCAGTATTAAAAAGATGGGATTATAGGAACAGCACTTGATTGTATGGTGAAATCTTTGTGTAGATTTAGTTATAATTTCCAGAATTGTCCAAACTAAAGATCACCAATTTTCATTTGTACAGAAATTTAACACTATCCTTGCAAATGGTGACAATGATATTTGTACCCAACTGGGATCATCCTAAATTAGTGTATTTTGTAAGGTAGCAGAAGTTATTTTAGGGATTAAGATGTTAGTGAATTCATAAGAAACCCGAGAAACTCAGTACTTGAGTTAACTGAATAGTGTAGTATTTAATAATTTTGAATTTTGTGCTGGTCATTCTAGGAGAGTTCATCGGACAGGGATGCTTGAATTTAGGTAGGCAGTTCAGTACTCTATGTAGTGTGCGTTAAGCTGTATCTTGTCTATATATTAAACATATGTGACCATTACTTGGGACTAACAGTTTTATTAATGTAGCAGCAACTATCTAATTTACCCACAGCTTTAGTTCACATTTAAGTAGTATATAGGCATGGTATGATTAAACCTAATTATGACATTTCTTTCTGTTGCCGTCGAAGAAGAGCAGCCCAGGTGAGGATTTCAGGGCCTGTGGCGCATGGCTGATGCAGGTTAGTATGGCTGAACAGAGAGAGAACGAGAAATTTATATTTTAAATTTGTGGAATCAAGGTCATGTACTGGACTATATTTTCAAATTTGTGGTATCAAGGTTAGGTTTTGAAGTTCTGTTTGTGCAGGTTTCATGTGAATTAACGTTATTCCCCCTCCAGCAGTATGGGATTTTCTATATTGCATCCAAAACATCAATTGTAAACAATGATGGAAATATTTTCGTATAATTTTGCTGAATGAAATAGTGGAATCTAATATACTCTGCTGAGATTCTTGCTGCTGGGAATTTCTTAAGCCCCATTTTATTGTTATGTGGAAGTATATGTCTCGATAGATAATGCAGTGGGCTGTATTACATTTCTTTGAAATCACTTCAACTTTTTGTGCACCAACAATGATATTTCTGATTTACATTCCTGAGCTTGAAATCACATCTAAGCTAATAAGATAGGAAACACAGCTGCAAGCTAATGTGGAGAAATTGAATACTGAATTACAAACACTGCATTTAACATGGCAGATGTTTATATAAGTTTCAAAAAGCATGAATTTCAATTGTCTTGGTGTTTATTCAAAGGTAGAAATGCAATTGGTGCACAGAATGCCACAATCTGATGTTAATCTTTGTAAAGTTTTGCCAATTCTAGAATATACATTGTCTTCAATAGGTGGCATAAAGAAGACTCATGGTAATGTGCACCATCTGCTGTCTTCAATAGGTTGCATAAAGAAGACTCATGGTAATGTGCACCATCTGCAATCTTTATTTGATCATGATCAATGCAATTTTTGGGTGCATTGACAATGATCAAAGTTAAATGAGATTATTTGATTGTGGTCAATTTGACTGCAGGTGCTGGACCAACCTGGATATTATGTTGATCAATTGCAGGCAAGTAGTACACAATGTTACTTGTTTAGATTTTCTTGAAGGTATTCAGGATGTAATAATATACCTGGATTATTTAAATCCGGTCCCTTTTGAAGAGTATGGGGACAGGAAATTTGAAGAAAGATTTTGGTTATTAAAGGATACAGTGTGGTAATGAAATCACCAAGGTTAAGAGTTTCTTACTAATGGCAATCTCCCTGTTTCACCCATGAATAGAAATTAATTTTAAATTTTGAAGCATGCTGTTTTAGCTAATACCAATTTATGTATTATTTGGTAATTAGAATTCACCTGGTGTTATGTTGAAATGCATGACTAAATCATTCCATGCCACCTCCTTTCCTTTAAAGAACATGAATCAGTCTTTATTTCCCACTTATGGGAATACGAGGTAGCTATTTCAAACAGAATGCCTGTATTTGCAGAGACAAATTTGGTAGTTTACCTGTATGATAAACAAAAAAACAGCAATGTAGATAAGGTGATCGTAATTGTATTGTAACCTCTTTGCCTATAGCATTAAATGAGTTTCTTTGAGTAATTATTGTAGAATCATGATGGTTCAGCAACCTAGTTCAGCTGGTGGCGGTTGGTTGAAACAAGAATCAACTATGATGCACCACAACTACAATTTCAGTGTGGTCAAAGTTGGATTGTGTTTCAGTAAACCAATCAGCACAGATAAGAGTATGGTGCACGTTGCTGCCAAACACATTTCCAATGTCCATTTAAGTTGTTCCATTACCTTTTATATAGGTATATATTTTAGACCAGTATTTGGTATGATGTGATTATATGTATTCCCACATGCAAACAATTTGGTACCGTCAAATGTTACTAGCATTGAAGCATCTTTGATATAGATAAGCAAGGTATTTCTAAATAGCAGGCTAATAATGATCTAATCTTTCTAGCATTTAAAATTTTTATTGTCAACACCTTCTGCTAAATGATGCAAATGGAATATTCCATCTTAAGTCTGTCAAGACTTTTAAAATATTAAATCTCAGATGTTTTAATGTTAAGGTGGGTTGTTTCATATATCAGAATTTAAGCAGCAGCATTTGATTTTTAAAAATATACGTTAATATATTTTCCTTTGAAATTGAAATAATTATTGTTTAAGAATATGAACAGGTATCTAAAATGGCATACAAAAACTTGTAATTTAAAATTATTTTAGCACATGTTGGAATGCAGCGTATGTGCAGCCTTTCTTGTTGAAACTTATGGCTTAACACTTGTCAAGTTCAGTGCAAATTTTCTGCATATGTGTTTACTGTAGAGACTGCATGAGCGGAAATATACGAAAAACAAGCATTGCTTAAACTTATCTTAGTGGCTCAAATGCAGGCTTAGGGGTGATGTTAATTCATGGGCATTCCTGAAGGTGAATGTATACAGTACGAATAAGCTGGGGCAAAGTGAAAATGTATTTCCTAATGATAACAATCTTTATTTAGACACTTTGGCTATATATTGGGAATTCTTTCCTCTCTTTTTTAACACTGGAAAACAAACACTTCAGACATGATTATGGTGTTAATTAATCTTTCAATTTTGGAATGGGATATTAAACAAAAAATGTTTACAATATATCTCTCGTACTTAGGATGTGACCACTAAAAATGTGAAAATATGGATGTACTGTTTCCCCATAGAAGAAGAGAAAAATGGGTGGCTACCATTTAAAAATTTTAAGAAATGGGGATTGTTTGAATTTTGGAATTCACAGAAAATTACTTAAAAAATTAGTTATAAAAGTTATAACACCATTACGCATAAATATGCAGAGTTTCACAGTTTGGCACAGATTGATGGATATTCCACTCAGAAGCAGAGTACAAAATATAATACCAACAGATAGCATAACCAATGGTTTCAACAGACACGGTGATGAAAATTATCCTTAAATCTAAGACAAAAAATGAGTTTCCACACTGACAAACATATAAGAAGGATACAAATTCAAAAGTTTCACATGCCATAAAATTTACAAGTTTAAGAAAATTGTAAAAGAACATGGGATAATAGAACAGATATATTAAGAATTTATGAAATAATGTGCAAAGGTTGTGAGCGGAGCTACATAGGTAAAAAAAAGGAGAGAAATTTGGAAATTCGGTTTAAGCAGGTGGATAAATCAGCATTAGCGGCTCACTTTTGGACCAAAAATCATATAATAAAACTGGAAGTTTAACTGCTGAAACATATTCACAACCTTGGGAAAAAAAAAATCATATTAAAAAATAAAGAAAACCTAATGAACCCGAATTTCCTCCTATGGATGAACTCTGCAAGTTCCTACTTCAGCCAACATATCACAACAGGAACATGCAAGATGTCCAGCCATCATTTGGAATAACGGTGGTTCAATGAGCAACTGAAGAATTTCTTTAAATCATTAACTGAAATAAATTTTATAAAATAGTTCAACTTTGCCTTTATAAGTTGCATTTTGAATGATACACCTCATAACATGGGTAGTGGCGTAAGGACACGTCTCTGCATTCACTGCAAATCATGTTGGTTCCTCGAGTGTGTCCCGTTTTCAGCATACCACAAATTTCTGAAATGGCTGCAACTTTTTTTCTGTAGACTATCCTTTTGGGAAAATTATTTTCCATCAGAGCGTAACCGGGGTTATAGAATTTTACCTTCTTTCTGTATATGCCTCTGAATTTTATAGCTTGCAATTAGACTACAAGCAAAAGGAAAACTCCAGATGTTATTGTTTTTTGTGGGTTTAGAGCTCTACAAATTAGTAAGCAATTGCATCTGGAGATATCAAACATGTGGATAAGTAGGTTTTTCCCCCTTCCTTTCTCCCTCCCAGTTCGAAAGAGGAATATGGCTACAATATCACCTGTATGCATATAGCATTTATGTATAATATCAGGGTTGAAAATCATAATTTTAGAACGTTGGCTCTAGCTGTTATATACCGTGCATTTGGAACTGCAAAGTGGTAACTAACCTGTCTATTATGCCAAGCAATGCAAATCCAAGATGGAAGCTGGCGCCCCTGCACTTCCCTACCCTTTAGAGCCTGTACTTGCAATCCGATACGATATGAACATATTTGACTTTGGGGTCAGATCTTCGTGTACTTATGCTCATACATTTTTGGAAGAAAAATAAATAAAAAAAAATTGGTTGACTCTGTCTGGTGAGCTGTGTATGAGACCACAGGTTGTACTCCGAAAAGCATGTGTTTTTATGCAGCAATGGTTTTCGGAATCCATTACCCTGTGTTGCTAGTTGAAACCATGAATTGAACTGGGAATAACAAGTTTGTTACTTAATTCCTTAAGTGAACCATGCCTCTTTAGTGAAATGAAAATATTTCCAATAAACAAATTCAAAACATGGTGCCAAGAACAGGTTCTAGTATGAAGATGCTAATTTATCTATCGCAGCAGTTGAAAATTGTATAGCTAAGCTTATTGTGTTGTGCAAATGCAATCATGATTCCAAGCACTTAATCTACAGCTAGACATCTGTTGTATAATCTATGTTTATCAGGTGCTGTATGCTGACAGCTGAGGAACTTGCAATGCTTTATAAACATGGGGTGTCGAATGATGGTAGGAGACTAAAAAGCAGAGAACCGTTCTAGCTCAGCAAATTGCAATCTGACATGTAAAATACACCCCAAAATTAATTGATTTAATTTTATCCTCTATATTTTGCAAATAAATGAAATACTAGTTGTATTTGGTTCATACTGCATTTAATGTGCTTTAATGCAGTTTTAGTTTCATTAAAATATGATTAAAAAATAAGCAAAATATAAAGGTTTGTTCTGTAATGTAGAAATTTAAATTCATAGATCTGTTTATTGGGTATCTGGGAACAGTTAAGTCATTGGGCAAGGGATTAAGGAATTTCAAGTTAATAAGAGAGAACATGCCCATTGGTTGAAAGAGACAATAAACAAAGTGATAAATTAAACCTTGGAACTTTCACAGATACTTCACTGCCTTGACATATTTCACAATTTCATCTTGCCTGATATATTTTTGCTTTCAAAACGAATACATGGAGAACAAATGTGTTAGTTTTCTGTGAAATGCTCCAAGAACCATACTTCTCTCTTGGTAGTGGGCAATGCGCACTAAAATTCAATGGAAGCATCCAACATTTAATATGTCTTGACCAATTCTGCCGTTTGCCTTGTAGGTTGCCTGTAATAAATAACTAGACCATCTTTCTTGTTTATACCTATGGCAATGTGCACTAAAAATACAATAGCAGCATCTAACATTTAATGAATGCTCAGGCTCAAATGGAAAGACCAATTCTGTTTTTTGCCTTGTAGGTTGACTGTAATAAATAACTATACCATCTTTCTTGTTGTACCTATGTTGTATGCTATTTGCTGTATATGGAAGGTGGAAATGACTTGATTTTTGTAATTGCACTCTATGTACTGTGCAAATATGTTTTAAAGATGCACAGGGGACATTTATTCTGCAAAATGTTTTTGAATATGTATAGTACTCATTCCTAAGGGCAGTATTATAGAAATACAGGTAGACATTACTTAGTCTTCACAATTGCACAACTTTAGTTCTAACTTATTACTTGTTAACACTGAACACAGCATATAACATCCTTGACCACTGCAACATGATGTAAAAATTCTGGCTCTGGTTCATTCTTTGCATCCACTATCACTTTGTTGCCCCAAGTATATTCAGTGAGAATAATATCTTTTGGCCCGGTAACTGGAACTATATTTTAAAATGCTTTGTTACAGATGCAATTGTATTACAAGGAGTTGAAAAGAATGGATGAGTGTAACATAATATATAATGACATGTTATATTTTCTATTTTTAACAAGACCTACTCTGTAGTTGCCATTGTGCATGAGGAGGTTCATACAAAATGTTTAAAACCTGATTTATTCATCATTAAACTTGAGTTGAAATATTGCAGCAATTTGACTTTGATTCCAATTGCAAAATAATTGTTTAATTTTGTATTTCTAAATATTACTTTCTCATCTCTCTCGTGAAGTGCAAAGGTAATGTATCTTTAACAGTAGTGTGATCAGTGATAAAAATGCATGCATATGAAGTTGAGATAATTTTGCATTAATTTTAACATAAAAGGTTTTATAGTGTGATTATTTTTATCTGCAAACTTTAACATTTTGAGGAGGTAGCAATAAGAAATTTTTAAGCTCTGCAGATTCCTAATAGAATTTGGAATTAATTATAATTTGCATGTTAAATTCATGTAACAAAACTATTTAAAGGTAAAAAATTGTGATTTGGAGTGCCAATTAAATTTTGGATTGGTTCTGGGTGTGTAAATCAGGATATAGAACATGTTTTTGCATAGGACTTTTTCCTGGAAATCATTTTAATTCTTCTTTCGGCATAGTATCAGCCTTTAGCTGCTTCAGTAAGCCCTTTGTTACACTTAAAAAGTGTCCCTTATCCTTTTGACATCCTTTCCTTTGTCCATTTATTTTTCTGCGTGTCCAAACCAACAGTAATATTTGCCTTTTGATGTGCAAGATATTTTTAAATTGTGAAGTAATGTGTATGTGTGGAATTCGTTATTCCCTCATCCCTCCATTGAACTTCAAGAAGGCATTATGAAGTGGGGATTGTTTTAATATTGCTTGTGAATATTTTGGCTGTGATCTAATCTTTTGGTTGTCTCTAAATGGGGCATAGATAACACTTGAAGTTGGGTTTGCAACAATCTGAGCTTCGTCCCATATGGAAAGGATTTAAGACTTAAGTGTTGTGTATATTTTTTTATTCAGAATGGCAAAAAAAAAAAAAAAAGTTTTTTAAAATGTATTCTGTGTTGAGAAAGCAATCTATGGCCTTGGGTGACAAATATGGCGATATGGTTTTTCATTCTTTTCTTCCCCTTTATTGAGCTACTCTCTTGTTTCATTGTAATTTTAATTTTTCTCAAATTTTAAAAAAAAGGGTTGTTTTAATAAGCAAAATGCCATAGGATGCCTATATTTTCAGTGACATGCTGCACTATCAGTATCCTATAATTTATTTTGTCAGGGCTCAGATTTAGGTGGCTGTTCCTGGATACAGTGGAATTCATTTTTGAAAATTATCTTAAAATATAACATTGCAGCTTTTGTGGATTTCTGTATAAGCACATGGTGTTTCCTTGTCAAAATTTTGCATGCTTAGTAAGTTTTAATGTATAGCAAGTATTTTTATTCAGGATTGAAAGCTTTCTCAGCACTGATTATTGATGAACATTCATTTTAAGTGTTTTGTGTTTAAAAATAAAATGCAGGTAAAGATTAGTATATAAATTCAATTTTTAATTAATCAACATCTTTAACGTTTCGGATATATGTGTAGTTTAAAGATTTCCTTTAGCCGGTTCACCTTTTGAGTCCAGATTTTTTGTTCCAAAGTTAATGTAATAATTCTTTGAGAGTAGTTTTCTTTTTCAGAGTTTGTAACTTTGAAACCATCCGAGATTGTTATTAAACTTTTGAAGAAATTTGTGACTTTTATTTCAATTTGTGTATCCCTGCATCCTTAGCATATCCTTTAATAGAAGTTGAGAAACTAATCCAAAGTTATGTAGATACTATTTCCGGTAAGAAAGAAAAGTGCTTTTGGAGATAGGTTCAGGCAAGATAGGCAGTAATTTATTCTATGCTGGGAGGAATTCATTGAAACTGAAATGAAATGTAAGTTCAGGTAATATGGGCAATAACTTCTATGCTGGGAGGAATTAATCGATAGCTTTTGGAGATAGGTTCAGGTAAGATGGGCAATAATTTATTCTATGCTGGGAGGAATTCTTGAAACAAATGAAATGTAGATTATTACCCGTATTATTTTTTGGGAAATGTTTGGCAAGATGTCCAAGTTGGAGGTTTTTAATTCTCCGCTAGTGATTTGGCAATTATTTTGAAATTTATTAGTAATCCATTTTAGAGTTTTTCAGCAGATGTTCTCTTAGGTAAAACAATTTGTAAATTAGTAGGGTGTATGCAGCAAAGAAACCAGGCATATGCATCAATAATTGCAGTAGTCCAAAAAGGCATTTTCAAGTAGGCTATCATTTAGTTCACTTCCATCTATGTACTAATAAAAGGTTTGGATTGGGATTAAAATTACTTCAATACACAGTATTTGAAATACTTTGAATTCAGTTTAGTAAATATGAATACTTGATGTATTCAACAACTTTGAATTAAAAATATTGTGCAATAGTTGAAATTATCCAAATGATAATCCACATTCATTAGACCTAACTCCTAAAATTGGAATGCAGGAATTAAAATGTGCTGCGAGCCAAAGCTTTCATTGGATAAGAAAACATCTTGAGAATGCTCTATCTTTATGGTTGAAATCAGTGTAATGCAGTTAAAATTTCCACTTCCAGCTGTACATTATTTTGGAAACTTCAACTACGGCGCCCCCTCCCCCCAAAAAAATGCAAGCCATGCTTATTTTGGAGTAGTATAAAGTTGAAATAGAAAGTCCGCTAAAATATAGTTTTAAAAAATAGCAAACCATATTCACAATTTTGTAGCAGAAAAAAGTTGAATTGGAAAGTCAACTGCAGCGTTTCAAATTTGCACTTGAAGCCGTACGTAATTTTAGGGAGTATAATGGCTTATATACAAAAAAAAAAAAAAAAAAAAAAAAATGCAAATATTCAAAAATTTTAAGAGAAAAATGAGAAGTTATGTGAATAAAACCTCTGCATTTTAGAAATTTTATATTTCATTCCATAAACTTCAAATATACAGGAATAAAATTGTTATATACGTGTATATAAAGAAACAAACGCGGGCGAAATCCAAACTTACGCTGTACAGATTTGCAATTTTGCCTCTGAGTGCAATACGTTGACGTTGAACGTGAGATTAATTTGCTAGTGACTGGATTTATTGCACACGACCGGATTTTTGTCAGCATTCTCTAGACTTTCTTGCAACTGCGAGCAAACAATAATGGGTTCGCGTTTGTTTCGAAGAATTCCAGGTATTGCAGTACGTGTTTTAAGTTTGTGGCAGTTTTAAAGTGTTGCAAGATATTCATTGTTTCCACAATTTATGGGTTCCGATAGAATGCAGCTAGAGTTAGGGCGTTCAAAACGGAAGTAATAGGTAAACAGTTTAAAAGTTTGTTAGTGTGCCCTTCAATATAAAACAAGGGAATTGGGTAGGTGAGAAAAACTAAACTCAGAGGAGGGGGGAAATAGCATGAAACTTTCCACTAGTGAAATTTGAAGTTGCAGCATTGTGTGCAAATTATGTAAAGGCAATAATATATATATATATATTCTCCAGAGATAATGGAGTTGATTAGATTGAAACAGCTGGGGATATTTTGAGAAAAAATATTTTTAGGTGGACACTTTTAAATTTTTCAAAGGCATCAAGTGTCGGTTATTGTTGATTTGGTTTAATTATGGACGCTATTAACAGCCCAGGTCATCAGTGCTCCATTCAATTCAGGGCGTGAAACAGCCGACAAATTTTGCTCAGAGGCTTATTCTTTCAGGCCTGAAGTTCGTTATCGTGTTGTACATTTACGATACGAAAAAGAACCTCAAGCCTGAAAGAAGAGGTCTCTGAGACCCACGGCTTTACTTCCCTTCCAAAGGAAGTCATAATTTTGAATTTTACCCCCGAAAAAAATCGATCCTGGCCGGGTTTGAACCCGCGATCGTGAGTATAGAAGGCACATATGGTTACCACTACACCACCAGGACCGACATCAAGTGTTGGTGCACACAATGTGGTCCTACGGGAAACGCCATTCCGTTTTTCAGAATTCGAACTCTGGCGGCCATGTGCACCCTTCTCGATTAAATCCGTGCTGAAATAGGGGTTACGTAAACGTGACCAAACTATGACCGCATTGAAATAGTAGTTGCGGTGCATTATAGTAAATTCTTGTTCAACGAACGGCCATCAGTTGACGCTAGGTTGCTGAATGATCACGATTCTAGCATAATTATTCAAAGTAAAGCGTCTAACTCAGCCAAAGAGGTTGTATTACAAGTATATCGCATTTTGTTTTGAGTTTGATTACCATATGTAGGTAAACAAAAATGGAAAACAAACATTTCTCAGCATTCAATGAACATTTCTGTTGGAACTATCTCATATTCCAATGAACTGGAAAATAAAAAACACTGTTTCATGTTCTTTAAAGGAACGATTTAGCCATGCAATTCAACATGACACCAGGCGAGTTTTAATTACCAAACAAATGAATCACTATTTGTTAAAACAGAGTGGGTCATGCTATGTAAATTCTTTTAATCAGTAAAACAGGGTGATACCGGTTAGAGAAAATGAATAGCTGTCATTTCATTTTCTAAACACCACACTATCCTTTGACCGGAATCTTCAAATTTCCTGTTCCCTATACTCTTCAAAAGGGTCACCTCTTTCCACCGACCCATTTAAGAAATTCGTGAATCTGTAAGTAGTGACCTTTGGATAGCCTTATAGATATTGTAAACGCTCACAGCTTAGAAGTGAACCGTACAATGAGTTCGTTCTAAGAGATGTTATTGTTGGAAACCTAGATTTACCAAGTGACAAAAAATGGATTTTTTATACAAATATGCAGCCCCTAAATAAAAATAGTAAAATTGTGTTGTCCGTTCCTGTATTAACGCACTAGTTTTTTCTTTAATGAAAACTAGGTAGAGCAAAGAAAGAAGCAGACTTCACGTAAAATTCGTAGAAAGTGAACTTCTGGTAAAAATAAATTATGAGCTGTTCTTAATTTAATCAATAAGCTATGCACAAGAATCAGCTTCTATAGACGTGCAACAGGTATATCATTAATTTCAATACCTTCAGAAATGCTTAATATAGTATTTGTAGTTTATTTTTAATTAAATGGTTAATTTGTAAAATGAAATACCGACCGCTTTAAGTGTCCCGACTTCTTCAAGGCAGCAACACTGATTTGGGTGCAGTGAAATCAGTTGAAAAATTAAATGCAGGAAGCAGGAAAGGGTAAAAATACACAACAAATTGAAGAGGCAGTCAAGTGATCAATAATAAAAAATATTAATGCAGTCAGCGCTTTATATCGCGGGATGTTCGTTCTTTTACTTTAGGTACTGTACCAGATAGCAAACTAGAACTAATTTGTTTTTAGTTGATTTAAGATCAAACTAGTGGTGGTCAATGTTAAGGCGCGCACTGGTGAGCGGGAGGTCTGGGGTTCAAATCCCGCCAGGACCGCATCCTTGACTGAGGTTTTTTCCAGGTTTTCGTCATTCCTAATAAATGGCAAATGCCGGGGAGGTACCCTAAACTTGGGCCTGGAACGTTTTCTTCCTTAAGAAAAATAATTTCCCAAATTATCATTTCAGGTATCATCAATGTCCCCCGCCTGTGGTGTTTCATTGGTAAAACTGGCGTTAAACACTATAATAAAGTACTACAGGGGTCCTATTCTCGGTTGGATTAAGCTGTTTGGGTAAGGTAAATTTTCCTTACCGTGAGAAGATGAATGCTAGATAGTATTCCTGTTTACAGTATGGATGTCGCTATAATAACATTAAAGTCAAAGGGATAATAACATTTTTAAAAAATTCTTGCTTCATGGCAATGCATTAAAAGTGCACTTTTTTATCCGTGCTGAACAGACCAACGTCTCAACATGATGCCAACACATTGATCGCTGATACCGTCGCTGGTACTCCATCAATTATAATATAATTAAGCAATTAACACGCACAACGTATGATCAGGAATTATGTATTTATGTACAGTTGTTTTGCGTCTTTTCATTGAATAAATTTTATAGTCTATTTATTAGGTATAGAGCCACGATTGTATAGTGTTTAGAAGTAATAAAGGTGCGTATAATGCTTTATTCTAGTTGAATTTGTTTAATTGTATGTAATAGTATAGCGATGTTCTGGAATGTCTCATTCTCTTGTTCAGACCAAGGACAGGCGAGTTGGCAATGTTAGACAATAGACGTTAATACGTATGTGAGTGAACGGGCTAGTTACCCCTCAGGGGAGTGGGGGCGGGACTACCCAGAGTGAGCGTGTGAGCACGCATAGGATACCGTTATGAGACGCTGACCTCAGCAGAAACAGTCCATTTGAACAGAGCGAATAGCAAAGCTTATGGTTTCAGTAGACAGGCATAGCTAATAGAATGTCAAAGGGAGATGATGTCAACGACAGCCTATGAGAAAGGCTGACAGAAAAACGGCGGGAAATATCGCGCGGTTTATGGCGATAGCGTTCGGTTTGTATTAGGTATTTAAAGCGCAGACTCCCTCACAGAAGTACGTGGTTTACAATTTTTAGCCCCTCGATACGGTGCAGTTGCTGCATCTACGTCTGACAGTTCTAGGATTCGTGACTTAAGTCCGCGACATAAAGTTAAAGTTGCGCATATACATTAAGCAGAGCGGAGAGGTTACAATTCAGATAATACAGAAATATTTACAGTGATTGTCGCAACGGTCAATAATACGGTCATGTATTAAGCATAGACGAAAAGCAAAAATTAAGTAAGGCTAGAGGTACTCGCCTTAATCGTTGTGTCGGGCTAAAGTAGCCCAGAAACCATATATGCTCTAAATGTCGCATCGTCCGGTCATCCGAGCTGAGACAAAAGAACGCCCAGTATACGAGGGTAGGCCCATAAGTTTCCGGCTTAACCATTTTCAAGGTATGATAATGCGAAAAGTATATTTCATTTTTCAATATAGTTACACTTTATTGCATTACACTTCTCACATATTTTAATTAACATTTCACCCCCCCCTCCAATAGTCAAAAGTCTTGTTTGCAAAATGGGCATAAACAGCGTCCATCGCTTCTTCGTCTCACTTAAATTTCCTTCCTCGAAACTCCTTCTTGAGTTTTGAGAAGAGGAAATAGTCACTGGAAGCTAAATATGGGCTGTAGGGTGGAAGATCGATCTCCTTGAAGCCATATTTCCTCACAACTTCCTTTGCAACAAGAGCTGTGTGCACAGGCGCATTGTCTTGAAGAAGGCGTACACCACCACTCAGCTTTCCTCGCCTTCTCTCTTTGATGGAAGCACGTAGTCTGTGTAGTAGGCCAGCACAGTACTGCCCATTTACTGTGGTGTTCCTCTCTTTGAAGTCAATGAAAAGAATTCCTTCACATTCCCAAAAGATTGTGACCAAGATCTTCTTAGTTGACTGAGTGACCTTGGCCTTTAGAGGCGATGCTTCGCCAGGTTTACGCCACTCCATTGATTCTCTTTTGGACAAGCGATCATAGTAGAGGACCATAGTTTCATCTATTGTAACATTGATTTGCGGAACCTCTCTCTCGTTGCCACGGAAGAGCTCAAAAAATGCGACCACAAATGACTCGTTGCTGCTTTTGGACTGAGGAAAGAAGTCTAGGCATCCATCTTGCACTAACCTTATTCATAATTAAATATTCATGAATCATTCGAAGGACTATTGTTTTAGAAAGGCCCAACCTTGCTGCTACTTCTGTAACTTTGAGCCGCCGGTCTTGCATAATTTCTCCTTCCACAAGAGCGAAGTTTTCATGAGTGAGCACCTACAAGGGCCCACCTGCACGCGCTTCATCTTCAATGCTTTCTCGACCTATTCGAAAAAGTTTGGCCCATTCTTTTACGGTAGAATATACACCGTCCAATCGCTATTTAATTTCATTTGGAATAAGTCCTTCTTTTGTGAGGAACTTAATAACAGTTCGAGACTCCATTGTGAATATGTCACAATCTTCTACACATAACCTTCTTTATGCAGATATATCTGAACAAGTGAACACAGCAGAACGGAAGTTACAGCTGCAATTACTTGCTTAACTGATAAAGTATGACGCCAGATAAGGGTTTTGTGAAGGCGATAACGCTTATCCGTGAGGCTGGAAACTTATGGACTTGCCCTCGTATGTCGTCGTTTCTTTCGTGTAATTCCCTTCCTCAGTGCCGGCAAGCTGTAGTTCCCAAAATTTCAGCGGAAGACCCGAAGAAAATCTCTGCGAGGAAGAGTTGGTGATCTGCGCCGAGAACTGTTCTGCTGGTGATTCGGCTTATTTGCGGACGCCCTTTAACATCTCAGGTCATCAGCGACCCATTCAATTCAGAGCGTGAAACGGCCGGTAAATTTTGCTCACGGGCCTCTTATTTCAGGCTTGAGGTTCTTTTTCGTACCATAAATTTACTACATGAACCCACGGCTTTACTTCCCTTCCGAAGGAAGTCATAGTTGGGATTTTTTCACTCTGGCCGGGATTGAATCCGCGATCTTGGGTTTACTAGGCAAGTATGGTTACCATTAGACCACCAGGACCGATTCGAGTTATTGGTTTTCAAATTTTCTACTTAAGATCTTTCAATATCAAGTCTTACTAACAGAAACGAAGGAAAGCAGAATGAAAGTACTAAGGTTAGGGGCTATAATATACGAGGTCTGTTCAAAAAGTATCGCAAATTTTGTGTTTTTTTTCAAAAAGTACTTATTTATTCATGAATATCTATTTTGTCCCCTTCAAAGTAATCCCCACCAGATATTATACACTTGTGCCAACGTTTTTTCCAATCCTCGAAGCACTTTAAAAAATCGTTTTTTTGTGATCTTGTTCAGCTCCTCCTTCGATGCCGTCTTTATCTCCTCAATCGTGGCGTAGCGTCGTCCTTTCATGGGCCTCTTCAGTTTTGGGAACAAAAAAGTCACAGGGGGCCAGGTCTGGGGAGTACGGTGGCTGCAGCATCATAAGTGTATTGTTTTTGCCCAAAAATTCGCGCACAAGCAACGATGTGTGAGCAGGGCGTTATCATGGTGCAAAAGTCAATTTTGTTCTTCCACAAATCCGGGCGTTTCTGCAATTTGCTTCGCGCAAATTGCGCATAACTTGCAGATAATATTCCTTATTGACCGTTCTACCCTGTGGCAAGAACTCATGATGCACCACGCCCCTGCAATAGAAGAAAACTGTAAGCAAAACCTTCACATTCGATCGAACTTGGCGCGCTTTTTTCGGTCTTGGCTCGTGTGGCAGCATCCATTGGGATGATTGAGCTTTAGTTTCCACGTCATAACCATAAACCCATGATTCGTCACCAGTTTTGACCCTCTGGAACAAATTTGGGTCGTCGTGGACAGAATTCAACAGCTCCTTAGCAACGTTAATGCGATGGTGTTTTTGGTCGAAATTGAACAACTTTGGTACGAATTTTGCGGCGACCCGTCTCATGCCCAAATCATTGGTAAAAATCGAATGGCCCGAGCCAATCGATATGTTTAGGTCCTCAGCAACTTCTCTAACGGTGATTCGATGATTGGCCAATACTTTTTCTTCACTTCTTCAATGTTTTCGTCTGTTGTTGACGAGCTCGGGGGTCCGGGACGCTCTTCGTCGTTCTCATCTTTTCGACCTCCTGAGAACATTTTGTACCACCGATAAACGTTGCTTTGGTCCAAGGCAGCTTCACCATATGCCACAGTCAACATTCGGAATGCATCCGCGTACTTAATTTTGTTTTTCACACAACATTTCATACAGATTCTTTGTTCCATTTTTTGGAATAGGCAAAAATCGAAGACGAGTCAAAACACGTCCAAACAAAATAGCTGTCAACAATCAACTGAACATTCAAAATGGCCGCGGAAATTCAAAATTCGCAATACTTTTTGAAGAGACCTTGTATGTTAAACGCCTTTCACTGTAGATCGCAACCATGTGCACAAAACTATTGTAGCATGAAATATTTTTTAATTTAATCAGAAATAATTAATTTAGTACGACATATCAACAAGAAGCATGGTAATATGGAAGAGAATGAAATTCTAATCTTGCAATGTTTATTCTCATATGAAAACATAGTTAACATTTTATTTCCTTTTGTTTGGAATTGTGATAACAGTTGTGTGTGTGTGTGTTTTTTTTTTTTTTTTTCAAAAATCTAATTTTTAGTTCGATAAAAATGTCACGTTTAATGAAGTCAAACAAATAAACAAAATTTTCAAATGAATCACATTTTGCTTTGAATGCTTAATTATGCTGAGCTCACACTTTTCATAACTCGACATAACGTAGTAAGTTCACTAATATTCACAAACTCTGGCTGTTTACTGAACATTTCTTTTAGTTTATTAAAATTAACCGCCCTTATCTTTGAAGGCAATTTCTTTGGTTCAAAAATATAATCTAAGACTTTAAATGAATCAATATTATGTCCATCTTTCAACAGCAGAGCTTTCAGTTTATTAAGAGTTAAATCAGCGCACATTTTCTGGATTGAAACTACATTCTTAGAATCAAATATATCAACTTTCGTGAATAATAAAAAGATCCGGCCCTGATAATGCGCATAGCATTGTGTGCAAGCTACGCGGGCATTACGTATGCGTGTTCCCGGCCCAAGAGGAACTGCATTCAAGAAGTGTTTCTGCGGGGGGGGGGGATGCTTGGAGGTATTAGCAGTGTCATGTATTTTGTAATGATTTTGAAACACCAAATCGTGACATGTAACGTTATTATTGGAGTTGTTAAAACACTATCCAGTTTAATCAACTAGAAAAAGAATTTCCGTTCTTTTTACCAATGTAGCTTACCTGAATAAAATTCTTATAAAAGGACAAAAATAAATAACACCAAGAAGCTTCTCCTCTACATACTTCAGAAGAACTCGTTAACTGGTTCACAAGTGAAGATGATGGTGGCCAATGACTAAACAGAAAGGAAACTATTTTAAAAGTGCAATTATTAATTAACACCATCAAAATTGGTGTAAAATGTTATGCTTCTAACATATAAAGGATCGCATTAAAAGGAAATCACTACTATAAATTAAATTTATTTCAATGAGCTCTATGGTAACTCAAATGCTTTTTTAACTTCAAAAAAACTTAGGGCCAGTTTCTTTGGGATATTCCAACAGCAGTGACCCACAGTCTATGAAGAATTCTGTTCAGAAAATGCATTATCTTTGCTAAGATTAATTTGAGTTAGTTAATAATGTGAAAATTATATGGGCTTTGTATAAATAAAAAAAGATGTATATAAACATTTTATATGAGACAGCATAACGTTAACTCCTTAATTTTTTTTTTTCTCATGGCTAATGTTGATTTGATGTATTTACGGACGCTGTTTAAAATCTCGCTCGTCAGCGTCCCATTCAATTCAGGGAGTAAAACGGCCGACAAATTTTGCTCAGAGACCTCTTCTGTCAGGTTAGAAGTTCTTTTACATGCCGTAAATCTTAAGACATGGAACCCACGGCTTTACTTCTCTTCCGAAGGAAGGCATACTTAGGATTTTTACTCCCGAAAAACTCCATCGATCCTGGTAAGGATCGAACCCGCGGTCTTGGGTTTAGGAGGAAAGTGTGGTTACCACTACACCACCAGAACCGACATACATTGCTAAGGTTTGGAATCAGAGAAAGATAGGAACAACTCAAAGTCACGGTCTGGACTCTAACCACGGATCTACGACTTACCGTGCCAATACTCTTACAATCTAAACACTAGCACCTGCCCGACCATAGCCTTTTTTTGTTGTTGCTTTGTTTATTTATGGAGGCTCTTTAACAGGTCACCTCAGGTCATCAGCGTCTCAACCAATTAAAGACGTTAAACGGGCGATAAATTTTGCTCAGAGGCTTCTTTTTTTAGACTTACTTAGTCATACTTAAGATTTTTATGCGCGTGACCGGGATTGAATCCGCGATCTTGGGTCTACGAGGCAAGTGAGGTTACCACTAGACCACCAGGACCGATACCATAGCCGCGAATCTTCCCCGTAATATGCATGTAAGAGCAGCAGGCAACAATTGTACTTAGAAGGGTGTTTTATAAATAACATCCTTCGCGTGCCCGTCCCATCCCATGGAACCAAAATTCTGTTTCCTTCGTGATGATGGAACTTTACTTTTCTTTGTTGCGAGGCTGATGAAAATAGAGCTGAAGGAAGGCGTCTTCGCGGTCGAATGGTGATACCAACTCGAGCTGCAGTAATGGCACGCCGGCCAAGGAACACCTCCAAATTAGAATCCTCCAGCTTGGCGGACAAGATATTGGAGAAATGTTTCTTGTTCCCCTCGTCTGGAACTCGGCGATGCGTACCCGCGTCTTAGCCGTAATTTGAGTGGGCGAGAGGGAGAATGGCCGCAGATTTTCTTGTTATTCTACAGGAGAATAATTTGCTGCACATCGAATCCAGCATTTCCTCGGAATGAGCTGTTGTTTACTTCAGTGTTTCGGCAAGGAAAATAGGAAATAACAGAATGAAATGCTCTTATCTTAAAACACTTTTTGTTGTATATTTTTAGCATCATCATATTTCTGTCAGTTTTTATTGGTGTTAACGTATCCAAAGCAATTGGCAGAGTGCCTTTTTAGAATCTGTACAAATTAAATCCTTGTGAATGGAACGCTGAAGTTTTGTATATACTTTTTTCTGTCTTTTAAATGTGAATCTTTTACTTACACATTTTAATTTCCTTAATTTAATTATGTATTATTTATATTAAAATTGTCTACAGGTGTATTTAATTCCTTTCTGTAACCGCAACAATGACAGTATCGGTGTTCTTCAACGAGTTCAAGTTTCCGTTAAAAGGAACAATGAGTGCCGCAGTGTAGAAATGTTTAAATTATTGTTTGTACCTGCCTCCCAATTAGTTCATATTTTTTTTAAATGCTACAATGAATGCGAAAGTTGCAGTCGGCAACTTCTTTTTTTTATATGTCTTTCAGTTTTCATTTGAGTCAGGTTTGTATAAAGTAGTTATGCCAAAATTAATAATGCCTTAACAATACATTTGAATCCGACGTGTTTTCAACTGACGGCATAATTCTTCTGTGTAAAATATATGGACAGACAGATTTATGAAAAGAAACATTTTTGTATCTAAACATGTCAGTACTAACACACACAAAAAAAAAAGTCGTTCCTGGGGGTGTAGTGGTAATCATACTTGCCTCCTAACCCAAGATCGCGGATTCAAACCCGGCCAGAACCAATGGATTTTTTCAGGCGTAAAAATCCCAAGTATGACTTACTTAGGAAGGGAAGTAAAGCCGTGGATCCCATGTCGTACGACTCGTGAGCGGGAGATCTGGGGTTCGAATCCCGCCAGGACCGACCTCCCTGATTGAGGTTTTTTCCAGGTTTTCCTCAGTCCTCATAACTGGCAAATGCCGGGGAGGTAACTTAAACTTAGGCCTGGAACGTTTCCTTCCTTGCAAAAATCCTTTCCCAATTTACCATTTCATCTCATGTATCATCCGTGTTCACCGCCTATGGTGCCTCAGTAGTAAAAACGGGCGTTAAGCACTAATAAAAAAAAACGGCACGATAAAGAACCTCAAGCCTGAAAGAAGAGGCCTCTGAGCAAAATTTGTTGGCCGTTTCACGCCCTGAATTGATGGGACGCTGATGGCCTGAGCTGTTAAAGAGAATCCATAAATAAATCAAATAAAAAATTCACAGAAAACACTTTCCAACGCTACTGGGAGCACTATTGAATCTAGCCACTTTCCTCCGGAAAGGATATCAGAAGGGGCACAGATGTCAAATTTTAGTAATACTAATAAAATAACACCGGCACTAATATTTTTAAATTTCCCATTATCTCTGATGTGTAATAGGTATAATTATCTTTAAGAATGACATTATGAGAATCAATAAAATAATATTTTAGCATGTAATAAATTACGTTTACAACAAACTAATGCATCGACGTCTTTTTACACCATTTCTGTGGGTTGCTGACACCTTGACATAAGCTTGAAACGTATTCTGCCTGAGTCATCCGATTTCTTAATTTAGTTATCACTCTGTTCATGGTGCTGAATTACCTTTCTAAGCCGGCAGTAAAAACGGTAATGCACAGTACACGTTCAGCCAGTGTTCTTAGAACTGCATAGCCAATATCGACCCTTAAGATAAAAGAAGCAACTTCACACGACGGATCTTCTGATTTATTGCGGGTAACTAACTTAAAAAGTACGTAAACAATAAAATTCTAACATCAAGCAGAGTTTTACAATACTTTTCAATAAACTCTTGACATTTTTATAACTTTCAAAATAGGTACTTAGTTTATCACTTTCACAGCCTTGTCATTGAACCTCTGCTCCATTTTATTAATTATACTTTTCACACATTTCCGTACATTTCTCATAGTTTTTTTTTTCTTTTTTTCCCCCGTTGAAGAGCACAAGTTTAATTTCTGGTGTGTTCACTTCGTGAACACCATTTTATCTACTAAAATCGTGATCCGTGCTGTTTATTATTTCGCTTTGTTAATTTGGTCGCTGCAGTTACCTGGTGTATTACAGTGGTTTATAGTTGAAAGTAAATCAACAGTAACATGTTACTTCTTTTGATTTTTATTACGTTAATATTGTTTTAGTGAAATCACACTGAGAACTTATTTAATAGAAAGTGTTAGTACAAAATGGGTTGCTCTTTATGTCTTAATTATGTATCACATAATACCATATTTACATTTCCTATATAGCAGTAATTAAAAGAGGAGCGGATATGCCATGCAGATATTGAAGTTAATAATGAAACTATTAAACATTTCGTATCAAAACTGGTCGTTAGGGAGGGCATTTTCCTTGTGCAGTTTTCCCTAATCTACCATTGTATGTGACAGTGAGGTTAGCAATGAAAGGAAAAATCCGGAGGAACTATGAAGCGTGGTTTTGGAGCGAGATGATTGCAAGTGAGGTTAAGATAAGACAGGTAAACCCATTTATAACTATTCCCAAGGAAGACTATAAGAATAGTTTAGGAAGACTATTTAATGAAAAGGAATACTCCTTTTCATTAAAACAGACAATGATAAATGTGATGCTGTCCCATCTATGTCAATTAGTTTTAAGATGCCCAGTAATTTGGAAGTAACTGTATTTTATAAAGAGTTGTGCCTACCTGTGGAGTAGTTTATAGTACACATTATTTTATATTCTTTACATATGAGAAATATTGTTTGTAAAAAATTTCATATCCTTAAAAACCATCGAAATATTTTTCTAATGATAAACAATGCCATCTTGTAAATCTACGTAAAAGTTTCATGTTTGGTATTGTAAAAGTTTCATATTTGGTACTGGCAGTAGTAGGGCTATTTCGATCGCCATTTTTTTCCGGAATGGGGGTCTGGTAAATGTAGTTGGTCTTGGTTAGAGCCTTAGCTGTCTTTCAACGATCATTCTCTTTACCAGTTAAACATCTTCCAAATAGTCGTACACATTATATGCATACACGCTTATTATTATTATTATTATTATTATTATTATTTATTATTATTGTTATTATTATTATTTTATAAATTATTAACACTTTCCATTGTCTCCGTATCTAAATAATTCAAATTAAAACATATTTAAACTTGAAATACTAATCTTACATCGCAGAAATTCTCAAGTCAACTCTTCTCCGAAATTAGATGAAAGAAATCTGCAAAAGTTGTATTCAGTGGCTCAGGCAATTGGCACTCTGTCTCCTTATTGACTACGATGGCCATTGTAATGCTGGTGACCGTGAGGTACAGCTGCATTAAACACGCTCCTTACAGCAGTACCGGCGCATCAAAGGCATGCCACATTGCTGATGTTTTTAGTGCGGCGATAATTGCAGATAGAAGTGGTGTTTGAAGAGGGTGTTATTAAATTCCTGTTTTAATTTGTCAAAGTCAAAGATTAATTTGTGTTTTCATATCCGATGGGGAACTAATAAAAAAACAAAGATCAAAGCATTTATCAAGAGCAGTTCAGTGTTTTAAGGTGATTAAGTCTCAATTAGTCTCTTTTTAGATCTTTCAATGAGATCAATACTTCTAAAACCGAAATTGGTAAAAAATACTCAAGAAATGTTTAATTTCGAAATAAAACACATATGATACAAGTCCTAATTATAAATAAAAATACTAAAAGCATATAGAACTTCAGAAATGTGATTGGTATTATTGCGCCATCTAAAACATCGGCAAGTCAAAAGGTGAGTTCGTGACTTCACCAAATGTAGCGATATTACATTCACTTTATCATTACCCCAGCATCCTTTTGTTTATCAAAGCTGGACCAACGTTATCTACATTCTATTGGAGTCTTCACGAAATTGTTGTTCCATATTCCTACAAACTTCATTGGTGTTAGCGTTTAAAATGAGATAAGATGTTTAGTATGATTCTGGTTGGCTAAGGGTCTAGACAGAAAAATTGCATTAATAAAGCACAATTTAAACATAAACATATAATATAGAACAAGTTAATCGTTTATTTTCAAAATTCTTTTATCTCCAAAAAACAAAATGTTTCAGGACTCAAGAAAGTCTTTTAAAAATCCTAATTACTGCTAAATTTGATTCTTTTTTTGGCTTGTGTATTTGTAAACCTGTTAGATTTTATGTGTAATTTGAAAAAATTGAACGTACAGAAAATGTAATGTTCAGAAATTATGTTTTAATTTTGGAGATAGTAGGGTTTTAAAATTAATAATAAAGATAGAGGCTTCAGAAATTAGCATTTCACTATTAATCTATTTAAACACACTGTTTTTATTATACACAAAATTATTTAACAGAAATGAATGTCAAAACGGAACATCTAAACAGATGCAACATTTCTGAATCATGTAAAAATATAAAGATTTAAAGACGCTCAGTTTATGTTATACTAATAAATAAAGTTTGTCTTGTGACTCATAAAAGAGTTCCAATATTTCTTCCTCTTAATTTTCATTTTCTTGTGGATTTTCAATTTTAATAGAATACTATGAAGAGTCTGAAATCTCTCTAGTCGCTATCATGAAGTTTAAAAATAATCCTTTATATTTTTTCACACTTGATTATGACACGTCCGTATTCTCACAATTTGTTATGGTCGTATCACCAGTAAGCTCTTCGTCCCTTAAATAACACAAACTTATTTGGGCTTTCAAAATGAATGTTGTAGTTTTTATTTAATTATATCAGGAAGGATCTTTTACCGTCAAATGACCACTCTTCTTCATACTGCTTTTATAGAGCCACCACTATTTTAGCGAATTCCGAAGGAATGAATATATTACTGTTGTTACCCCTGAAGCTATTTTTGAAAAATTCTTCAAATCTCTCAATCCTAATTACCAGGTACCGAAAATGACAATGAAAAAAAGAGCTGTTAACGCTCTAGCAGTCGCAATTTTTGTTTTTTCTGAACCAAACTGAGCATATAACCAACAATAAACAAACGATTCGTAGAGTTCGTTAATAACAAAATTAGACCATTGGGGATGGGAATTAACCTAAAGCGAAAATTAAAAAAAGAAAGAAAGAAAGAAAAATCGCTCTAACTGTCGCAACTTTTGTTTTTCTCAATGAAATTCGGTACATTTCTTTAAAATAAATTGATAAATGCTGTTTTCGAAAATCAGGACAAACGAGCCATTACGAGTGAGGGTATACCTGAAAAACGAGTGGGGTTTAAGCGAAATTTAAAAATAGGCCTAGTGGCAATTTATTTTTTAAAAATAAATTTGGTATTATAAGTCATTGAAATAAAATAAGAAAAGCAGTGTCCGAAAATCAGTGAAATCGGACTATTACGAGGGGGATTTACTTGAAACTGAAAATTTAAAAATCATTTTAGCGGCATTAATATTTATTTTTTCACAAGAAAAGTTGGCATATACCATTTAAATCAAATAAGAAAACTAGTTTCTAAAAATCAATGAAATGAGATTATTTGAAGTGGGAGTTTACCCGAAACCTAAAATTTAATAATTACTCTAGCAGCGCCAATATTTGCTTTTTCGCCACGAAAACGCGAATATACCACTTAAATAAAATAAGTGAAATAGTTTCTGAAAATCAGAGTAATTGGGTCATTAGGAGGAGAGGTTTACCTGAAAACCCAAAATTTAAAAATCGCTCTATCAATATTTCTTTCATCACATACAAATTCCGTATATATCATTTAAATAAAATAAGACAAATAGCTTCTGAAAATTGTGGAAATGAAGCATTAAGGGTAAGGGCGAACTTTAAAACAGAAATTTTAAAATCGCTCTTTCGTTTAATTTTTTCTACATTATTTTAAAACAAAAGAAAAAATAATTCAGCATATAAAGTGCATTTATAACGATGCATATGTTTTATATTTAAGAAACATCGTCGTGAAGATAGTAAATGTGAAATATTCATCTGTGTTTGAGAATTATATTTGTATGTAAGAGCGCTCTGTAATAATCTTTAGAAAACGTATTCGTTACATATTTTTACTACCAGGTATAACATTTGAATTAAATTTCATGGCCAATAAAACCAATTAAACTTTCGATTGTTTACAGTTGATTGTGTATATTTACCTGGGAAATTCTAATTGTGTTTAAATAGTAACATGTTTATGTTTTATTGAAACGTATGAATACCATCTTCTTAAATAAGCAAAGTAACTGGAAACTTTATGCTATTTCTCCCTTAGTAAATGTAAAGATAATATCAAGGACTCACTTAGTCCATAAATATGGTTACATTTAAAATGTTTTTAAAAATACTCACACAGTATAGCCTTGTACATCAGTGGTCATATATTTCAAATAATAGTATAGCATTACCTTTTTGTTTTAATAATAATAATAATAATAATAATAATAATTCTAAAAATGCTACTTATTTTTTGTAATATTTATAGATTGCAAGAATTCTTATTTTTCTCTCCTAATATCACAAAGTAAACCGTAACACATTTCATTTCATTAATTAATAAGGCCACAATTCTGATTTTAAATTTATTATTATAAATTTATCCATAAGTTTCCGACTTCGCCGATAAGGATTATCGCCTTCACAAAAGCATCTGGTGTCATACCTTATCTGTTAAGTACATAAGTGCAGCTATAACTTTCGCTCAGCTGTGTTCAGTTGTGCAGATATAGTTACTTAAAGAAGGCTATGTGTAGAACATTATGATATGTTCAAAATGGAGAATCGAGCTGTTATTAAGCTCTTCACAAAAGAAGGACTTACTCCAAATGAAATTAAACAGCGATTGGATGATGTATATGGATAAGCATCCCCTTCATATTCTACCGTAAAAGAATGGGCCAAACGTTTTCGAATGGGTCGAGAAAGCAGTGAAGACGAAGAGCGTGCAGGTCGGCCCTTGGAGGTGCTCACTCCTGAAATCATCGCTCTTGTGGAAGGAGAAACTATGGAAGATTGGCGGCTCAAAGTTACAGAAATAGCACCAAGATTGGGCCTTTCTAAAGCAACAGTCCTTCGAATTATTCATGAACATTTAAACACGAATAAGGTTAGTGCAAGATGGGTGCCTAGGTTTCTTTCCTCAGTCCACAAGCAACAACGAGCATTCTGCTGTCAGGCATTTTTGGGGCTCTGCCATGGCAACGAGAGTCGCTCCTGGTGGTGTAATGATAACCATACTTGCCTTCTAAGCCCAAGCCTGAAAAAAAGAGGTCTCTGCAAACTTTGTGGGCCGTTTCACGCCCTGATTTGAATGGGACGCTAATGACCTGAGATGTTAAAGAGCGCCCGTAAATAAACCAAATCAAAGTAAAAAAATTGTGGCAACGAGAGAGAAGCTCTGCAAACCATTGTTACAGGAGATGACACTATGATCCTCTATTATGATCCCTTGTCCAAAAGAGAATCAATGGTGTGACGTAAATCTAGCGAAGCACCGCCTCTAAAGGCCAAGGTCACTCAGTTAACCAAGAAGATCATGGCTGAAATATTTTGGGACTGTAAAGGCATACTCTTCATTGACTTCAAGGAGCGGAATACCACAGTAAATGAAGAGTACTATGCTGGTCTACTGCACAGACTACGTGCTTGCATCAAAGAGAAAAGGCGAGGAAAGCTTAGTGGTGGTGTGCGCCTTCTTCGCGACAATGCGCCTGTGCACATAGCTCTTGTTGCAAAGGAAGTTGTGAAGAAATGTGGCTACAAGGAGATAGACGATCAACCCTACAGCCCAGATCTAGCTCCCAGCGATTATTTCCTCTTCTCAAAACTCAAGAAGGAGCTTCGAGGAAAGAAATTTAAGTGTGTCGAAGAAGTGATGGATGCTGTTTATGCCCATTTTGCAAACAAGACATCTGACTATTTGTTAATTCAAATATATGAGAAGTGAATTGCAATAAAGTGTAATTATATTGAAAAGTGAAATATAGTTTTTGTCTTTATCATACCTAGAAAATGGTTAGGCCGGAAACTTATGGACCTACCCTCGTACTAATATATCTTGTTGAATTTCAGCAGGAATTACCTTTATTATATCACACTCTTTGCTCCTATACGGGTGGCCCAGTTTGCTAAGGCACGAACTCGTAAACGGGAAATCTGCGTTTTGAATCCCGCCAGTACCGTCCTCCCTAACTTGCGGTTTTTCCAGGTTTTTCTCAGCTCACATTACTGGCAAATGCCGGGGAGGTACGCTAAATTTAGGCCTGGAACGCTTCCTTCCCATTTTATTATTTCATATCATCGTCGTCGTCATAGTTCTCAAGAGTACACAGCCTGTGACACTGCAATTGTTAAAACCGGCGTTAAGCACTCTCTTTGTTTGATCTACTTTACCATTGAGCCAGCATTACATCATTACAGATGATGAGATTGAAGTAGAGACAGGAGCTTATTTTTCACAGTTGGAAAAATATTCTTTTACTGATTGTATTAAAAAGTTGCAAAGTCATTGGAATAAATGTATTGATTTGCAACGTGACTATGGCGAAAAACACTTAAAAACATTTCTCGTAAATCTGGTGTTCTTTAGGTCAGGCCAAGAGCTTTCTCATTATGATGGACAATTATTCTGTCTTCAGTCTTTGTCTGTGAAGTTTTATTAGCCTGCATATCTGTTCACAAATCTAGTATTTTTGTGGCAATTTCATAATATTCACTGGGCAAGTATGAACAAAAATAAGTAAAATAAAACAAACCAATGGAATTCAACACACTTTTTAAATACCATCCGAATCCTATCTTCACCTTCATCATTCTGCCGATTATCGTATTACAAATGGACATCACTGCCTTCTGCCGTCCTTGTGTGGAACTTTAATGTTTAACTGGCAACAGAGTTGACATTAGATCATTCACTCACTACTGAATCAAGTTTGATATTAAATTCATATTCTTTAACACGAAATATGAAATGAAAAAGCAGATTGGATTGTTAGGGTCGGAGTTCGATACTTCAGCCTTGCTCATGGGCTGACTTTTGTGCCTATGCTGCCATTGGGAGCAGTTACGGAAGGAAGGGACGTGGAGAGAGACATGGTGAGGTATAAACATAGCTGCAGTCCCTAAGTAGTTTTCAGATAGAACATCCTGGCGCCTGCAGAGTCCCCATCCAAGGAGTTCCAGCCCCTAGAAAGATCGCTTCCATATCAGACGCCGGGGCAAAACCGGCGCTTGATATGAAAGCGAAAACGCAAGCCACCATCGCATCGCACCGCACCAGCCGCCCTTGCCCGGACTTTCTACCCTGTAACGAAACCAATGGAATGAAATATGTGAGATAGAGCAGAAAATTCTTGGAAAGAAAGCATTCATCCCAACATTCGTCTAAGTGACCAGGAGAAACCACGAAAATACCCAAGGTGAAGATGGGTGGCTCCAAGGGATTTGAACGAATTCCAAGCGTCTCCGCTTTTTTGGAAATGAAATGTGCACTTGATATTGTTCAGGAATATAATTATGATATATGAAATATTTTGAATTTTAATAATCTTGAGGGATAGAAAATTAAGAAAGTTAACAGCATTCAATTTGGTTTATAAACCCTTTTGTTTCGTAAACTGACGCTATCTCAGAATTTCTACACACTCATTGTGCCGCTAAAGCTTGAGATTTAAATAGTTTAAACGTAGTAACCTCTACCAAAAATCCATGGGCATCGAATGCCTCTGAGTGCATTAACCATTTGATAGCACGTATCTTTCAATGGTTACTTTATTTTTCCTTTTATTTATTTTTTTATGCTTCCAATGTCTCTTGAATCCGATTTTCCAAGTGTTTGTAGAAGATGAGTTATGTCCAGAATTGAAACTCTGTGCTTGTAGCCCAGATATTTCAAATAGAGATTAATGTTTCGAACTTTTGAATATAACCATTCTTAGTGTGAACATTAAGTTTTGTCTTCTAGTTATTACATGAGTATAAGTTCTCTGAAGTTGCAGAAAAAACATGCCTGTCAAATAAAGGAATAACAATTGTTTTAAATCTTAGATGTTATATATTATAAAAAGTTTACATTTTCTGATATACAGCACTAAATTATTTGAATTTTTCTGCTACAAACTATCCCATAGTGTTTTAGTATCTATAATACATTTAATAAATACTTAAAATAGAGTAAAACATGTAGTATGTTTTACGTTATACATATATACAGTTAGCGAAGTATTTTTAACCCATTTTCAATTTTGTTCTGCACTGAAAATAAAGATTATAAATATATGAAGAAATAAAGAAAGATAAACGTTTTAAAAATAGTTGTTATGATTGTTGAAACAATATCTAAAATTTCTGGGACCAATGTTCTTGAATATCTGTCACTTAATCTGGAGTTACCTCCCTAGTAACCTTAATTTGTAGCTATTGTATATAGAGATTTTTTTTTATGTTTGAAAATTGATATTGGTATTGGACGAAACGGTAAGAGGGTCTACGAAACAAGAATGGCCACTACTAGACCACCCGGTCCGAATCGGTCACTCAGGTGTCTTAAAACGATTTCGGGAATTATGATGAAATGCCAATTAAAACTCTGATAGCGTTGTAGTGTTATTGACTTTTCTTATGGTGGTGAATTCATTATGTTTGAATATTAAACGCTGTAAGCTCTAATTGCATAGCTCAAAGTTAAAAAATAACACTTTTGCAGGCAAGAGAATTTAAATAATAATTATTGAGCTTGCCTACATATATGACGTATGCGAGAATGCACACTAACCGGAATGTTAGTGCTGTGACAGACAAGTGAAATAGTTCATCCAAGTATGGAGTATCGTATTTTTACATTTCGCACAAAGGAAGAAGTAAAATAGAGTGTGGTAAGTTATTGAACGATTTTGTAAGACCATACTTTAACCAGTACTGAACAGAAATGCATAATATTACCATCAATGAAATTGCCCACCAAACGTCTTGAACGTACTATCTAGTGTGACGTTCCAGTTGGCAATATTGATGCTTCTTCACAATATTGGAAGTAGAAGGGCTTAAACTTTGTCCACAGGAAGAAGTCGTACACCCTGAGATCCAGCATTCAGGTGGTCATGGGTAGATATCTGCTGGGGTACACTATCTTGGTATGTGTTCATTTAGGTAATCCCGGAATTCTCTACGTTCCTCTTGTCTACGAGTTGAAGGAATACACGTCCCGTGACAGTGCCCTTCGCGAAGAGGAATGGGCCGAACACGTTTTCTGAAAACGGCCTGGAACTAAGTCCACTTTGGAGCTGTCAAGTTTCATCTTGGTGACATATATAGGGATTCCCATATTCGGGCATTTGGTCTGTCACTTCATTAGTAAAAATGATTCATTGCGTTCGGATTTGGGGAAAATTGGAGTACCGCGAGACTGCTATGAAAAATGAGGTGAACTAAATGGAAAGCAAATTAATGTGTCAACTTTAAAGATGGACCCATGGTTTGTAACTTCTTTTCAGAGTGACCAATATGTTCTCAATGATCACCACTGAATTTATTGTAAATTTCTTTGGTTCGAGATCTTTCAGACATTAGTATAACAATGCTGTTAATTGGTCTCGTGGGAAAACTCTCATATCGACAGACTGTAACAGAATGCTATCTACTAACTTGTTCTTTCTTGTACTGTTTGTAAATGCCAGTAAAAGATCATCAGTTTACTTTACTTCCTAAGTTCCACATTTGAGATAATTGTAACGTTGTCAATAGAACAACATTAAAATTTTCAGTTGGTATCCAGAAGTTCCATTAGAAGTCCTGGTATTGTCAGAATGTGCTAATCCTTCCTTAAAAATCCTTTCCCAATATATCATTTCATATCAAGTATCATCAATGACCACCGCCTGAGGTGCCTCGGTAGTAAAAAAGGACGTTAAATACCATAAAAAAAAGAATGTGGTAGTATAACTTTCAGTTATATCTCCAGAACTTTGCAGTGGAAAAATTACTGCATTCTGTGTGTTTGATTGTTAATAACCTTTAGGAATGATAATAGTCTCTTAAAGAAAGTGCTGCACATTACTACGAAAATATCGTTTTGGGCCTGTTAACGCACACAATTGTCTATCAAGTTAAGGAGAGAGTTTCTCTTGGTCCTTGCTCTCGCCGCTGCAGGAATCGCTAGTGTTTGGACTGGTGCTGTTGAAGTGATGTTGGGTGCTGGGAGTAGCTGCAACCGTTGCTGAACTGTTGGCTGATGGCGGTGGAAGGAAGCTGCACAGTCCACAGAAACCGGCTGCCGTTGAGCTACCGGTATATGATGGGAAGCTTGCCAAAGCCAAATTCCTGTGGATAAAATGTATACGTAGAAATAAATGTTATTTTTCGAGTGATTTCAACAGTGGTTGTGGCAAAGTGATTACTTCCTTTTTTCGTAAACTATTTGCATTGTTATTACAGTGAGGTTATTTGAGTTATGACCCGGCAGAGCGCGGTTATATACTTAGAGAAACTAGTCGTCAAGGTCGTTCATGTACAGGTAGCAGTTGTACATAATTTCATGGAGGCTTAGTGAGTGGTTGTGCGTTCGTATATTACTCGATGCTTTCATTGTGTGTAAATTGTAAGCTAATTGTTCTTAGTTAATTGCAGAATATTGCAGAGAAGTGGTAAGAAAATTTCCTGGCAATTTTGTTCCAGGTAGAGAAACTGTTCGCCAGTTTGTTAAAACGTTATGAGAGACGGGGTGATAAGAAACGTTTTCCGAACCGCCATGTTCATACTGAAGAAAAGTTATATGAAATGCAGGAAATTTCTACGCAGATATTGGCAATGTATTGCCGCCGAGGGACATCATTCTCACCATCTCTTATAACACAGATTATCGTTTATTAGTGCATTTTCCGGTTGCGGCGGATGAATTTCAATAATCTCACTGTACATGCACTGTTAATGCTTTGTGTCGAAAAGTCTCTTACTGAGTTCGCACTTGGTAGTTTTCTTTTTAGCAAACGCAATTTTATTTCGTTACAGTAACAATATTTAGAATTATGGGAAAAATTAGCTGTCGAAGGAAAAGTATTCAGTATTACATTGAGACACAGAATACAACGAATAATATACCCATTAATTAAATTACATTTGTAATAAGAGAATGTTAAATAAGAATACAAAATAATAGCATTTAGAGTAAGAGAAATAACTACAGCTGGAACAGCGATTGCTGAAAATCAAATAGAACAAGTTACAATATTTGAAATGCAATATATTAAAGAATGACATTGCTGAGCGTCTATACAGAAAATTAAGCAAGCTTTGGGTCACACACAACAGCAGAAGCAGGAACTGATTCATGATCTTCTGGTTTTTATTTTTGAGTAGGGTTTAACGCTCGTTTTTTGGCACTACAGGTGGTGGACACTGTTGGTATATGAGATGAAATGATAATTTAGGATGGATTTTTTAAGGAAGGGAACATTCCATGCTTAAGTTTAGGGTACCACAATGGCATTTGCCATTTATGAGGACTGAGGGAAACCTGAAGAAGAAAAAAAAAAGTCAGAGAGGAGGTCTTGGAGGGATTCGAGCCCCGAATCTCCCGCTCACGTGTCCGCGCCTTAACGACCTCGGCCACCCGTTTGATAAAAAAGGGAAATAAAAAGGTATTTTTTTAAGATACCAATTTTATTTTTCAACATAATCTATATCTTGGCTCTTTCTATTTCGATTCATCTTTCAAACAATTCAACAATACTACTGAGATTATTCCTTGTAAATGCCAGAAGAGATGAACCACCACCTTCGCCTGTCGTTATCCTCTTTGCTTTCGTTCTCCGCTGCTTTGACTGTGCTTGTACTTAAGCGTTTAATGGTGGATTCAGGTTTCATCCACGGTCGCGAATCGACTCAAAAACTGCTGCGGATTGCGTCTCTAAGCACAGCATGAAATGCTCTTTTGTGTGCGCTGTCTGTCCCGATTTGTACGAAACTCGTTGCGCACACAGCTTTTTCACATATAGATTTTGTGCGCACCTACAATCTTGGCTACCTAGCGCACTTTCATTTTGCCGTCTTCCATGATAAAACGAAGTTTTCAACGCTGGTACTTAGTCCCTACGAACCTCATTCGTTTCTGAATGTTTTCATAACACTTTTTAATCACTACACGAAACACTCACTTTCGTCCACCATTTTATGGCAGACGCGACAATGACACTTGAATGTCAAACGCTAATTACTAGTCACACTTGGCTATGCTTTGTCATAGACAAAAATTATGCTTATCAACAATGTTGCCACTTAAAAGAAGTTTCTTGGAAATTTATAGGGCTTTTCAAATAAACCTCGTATCTCGAAAACCCCTAGGTTAGGGAATTAACATACTAATTCTTTAGGATTTCTCTGCCGGCGTAGCTATTATTAAACTATTGATCCTTATCGGCTATTTTGCTATGGTCGTTAGTTAATGATAACGCTCACTCAGTTCAATGACGGTGTTGGCCGCAGTTGACAACGAAAGCGTTGGTTTTTTTTTAAAATTTCATTTAAACTGATGACCACGAGAAAATAGCCCCATAATAATCACTTTGAATAATTATTTAACATTAGCTTAACATATCTGTTACTAACAGAACCGAATTTAAGGAAAGGTTATTGGTTTTTCTGCGAGAATAAAATTACGATTATGCGATTCAAGAATATCTCGTAAAAAGGCTCATGTCGAATCAGACGATTTAATCGGAAAATAGAACGAGCATGCGTATTGATGCTATAGACCAATTGATCCTGGAGGTCAATTTAAGAGCAATAAATCACCATACTTGATGGCTTGGCTTCAGTGTGCATCACTTAAATTAGCAGACTTAGTGGCAACAACATGAAGTGTTATTATTATATCTTCTCACCCAAAGTTGCGACAGTAATGCAAAGGAAACAACCGTATAAAAACAAATGTAATTTAAAAGAATTTGGCTAATCGTTAAAAAGGTGAATGAAGAATTTATTTAATATTAAGAAGTGTATGGTAGCTATTTTCTGTTTTCTGCCATTTAATCACCATTAGAATTAATAAGTAGAAAACAAAAGACAGTTGTTATATTACTCTTCGTTATATAACAACAGTAATGCTTTTATGAAACATTATCTCAGTCATAAAACAGACGAGAATCTGCATTTTACAGTGAAAATGGCTTCAAAAGTATCATGTGTTCAGTAGTTATTGTGTGGGAGGACGTGTCAATGAAATACACTTCTGTTTTAAGAAGTGCTTCATCTCTAAAGGCTTTTCCACTTGCAGATTTTGCAAACAGTGTAATTACTCATAATTTCACCTGTAACTTATACATTGTCATTCACAATACGTAACATGTCTCTAATCAGCAAACCTTTTCTTGTGTTCATAAAAATGAGGTAAGATACCGAAATACATTCCCCCTCTTCCTCCCTTTTCTTATCTTACACATTTATCTGTATTAACTATTCTAGGTGCCTAACAGCTCTAATCGCCTTATCAAGTTAACTGCAATATGTTGTCAACATGAGAGGAACTTAATACAATTTCAACTTAATTGTTATCGTAAATTTATTTCTACACATACCAGCTGCTAACAACACTCGCGTGTAAACAACTCATTCATTTGTTTAGCATATTTATCTCACCAATAAAGAGTCACAAAACGAGATACGAGATAGCTATTTACCTTCAGAAAAAACATTCATAGCTTCCCAGTTAATGTACAGAACAAACCCAGAATGTTCGGCATTTGTCTTATGAACATTTTCCATCGTTTTGATGATAATAATCACACAAAAGTGAAGTGAAACAAACATATATATTAAAAACCTATATCTCAAAAAATATATGGTCAATTCAAGAAATGAGAAAACAAAAGAGAAAAACCGGAAGTGGAGAAGGATTTTCATAGAAAGGAAAAAGAAAAAAGAACACCTCTTTTCTTTCTCTTTTGCTTTTTCTTCTTTTCTCCTCTTTTTTCTTTCCAGCTTTCTTGTAACCCTCTTTGCAGAAATGGAAAGAGTGGGAGGAGTAGTTAGAGAAAATGTTAATTGTTTCTTTTGTGTGTCTTTGACGACTATGGTGAGATGAAATAGCTGGAGACCATCGTTTCTGATCTCTAATTAGAACAAGCTACATATGTGACGAGCGTTGCATTCCGAGTTTTTTCTGTGCCACTCGACGAGTGTACAAACTAGTTCGAATATAGTTCATTTTTCATAATCACCCAAAAACTGTCTTTCTGGTGATTGCCATGGACACTCCAAAAAAAAAAAAAAAAAAAAAAACCCAAAAATGAATTTATAAGTAATTGTGCAAGTTCATATCCTCTGGGGGAGGAATTTCCCCTCCCCTTTTTTCCCTTTGCTTTGATTACATTTTTTTTTTTCATTGAAGAATATTAAAACATTAAGTTAAAAGCTAATAACTGCTATACTGAAATGAGAATATGTACCTATAAAACAAAGTAACTACTTTTAAAGGAACAAGTTCAATAATGGTACTAGGTTGGTTTAACAGCCTATACTATTGTCTGCTTTAGAACCACAATTTTTACTTAATTTTATAGAGTTGGTTTTTATTAAAATCAATTGAAACAAATATATATATATATATATATATATATATATATATACTATTAATAGAGTAATAAAAACTTCTAAAAAGCATAAAAACTCATAAAAAAAAGGTTCACATAAAATTTCACACTAAAAACCGTAAAATTGAACACTAAAATCACACTATATTTCGAGCTTGGCTCTTGGTCACGTGACCAAGCTCGAAATATAGTGTGATTTTAGTGTTCAATTTTACGGTTTTTAGTGTGAAATTTTATGTGAACCTTTTTATATTGCACTCTGAGTGTTTTTTATGAGTATATATATATATATATATATATATATATAATTTTTCAAAAACCTTAAGTCTTACTCGTTTTTAGCCATTTCAAGGAAAAATTTAACCATTGGAAAGAAATACAGTACACTTATCCTAGAAAATTTAAAAAAAACGTTTAATAACTATTCAAATAATTTAAAAATACCAATAAACTGGCATTGCATTTGAAGAAATTGGATAAATCAAAGCTTATTTGACGTGCAGGATTCTTAACAAATTGAGTACATTGAAAACGCGTGGAAAGGTTTGAAGTATAATAAATAAAAGACCAAAGTAAAATATGCTCGATTTATTTAAGACGATATCAATGCTGTAATTATTAATAATAAATAACATACTACTTTCCAACTTCTGGATGGCTAACATTTACGTGTAGAAATGAAGGAAGCTTTCTGCTGTTCTGCAATGAATATCAGCTGTTGCACAAAGGGATGCGCTTCAGGGGTTTATTTTGGCGAAGCAAGGGGGTTAAGTAAGACTGTAACAAATCAAATTAGGTAACGGCTGGGAACATCTGTTGTGTTGCAATCACGTGTGTAAGTAGTTAAACACAACAAGCACCACTTTGGGGGATGATTGGCGTGTCTCTTCACATTGTTGATACATGCGAACTAGTCATTGTTACCTGGGAAACTGCACCATCGGTCCCTCACCGCTCCCTCTAGGGCGCGAACAAAAGAAGCGTGGTAAAAACTTTTAACACAGGTTTAATGATCCACTCTGGGTCACAATAGACGTCCATGGAGATTCTTAAAATGAATGGACACAGATCATGAAGGGAAGTTTTCGTATCCTAACAAGTGACGGCGAACACTGCCTTAGTCTTTGTGATTTTAATGAACCCCTGGACAAGGTCTGTTCTTCATTTATTTAGCTGTAACTTCATCTGACTGCCAAATTCTTCAGGATGTTTCTGGCATCCATTAGTAACCTATGGCTTTTGAGTTATTTTGGTTGGAAGTCTAACTGGTATCCGACTTTGGAGTTAAGGAAAATATGTGGACAAACACACCAACCAAAGTAACCAAACTGCATCCTCTTATTTCCTATTTGTGCCTAGTATTTACCTATTGTACCGTTGAAGTGTCTGCCATCTTTCGGTCTGGCAATTTTTTAGGTTTTAAAACCCCTACTCTGCTCCCCTTAACAGTCAAATTAAAAAGAAGCAATAAATGTGAAAATGTTTACGTAATTCATCTCATTTAATAAAGCAGTCCTAAAATATTTTATAAAATAATTTATTTTATAAAACGTTTATCTTTACTGCTATAGAATGATTATATTTATTCCATAATGTCGGTCGCATGTAAATAAATAAGCATTTCTCTTCAATTGCAAAAATAAAAAGCTCCTATTAAAGGACATAAGCATGCAAAATTGTACACTAGAGTGTTTTTATTGACCAGATTTTCAAATATAATTTTCCTTCTTTTAATAAAATATTCAAATGAATAAATTTTATAAGACAGTTATTATAACATAAAAGCATAATTAATATATTGCAGTAACTATTTTCAGGGTGCCTAATATGTAAATATTTTCTAGGTGTTTCTATTTTATTTATTCCTTTTTAAATTTTATATTTCGTTTCAGGGACATGTTTTATCGCATTCCAATAACAGTCGGAAAATTTAGTTGCCCTTTATTCTTTTTTCCATAGTTGAAATATTTTATGGAGGCGTTCCCTATTTTCGTCATTTACTGTCAATTTTAAAGAAAATCAGTCAATACGAGAAACAGGAACATGCATGTTGATCGTCATTTTGGAACTTAATTGTCGACAGAAGTTCATTAACCGCTGAACTTTCAATCGTGTTGATCAGAGTAGTGGTATTTGGTTTATTTACGGACGCTCTTTAACATCCCAATCAATTCACGGAGTGAAACGGTCATAAATTTGGCTCACAGTCCTCTTCTTTCAGGCTTGTGGTAATTTTACATGCCATAAATTTACGATACGGCCTCACGGCTTTGCCTCCCTTTCGAAGGAAGGCATATTGTAAGATTTTTACGCCCGAAAATATGCATTGATCTTGACCAGAATTGAACCCGAGATTTTGGGTGATGATTTGTACGTCAACCTGAAGATTCGCTGATAAAAAGCGAAATCTCTATAGTTGTTCAAGGAAATGAAAAAGTAGCTTTGGAAGTCATTAAGTCTGTTTATCTCAATTCCTGTTGGTCTAGTGGTAACCATACTTAGCTCGTCTGGTAATGGTGATCTCATCACCTCACCTGTGATTTTTCGAACTAGCTCATCGTGTCTTCATCGTGGTGGCGTTTGAGATACTATAAAGCCAGATCCATTATTTACATTTTGTTTTGTGAGGTATGCATGTAAGGCACCCGTCGTGCACAGACTGTGAAAAACTAACCTGTTATTACACCATGCCGAGTGAACAGCGGCTGTCTGCTCGGATTAAATCTTCCTTTCATTGCAAATTCGCCTCTATTGCAACCTCCGTTGGCGGGCCAACGTGATGTCGTCTTCGTGCTTCACAGGACTTCTGCATCCTTTTAAAAAAAGCTTGACGTGACAGACACTTTTCTCTGCATAATGGGAAGTGTTTCTTTATGAATATTTGATTTCATATTTTACCCAATAAAATCGCATAACGAAACGCTGCTCGAGGGTTGTACATAGAAGTGCCGCCAGCTTACAACTGCTGTTTCGTTATTGTAAAACGTCGTTTTTCTCCTATCAAATGTCACTCATTGCCATTGGACTAATGCTGCCATCTAGTGGCAATAGTTTCAGGTGCCTCGTTCAAACATGTAATACCCCACATCAACTATAACGTACTTAATGACTTACCCTCGTGCATACATCTGAATCTTCATGCTGTAATGTTTGTCCGAAAGTGTAAAAATTTAAACTCCAAAAATTTATTTGTTCAGTTCTTTCTTTCTTTCTTTCTTTCTTTCTTTCTTTCTTTCTTTCTTTCTTTCTTTCTTTCTTTCTTTTCTTTCTTTCTTTCGCGTCAAGCTTCAGAATATTCTGCATTTTTTTTCTGGACCTGTTCGAATTTAGTTACGCTTAGCACAAAGAGATGGTCTGGGGTAGAGGCCAGCATCTACGGGCGGTGATTGCGCGGACGCAGATGGGGTTCTTTACGTGTTTCCAGATAGAGCACTCCAACGCCGGTGGAGATCCTCGCCCTGGCACTTTCGACTTTATAACTGAACCAACGGAATGAAATTAAATGAAATAGGAGAGCGGAAAATTCATGGAAAGCAAATATCCATCCAAGCATTCGCCTAAATGACCAGGGGAAACCACGAAAAAACCCAAGGTAGGATGCGTCCAGCGGAAATTGAACCTAGAACCTCCCGAATATGAGTCCCAAACGCTACCGCCTGAGCCACCCCGTTCAGTTAGTGGTTGTTACTGCTGCGGAAGAAAATACCGTAGGAGAGACATAATTATAAACTTGGATTGTTGTTGATTTGGATTATTTACGGACGCTCTTTAACATCTCAGGTCATCAGCGTCCCTTTCAATTCAGGACCGATAAATTTTGCTCAGACGCCTCTTCTTTAAGCCTTGAGGTTCTTTTATATGCCATAAAGTACAACATGTATAAACCTTGGAGACCTTGCATATCTTACAATTGAGGTTCTGGAAGAAAGGAATAAAATATTAATATAAACGCATTGCGGACAAAAACTAGTTTGGAATAAATAACGCAGTCTGAGCGAGATTTTTACTTTGCGTTTCGTTTATGAGTTGCATGTAAACATGCACTATTTTTTTTTGTCCTAGTTGTCCTACTTGAGCGCAAAGAAGAATTTGGCTACACTGTAATTGAAATAATTAAATTCAATCGGCTGGCGTTAAGGATCAGACACTGCTATATGGGGGGTATGACGTCGCTTGAATACTGCTGGCAAACACAAAGGTGTATATTTACTCTGGAAAACGCGGGCAAACAAAACATTTTCTGCTCTATATCAAGATCACTAAGTAAAGAATTTCATAACATTTTTGTGTTTTTCCCATTTAGCCGATTTCTTTCCTGTTTTCGACGAATTCAGCACATTCCACTCAACTCTTATATGAGCATAGATGTCTATCATAGACATATATATGCGAAATGAACTAAGTTTTGCTGGTGCCACGACGATATTTGCTCAACTTAACCAATTTTGATTCCTGTCGGGAATTCTGATGACAAGTGTATACTCCTTATTCTTTAGTTTAAGGTTGAATGGACTTAAGTTGGAGTTTAGCTGAAACGAACGTAGGGAAATGCCCTACAGTATTATTGCTTCAAAATGCGTGACCAATATATCATTTAGGAACTCGCACGATCAATTAAGCGTAGCGTTACACAACAGTTCACAAGGAAGAGTGATGGGTTGGAAATGGGGGAGAAAATACAATTAAGAGTAACCGGAAATTGGTGCCAAAATTTCGCACGTGTTCTGTTAATGATTTTTAGACGCTGATGATAATGTTTGGTGTTTCTTGGTCTGACAACCGAATTTCCGTGCTCTCAGTTCAATCAACACAGGGATCAGAGGGTTCATGCTTCCTGGGGAGTCGTTTGAAGTTTACAGACGACTGTGAGTGCCTAATATTATAAGAATGGATTAACACAATTTATTTGTTTATTCTTTTAATATATAAATAATAGGGAATTAATAAGTAACACAGTTAATAATAAACAATAATTAAAATTTTAGGGAAAAAGGAAGGGAAAAGGTGCTGAAATAAGACAAAAAGAAAAACAAAAATAAAAGGACGTAAAAAGGAATAGGAAGGTTTAATCTGATATCGTCATTTGAATTTCATTATAGCATACAGAACAGGTTTATTGTAATTAATCATTAAAACTATTATTAGTAAAAATTACAGGAACAGATTAATGGGTTACACAGCAGCATCATTCACTATCATAATGCGTAATACAAAATTAAACGTAATGAGATTCTAAAGCAAATTATATGAAAAAATATACTATAGAAAATATGAAAACGTAGCAAAGAAAGAGCAGAAAGGATAGAAATTATGGGCAAAGGGGAGTGAAAAAGGGATAAAAATCCCCAAAAGAATGAAAATGCTATAAAATGATCTTCATTCTCAATGAAGGCAACGTTTCACACATTGGTTTCTTTTAAAGATCTTTAATTTGCCCCCACCCCCAAAATGCGCGTATCTAAAAACTTAACCCTAATAATAATAATAATAATAATAATAATAATAATAATAATAATAATAATAATAATAATCGTCGTGAAAGAAATTTCGGAGCTCTTCTTCTTCTTCTTCTTCTTCTTCTTCAAAATGTGATTGGTAGTTTTAAACAAATTTGGGCTATCAACAATTCTGCTATCAACATTTTATTTCATTCATATGAATGTAGTGAATAACAGGGAATTTTATGAAAAGAAATATTTAACCTCTTTTATTCATTGCAAGATGAAAAGGAAATATTTTTGGCTCTATGCAGAGTGAATAAACTCATTATCATAATGCTCCGCACACTTTTCTTTCGTATTTTGACAAAACGCGGAAAATTGCTCTATTTGTGTTTCGTTGAAAACCAGGGATTCAGCAATTGTGAAAATAATAATAGGTCAGAAATTCAAAGGCAATATCAGTTGTCTTCAGAAAACGAAAAAATAATGTTCAAACTTTAACTTTATCTAACAACATTCAAATCCTTAATTTGCCTGTAGTCATTCTCATAGTCGAATTGCACATGCCCTCCCTCCCCCCTTTTCCCCCAACCAGTGGTTCTAGTGACATCTTCTATAGTTTATACTGTTGATATAAGGGCTCAATTTCAGGACTTTGCAATTGAAAGCGACACGATTTTTTTTTTGCATATAATTGCAAATAATTAGTAATGATTAATTTTCTTATAGTACATCGATTTCGTCATGGGAATTTTTTAGAATGATCACGTAGATACCATGTCTTCGGACTGCGGCTTAAACCTTCCACCAGTATATCACTTGAGAGACGCTATTTCTTCATTGGCAGATTGGAGATTGTGAACATAAAGTCATTCTAGAAGTTTTTGAAGACATTTTGGATGAAAAAAATGCTCAATACTATGAATTATTATTGTTAAAACTGCGGTAATTATCATTTAAATCACTTAATGTTAGCAACTCAGGTTAAAATAAACGCATTTCTTTATGAGCCGAGCATACTAATCTCAGAAAGGAAACCCGATTAAGAGAAGGCGGTGATTGCGTGACCTTCCTTAAAGGGCTTCTTCTCCTGCTGTAGTTGGGGAAGATAATCTCTCCGTTTGACCCTCCTAACATGTCAATTAGAAGGAGCCAGTTGTAAAACGACTATCGCGATAAACCCTTGCACTGAATGGCCTCAAAGGAAGATGAAAGCGACAAATGATGATATCAGAAGTAAAGAAGGATTGTAAATGGGGCTAATTCATACCGAACAAAGACGGTGTTGCTGTAAATCGTATGTTCCATCTTCCGGCCAGAATGATTATTATTGATATTCTATACATCTCTGACTCATCATAGTTAATCGCTATTCATTTGTTACCATATGGAAGAGGACACTAAGCATTACCAGCGATTTATGTTAAATAATTTTATACAGATTAGGCAGCTGAGGTTTAGTTACAACATTTAATTTTTCTTTGCAAGAATTGGCTATAAGGCCTTTATTTGAGAAACGTTAATCTATTGATTCCCAGCTTTTTATTTAAGCACGAAAAATTGTATGCTCAAAAGATAGGCAATTTCGAAGAGTTCATGGTATGTAGTAGTATGGTTCTAATAGTGGTGGTAGTAATAATAATAGTAGCTGCAGTATCATATTAACGGAAGTGGTAGTCATCGCAGTAATATCAATATTATAGTAGTAGTAGTAATTTTGATAATGATATAGATTTGGAAGTAGTTTTAGTAATAATGGTGGTGATAGTAGTATTGTGATGTTAGTGGTGCAAATAGTAGTTTTGATAGTAGTAATAGTAGTAGTAACAGCAGCAGTAGTAATGAATGGTGTTTAACGCCCGTTTTTACTACAGAGGCACCACAGGCGATGGACACTGATGATACATGAAATGAAATGATAAATTGGGAAAGGATTTATTTTTAACGAAGGAAGCGTTCCAGGCCCAAGTTTAGGGTACCTCCCCGGCATTTGCCATTTATGAGGACTGAGGAAAACCTGGAAAAAACCTCAGTCAGGGAGGACGGTCCTGGCGGGATTCGAACCCCAGCCCTCCCGCTCACAAGTCCGTGCCTTAACGACCTCGGCCACCCGTGGCGGTTAGTAATAGTAGTAGTAGCAGTACTTGTTTTGATTGTAATAGCGGTCGAAGCAGTAGTGTTGGTACTGATAGTAGAAATAATAGTAGTACTAACAATGATAGTAGCTCTATCACTAAAGTAAAGGCAGTAGTGGTGGTGAGAGTAGAAATACTAGCAGTAATATAATCATCGATAGTAGTGAATGTAGCAGTGATAATATTTACTGTGGTAGAACTGAGATCATTCCAGTCTTAGAATAATTATAGTGATTATTTCATTTAAATGATGTCATCTTAAAATCGAGCAATGAAACGAACAAAATACTGAATTTTGACCAATCCCAGCCGGACACCGCAGAGAAATTATCGAAAAGCTTTATCAAATCCGTTTTATCACGCAACGTGCATTTGTCTTGTGTTCAGTGCAGCCAACTCCATACCTCTACTATATTTAGGGTTATCTATGTTCCTGACGCATCACTGACCACTTTTCTGTTTTTTCAGTAATTGTAAAATTAACTAACATAATGTGAATTCATTCAAGTATTTGTTTCTGCGTATTCAGCCAAACAATCTGATATCACTTTGTAAATTATGTTAACAATATCTGCCTAAGCAACCTTAAATAAAAACATTGTTCAGAATGGTAAAATGTTTTCTCTGTTGCTCTTAGTAAATCGAACGATAGCGACTGTAATAGTCGATTTTCGTCTATTTCATTCCCACGATTTCTCAATAGGTATTCATAAATAAGTATAACATTTTATACAATTGTTATTAATCCGTGCGCGAATTTCAAATATATATTATCTTTATTCTATTCATAAAGTATCCCTAATCTGTATTTGGTTCTTCTCTATTGACATTGTTGACAATCGACATTCGTCTGTTGCCAAGTGGCTTGAAAAGGTTAAGTATTCATAATACAAATGTACAATTATTGCAATACTGTAAGCCAAGTTTACGGGAATTATATTTAAGTTCTTATTTTATTTGTGAAACAGTGCTAATATTATCTATAGGAGGTATGAGCTGTCTAGATAAATTCACTCACCACGTTCACGAATTAATTGACAATCTCAGACCCTCTTGTGATATTACTTATGATAATACTTCAGGGAGTACAAGCAGTGCTTATGCATATATAAACCAATTTAAAAGATAGGGTGGAAATAAACTGCTGGTGAAACAAAAATATCAAAGTTATAGTGTAAATGATAGGAATAGTAATGATGAGAAAAGATATCAATAATATCAATAAACTCAATGATGGTAAATTCTACAGCAAAATAGGATAAAAATAATGTATTGCAATATAAGGAATATAAATTGTACTATTATTCCTAATCACATTACACAATTTTGTAAAGATGCATCTTGTATTTAACACCCGAGTTTTCCGTAATGTTCCCCCCCCCAAAAAAAAATAATATTCCAATTCAGAAATTTCTTTTTTTGTGCAGTACTTTTGAACGCAATTTTTCATATTCTACTCTTGAATTCTGGACGTTATTCATAACATCATCTTCAGTGAATGTGCCCTTTTATTGTGCGAGAATCTGGAGTAGGTACTACCGCTAACGATGCTGATGAGTGTTCTGTAATCTTCTATCTAAACACCGTCGCCGGCTGGTCATCTTCCCACGTGCAAACGAGATCAATCTGTTATGAAGCCATGGATCCTGCTGACAGGAAGTACAGCTAACTAAAGTGTAGACAAAGGTCTTTTCCCTTATGTACGACAACCATAAAGCAATAAATCAGCCGTTAAAAAGAAAGGGGAATATGTGACATGGCTGTACCTCTGCCACAACGATATAGTGCGGTTTATTAAAAGCTTCCGTTTTCAATGAATAATTATAACATGACAGGAATTTGTCTGCTTTTGCTCATTACAGGCATTGGAAAATATGAGTTATAGCTCAATAGGGCATGAACATTGATCCATTGTCAGAAACTGAACATAACGAGTTTTAGCGTAATCCTCCTGGTTTGCAAGGTACTTAATATAAACGGCACTTGCCTATGCCGCTCAGGAAGAAACCACTCATCACATTTTCCTTACTGTCCGCCGATTGGTTAATTGATTAGTTTTATTTAAGGACGCTCTTTGACATCTCAGTTCAGTAGCGTCCCATTCAATTCCGGGCGTGAAACGGCCGACAAATTTTGCTCAGAGGCCTCTTCTTTCAGGCTTGAGGTTCTTTTTGTGTGAGGGTGCAAGCACCAGGGGTTTTCAGCCCCTTTTCTCTTATTGCTGATGATTAGGCCTTCGGAGAGTACCAGGCAATATACTGCGTTTATTGAGGGACGAACCATGTACAGTGTAATTCTTCCGAATGAATCCATATACAGAATCACGGAAATGTTCGGTTCTATCCGGAGGCATTTTCCTCCAATTTTTGCCATTTTAAACGCATTGCTCCATTTATATTCTCACTAAACTGTGTCTTCAATCCTGAACAGACTTCCGACGTTTACGACACTCATTTGTCAGGAATTTGATTATAATCCGCTGTTCTATACAAATTGATCTTTCGCTTCGCTCATCTTGCTCGCAACTGACACTTGCACAGTGACAAACACAGCTGAATGAATGTTTGAACAGTTCTACCACTTTGCATGTGTGATCACTTTCAACGTTCTGCGTTGCATTATTGAACTACAAGTGCTTATAATTCATATTTGCCAGCGCTCAATTCTTTCATCTTCTTAAATGTTGTTCATGCACGGTATCCACATTTTCTGGTGCGATTACAGAAATAGATCCACCATACGATGTAACTCTCTGATCTCTATTCTTAAATGCCATAACCCATTTTTAAGGTAAGATACCTACGAAGAATGTATAAACCATGTTCACATGAATTTTATTTTAAATCCTTTCAGTTTGTACTTTTATCTGATATCTTTTTTTTTTTTTAATTAACAATATATGGGATGTTCGGAAATTAATTGTGGTTTTAGTGATTTAAACTTCAGTAAAGCATAAATAAATTCCAAAATAACTTTATTAACAAAAGCCATCGGCATCTACACATGTTTGGCAATTAAAACAACTTTATTTATTACATTTCAATAAAAAATATGGCTTTTAGAGACGAAATACCATCTCAGCTTAAAACTTTATTCTTCAGAAGACTGTATAGGTGCCTGAAGACGTGAAAGTCAGTTGGTGCAACGTTGAGTGAATATTCTCGTTGAGGAAAAGTTTTTTGAAAATGATGCCCCTCAGCGGCAATACATTGCCGACACCTTCCTAGGAAATTCCTACGTTTCATCTGACTTTTCTTCCGTAAGAACACGACGGTTCGAAACATGTTTCTCGTCATTAACGGATCCCGTCTCAGGTAACTTTTTAAAAATGTTGATGAACACGACTGCTAGAATATTTTCTTGCAAATCACCGTACAATTTTATCTGCAAGAATCCGTTTTCACATATGTAGCACACACAAAAGCTCGTTCTTCAAGATTATATTTATGTGCATTATACGACCTTGACGAATGATTTTTCCCAGTACGCAGCTCTATAACTCAAATACCCTGTAATTTGTGTAAGCAACATTCTTCGTTATGAAACTATTTTTTCAATCTCCATACATAAATTGGTTAAAAATATAGAAAATATTTTGTAAAATGACTGGAAACATTTTCGTGCATATAAATTAGTATTTACATGCAAAACTAAAATGAGGCATGGTATGACAAAATTTCTACCTGTGTTACAAAATGAGACACGTGTTACTGACATCTAGAAACATAAAAAAAAAAAAAAAAAAAAAAAAAAAAATAGGCTTAAGTCTTTCCCCTTTGGCAATTTCCCAAAATACACCATTTATTGAAAAGAGAGAGAGGAACAATAAGATAAATGAGCTCTGTGAAACGAAAATGATGATGATGCATTACCTGTACTGCTGGTCTATTTGAGCCTTTTCAATACGTTTGTCTTTGGCTCGACGGTTCTGAAACCAGATCTTGATTTGTGTCTCGGTGAGGGCCAACGTCTCTGCGAGTTCAAAACGGCGACTCCGGGAGATGTACTCACTCCGATGATACTCCAGCTCTAGACGGAGCGTCTGCTCATTGCTGAAGGTCGTGCGTTGTCTTCTTGGTCTACCTTCCTTCCGCCGCCTCCTCGCCACTGCAATATCCAAGAGTCATGCGTTGCAAATAAAATCATTTAGATAAATACAAATTGCTAAGAAGTTGTATTATAGGTATAGATCCGATTAAAATATTATTTATTCTGCTTTAGTAGCTTATGAACTTTTATGCAAAAGGGAAATACCAATTTTAATCAATCACACATTATAAATAATATATGTTTATATACCAGAATAGTACACAGTATATATGGTTAATGAAATTCAATATATAATACTATTTGAATAAAATTACCATAACATTATTAAGTTGTTTTTATGTTAAAATGCTATCACCAAATGATTATTATGTTACGAAAATATTAAAGAAACAATTTATGTATTACTGAAAACAAAGTCAATCATTTATCTTCGTTACAGAATACACAATTAGAGTACTTAATAAATATTCTCATGTGCCTGTTTATGAATATTAAAATTAACTACCAAATTAATTATTAGTAGAATTTTATAATACTAAACTGTCCTGAAATTAAAATTTATAAAATATCCTTAATGTTATAATTTTTCATTCAAATAATGATTTTATCTTATTCCTACTAAAAGTATCAGTGAAACAAGACTTGTAATAATGTTAGCCTATTTTACAACTTTTGTTTGATGTTCTCAGTACAAATTAAACAAATATATTACTTGTAAACTTAATTATACGACTTATAAATATTTTAATTGATGTCCTTTTACAAAATACAGAGAAAACGTTGGTTGAAAATGTTTAAATGATTAATTATTCTATGGATGCAACAAAAATAAACGTCATAGTATACGGTCTTTATAATAGAAGCAAGTGATATTTATATTATGCCTAACATCGAAACTTCAACACAGCACAAAATTAACTTAATACAGACTTTGTCATGTTATCATAGGGGCCGGAGGGGCTTGTTCCCTCCTCCAGAGTTTCCGCAGAGGGGTCAAAGTACCCCAAGATTGCCAAAAGGTGGTGATAATATCCACATGTAGTTAATTTTTATTTTGGGCTAGTTCATATTAAAATATTGAAAGAAAAAATCTCACAACGGCAGTAATTCTATTCATTATCACAGTTTTCCACTCAAGAAGCTCATAATGTGTGCAGCATTTTCACTTACAACCACGGTGTACCCACTTCAAAAAGATTAGATTCTTTAAGCGCTCCTCACAGGTTTTTTACCACTCATAATATAATTTTAATAACTGATGTTTCAGTTGAATGTCCACCTTCTGTTGCTTCTCATCTGTAGGTTAAAATTGAAAAATTCATCACAAAGAGAAATGATGATATTACGGACAATGGAAAATTGTTTAAAGACGATATTGATCCTGGAAGATTGATATTGCATCTTAACATACTTTATAAATATAATTGTTTTCAATTTATACCTATTAATTTGAATATATATATAATGCTGGCGATAAAGGACATCCTTATTTGACGCCTTGGTTTATTTCTTTTGTTTCCAATTCTAACGCCATTGTCAATCTTAATTTTTGTACTTTTATAGCATAGACTCTGAATTAATTTAAACTGATGACTCGAATATCCTTTCTCTTGCATTTCAGTCCATAGTTTATTTCGGAGAACCCTATCAAAAGATTGGTAAATTTTGTGTTATTAATTTATGGTTATCCACAGCTAAAGTTCAGGCGAATAGAATTTTATATAAAAACATTTTGAATCAACAAACTTGTCAACTTTATATATATATATATATATATATATATATATATATTTATTTCTTCATTAACACTTTTAGTGCATACCTACTATGAATAAACCTGTTTCATTAATAAAGCAGTGCCTTTCGTTAATTAAGTTAAGACTTATAACACCCAACATATTATTCTGTTAAAGCGGTCAAGGTTCTAAGTTTAGCAAAGAGGCGCTGATCTGTGACAAGAAGCCGTGTCAGTATCTCTCCTGCCATTACCGTTTAAATCTGATCCACTTAATGCACGCCATCTGTCAGCCCATATGCCGCACGTAAACAGGAAGTTTTCTCCACAAAGCTGTAAGTTATGCCGACAACATATCGATTTCAGCTTCCTCTGTCCGGTATGTAAATCTTCATTTACTGTAGATGTGCTTACGCCGAGGAAGAAGTCGAGATATGTGTGATGAATTGTGTCTAAACTGCACATTTCTGCCATAATAATGTAGATTAAATATGTCTACAGTAACATTTGGAGCAATATATGAATGTATAGATTCTAGAGTGTCTATAATTATACATTTTACTTGCGCTTTATCAATTATAAATACATAGAACAATGTAACGATTATTTTACACCCCCCCCCCATCTCTCCTCCTTTCGAGTTTTCTGTAGAGCAAGAAATTGAGCTTTCTAAAACCCATTTCATGTACACCGGAGGGATGGTTCAGAAGGTGGCGCTTGGGAGCACATTCACGAGGGTCCGGGTTCAAATTCTTTGCGGAGGCCATCCTGACCAGTGGCGGCTCGTGGCTCCTGTAGAAAGGTGAGCCAGGGGCAAACTAAATGACACCCAACTGACGTGGTAGAAGGTTATTTTATAAAGACCTATACTCCTCCCCGACATTCTCTTATAACTGCAGCCTCATCTTATGTTTGTGCTATGAACTTCTGGATTATATGGAACTCTTTTAATTCAGCTGTTTAAGTACGCTTAAGTCTTCTGCAGTAAATTCAGAACTATTAATGAATTTTATGAATCTTTCAACCGGTCTACCCCCAGTGATGTATCATAATCACAATAAATTGTGACATGGATGTAATATCTGTCGTTTCGTCGGCCTGTACAGAAGCAAAATTAGTTATTTCTGTCTCTTTTCTAATTTCATTCTTACACGTCTATCACCTCACATACTGTCAGCCAAGATGTTTGAAACTACGGAGAAAAAAAATCTTAATTCTGTGCAATCTTCTTGAGTAAGCTCCTATAGCTTTCGGTTTACGAGCTTCAAATTTTTTTACTGCTAACTTAGACGGTAAAATGGAGTTTTCAATAAAATGTCCACTTTATTCATTGACACAAACAGATACACTTTTTTGTAACTTAACAGTTAACAGTGCGAAAGTAAACTTTTCACTGGCAATCAGAGAGAAAACCTCTCAATTTAAAACGAAGTGTGAAAACAATCCCTAGTCAGTTATGCGTAGTAACCCCTCAAAATCTGGTTCGTAAGAAAAGAGAGAATACCAAGCGCTGGCCAGGGAACTATTTGCTGCTGGCTCAAGAGGACGCAGAAATAAGCAGGATAAAAACGTCCTCGAGAGGAAAAGCGTTTATTGCATAAGATACAATAAAGAACTAATCGATTATACATCGTTGTTTTCATGAATTTTTTGTTTTTCGATAAAGTTATGACATTTTCTTTCGGGGGGGGGGGGCCGGGCTCAACAGGCCCCTAATCCTGACCTTGGATCAGGAAGCGGACCTTATGAAGGGCTCAAACTCCTTAGAGGGGTGGGGACTCCAATCGTCGGTGTACTATATCTAGAAAAACTGTTTGAATCGCCGTCTATGTTCTTGCTTCACCGCCCCTGGATCCCCAAGGCCGATGTCTCCCTTACATCGTTCCTTCTTCCCGGAGATGTCCCCATTGAGCAAGGCTGAAGTACGGAAATGACCTCCACCATTCCTACCGATCAAATCCAGTCCACTTCACGAGCTCTCTTATATGCTCCCACCTACACATTGAACAAATTTTATCGTCTTTTGCGTAGCTCAACACACAGACTTTGTTTCATTTTACTGCTACAGTCTTCTGTTATATAGCACGCCAATACAAATGTTAACAGCTCGCTCGTATCAAGACAAGATTACCAAATTGTTGAACATTTGTCGCCGCGGTCCAACGACCTGGGAAAGGTTAACATCAAACAGTGTTGCCATGTTTCGAGATAAAGGATTTATTTTTATGAAAATTCTAAGAGAGAGAGAGAAAATATATATGAGTTATTTCTTCTCTTTATTAAGCTTTAAACTCTTTATTAAATTTGATTTATGGCACCGATTTTTCTTTCACCCTGTTTATGTTCTTCTCTCTCTTTTTAATATTTTATTGATTGCCGCTTTGATTGCATTGTCTTCTCGCGATGCTTGTAGTTTAGATATGAATACTGTAGGTGTAAGTCTGTAGGGATGAATGAAATGAAACGAATTAATGATGGCGCAAATGAGTTTGGAGTCCTTGGCGTCTTAAAGTTATCTGGCATTTCCCCTTCTCAGGATAAGGAAAAACTCCGAAAAAAAACCTACCTAGAGAGTTTGGCATCACCGGGATTCGAACCCAGTATCTCCGGATTAGCAGTCGCAGAGACTCTTACTAGACCATGGGGGCGGTCTAGCTTCTTTTGTTTCGGTGTAATTTGTTTCTGTTTTTTTTTTATAAATGGTTAACAATAATATGCATATTTTATTGAATAATACTGTCATACGCAGAAGAGTTTGCAGTATCATCCACTTCTGGTGAAATTGATCACTTTTCACTTCAAAAAGATGGGCAATACTTCTATAAACTTTGCAAAAACATTAAATTTTTCTGAATAAATTTTCAATATATTATTTTGTTTTCTATATTAACCAGGTAACTTACGAGGCATGCAAGAGAGAGAGAGAGAGAGAGAGAGAGAGAGAGAGAGAGAACACACGATCGACCTAAAACTATTCAAAAAGTCAACAAATGATATATTGCATTAGAGAAAGCAGCAGATTAAATATTTTACAACATGTAATTTATCTGTAAGATTTTATTTTGTGAGTTAGTGCTCACAAAACTAAATGTAAGGTTTAAAAACCACCATAGTGTTCGCTTCCTTACTGAGACTTTTCAAGGTTATTCCCTTAGTTCTGTAGGTGAATGCTGTGAAATGTAGGCTACAATGAACTCATTCGGCCAAATTATTATCTATCATTCTTCAGGTCGTCGGTCCTGGTAGTGTAGTGGTTATCATACTTGCCTCCTACACTCAAGAACGTGGGTTCGAACCCGGGCAGTACCGATGGATTTTTTCGGGCGTAAAAATCCAAAGTATGGCTTCCTTCGGAAGGGAAGTAAAGCCGTGGGTCCCGTGTCGTACATTTACGGCACGAAAAAGAACCTCAAGCCTGAAAGAGAGGCCTCTGAGCAAAATTTGTCGGCCGTTTCACGCCCTCAGTTGAATGGGACGCTGATGACCTGAGAATTTAAAGAGCGTCTATAAATAAATCAATAAAACTAAATACACTTTTAACATGACTTCCTCTCACCGCACGTTTAAAAATGTCTTACATTTATATAGTCATTAGATATAATTACCTCAACATATTCTACGCAAGGAACCGAATTCGAGAAGCTAGCGGCGTATCAGAGCAGGAACAGGAAGTGCGAGTTATTAATCAGTTCTTCCTGCCGGGGTGATCTATGAAATGTTTAGGGTTTGTCTTAACTTCCTGCTATTGTTCTGGTCTTGCGGAAAATTTGGGGCAACATGTCCCGTGGCACGCGACTTGCCGGAAGTAGCGCATTGCTTCGTGCCGTGACGTCCGGTAGATTCTTGCGCCCAGGGGCAGCAGATACTTCTTCATCCATCTCTCAGAAGGGGAAAGTTAAATGAAGGATTAATGAGGAGGGGGTGTAATTATTATGAATAATGCTACCAAGGGTTTCATTTGTTGTTATTTTAATGCAGCATTTCTTGTCGTTATTTTGCCACAATTATTATGAAAAAAATGAATTTAGATGTGTACAGAACCCCTTGGGATGAGTATGGGGGGATTTTTTCAAAAATAAATACACAAGAGGAATATTTTCTTTGAGAGATCTTGTGAATTTCATCACTTATTTTCATATATGTGCATTACTACTAAATCAATGAACAATTAGTTTTGCGTTAGTGTTAATGCTTCGTGTTTTGCTTGAGACAATTGATAAAATCAAAAGTTACCTATTTCTGCATTTGGGCTATTTATAATTAAATGTCTAAATTTTTCGACTCCGTAGAAAACAAAGTCATTGAAATCTTAGAGAAATCAGGTAATGAAACTAAATATATATAAAAAATACACAGAGAAAGCAATGCAAAAGTAAGAACAGAGATGAAAGGACTGAAATTAAAACTGGAAAAGGGAATAAAACAAGACGACCCATCTCTTCTAAATTATTTATGTGCTTTTTGCAATCTTTGTTCAGAACTGGTGTGGCATAAATGTCTCGTAATTAGGCGAAAGTTTACAAATCGCGGAAGACACATCCTATTCGCCAAGTCAGCAATAGATCTGGAACAAATGCTCGTGAATTTAAATCAAAGAAGTAGCGGAACGGATTGACAATATACCAATTTATTACGATGAGGCAAGTCAACAGAAGAAATTGGGAAGATTTGCCTGAACCGGGGAAAATTCTGGAGCCTTAACTTTATATTTCAAAACAGACTTACTAGGGCATTCTAAACGTTTTCGGCTTGACTCAAAGATATTGTCAATATGGTGAAATTACTATGCGAGTTGTCAGTATCACTCTTTAGATGGCGCGCTGTTAAGTTTCAGATGTCTAAGTGAATGATACATACATACATACATACATACATACATACATACATACATACATACATACATACATACATACATACATACATACATACATACATACATACATACATACATACATACATACATACATACATACATACATACATACATACATACATACATACATACATACATACATACATACATACATACATACATACATACATACATACATACATACATACATACATACATACATACATACATACATACATACATACATACATACATACATACATACATACATACATACATACATACATACATACATACATACATACATACATACATACATACATACATACATACATACATACATACATACATACATACATACATACATACATACATACATACATACATACATACATACATACATACATACATACATACATACATACATACATACATACATACATACATACTTGTTTGTGACGATCATGTAAACAAACTAGTGTTAACATTTTCTACAAAAATACGAACTGTGATCATTTATTTCTTTTTAAAAGGTTTAACCCCTACAGAAATACAAAAGGACTTACATTCCACATTAAGGATTCTTCTCCTTTGTTTTCGACGATTAAAATGCGGGCTACTGATACATCCAATCATGATGATGAGCGCTTAGAGCGTCCCAAAACTGCTACGATCGATGAAACTGTGACGATAGGTCGTGTTCACTACATTTTACACGAAGTTTTGGGCAAGAGAAAGCTTTTCACTGGATGAGTGCCGCACTTATTAACAATGTACCAAAAACGCATTCGAATGAACATTTTGCAAGAGTGTTTAGACTTGGTTAAATGCAATTCCAGTGTGTTTCTCCGACGTTTCATAACAGTAAATAAAACATGGACTCATCACTATACGCCAGAGATAAAGGAGCAATCCAAACAGTGAGTACAACAGATGAAAGTGGACCAAAGAAAACAAAAAACGGTTCTATCTGCAGGAAAAGTCATGACTACGGTTTTCTGGAATTTTCATGGTATGGTACTCGTAGACTATCTCCAGGAGGGCAGAACCATCACTGGAGAGTTTTACGCTTTACTACTGAACCAAATGAAGGATGCTATTCAGGCTAAACATCCACGCCTTGCGAAAAAAAAAGGTCTTTCATCATGATAATGCGCCCTCATACATGTCTGGGACCGTTGCTGCAAAACTGCATGACCTTCGCTTCCAGGTACTTCCACATCCGCCATGTTCGCCGGATTTGGTTCCCAGCGATAACTTTTTGTTCCCAAACCTGAAGAAATGGTTGGATGGGCGAAGATTCACAACAAATTATAAGATCAAAGCTTAGAGAGACGCTTATGTTTCACAATTAGACAAATCGTATTATACTGAGGGCATTAATCTTTCTTATCCTGTATCCTGCCGGTCTCATGGCAGTACGTATCATTCGCGAAAAGGTTCGACAATTGACTCTAAAACAACTATTTTTATGTATGTGTGTGTGTTTAAAGCGATTTTAATAACAATCAGTTTGTTGTGTGCATGCGAAATTTATTCAGAGATATTTTGATCAACTGGTTCCTTCCAGAGCTGCAATAGAAGATATTGCACACACATTTGAACCTACTGGTTCAGCATAAAACAAAAAGCAAGTGCAAAAATGTACAGTTTTTTAACAGAGGAAATTCTAGACGAAATTGACATAAATCCTGAACATTTATGAATAAAATCACCCTCGAAATTAGTACTTTTAGTGTGTGTGTGGGGGGGGGGGGTTGTTCAAAATGAAAGTAAACATTAGCAAAGAAATCAAAAACATTACGGTGAATGAACTTAATCGTGTCAGTCAGGATGTGTTTCCGAGAGAGAATGACAAATCTGCATCTTCTGTAATGTGAGGTATGCACACATTTCAGATAACGGAATGAGAATCGGACGTCACCCGCTGCAACTCTCTTAATAGCCGAGATATGAATACCTCCGTGAGCGGACAAGGTTTATGACTAAACAACGGTAGATCTAGACGAAACAGTGATATATCCTTGCTTTTGTTTCCTTTCTATTCATTTTTTCAAATGAAATATTTTAAACATCCGAAGATTAGGAATGCTTTATTAGCTTTCTCCTGATATTTGGTTTCAAGAGTCCAAAATACTTATCCTACTTCCCAGATAATGAGATCAACACTTGCTTAGTGGTTATATGTGCTAATAATATTTGTGTACGCTATCACCTCATTCTGTCAGTCTCTTATTTCTGTTACTCTATCTTAATAATGTTGAGTTTAACAATAAAATTCTTCATAATAGCAATAAACATCAATTAAACTGATCAGTAAATTATTTGTTAGCCTGAAACAAATTATATTTTTCATAACAATAAATAGAAAGACTTATTTTTTTCAATGCCACCACTGTCCATTTGGATTTGTGGGATACTCCCCCAAGAGCGTAGCTGACTTCCAAGGTTGGAATGCCTGGAAAGCACGACTGAGTTATTCCAAGCTTAGCTGAGGGAGGATGATTGATATTCGGCCAAACGAACTCTCTTGTCTTTCAGATAAAGGCGTGGTAACTCGCCCACCAATCATCATAAAATAGTTTCAAAATAGAATTCTAGTCTTGACAGTTTTTTTAAAAAAATGCTCATTTAATTTTAATTGAAGTTATGTTTTACTTTCGGAAAGGACCATATGTAGCTGTTGTTGTATTTTGTATTCTGAAATTAACGAATTTAAAATGTATACATCTCTGTATTTCCAAATATAAATTATTTGTTGTTAAAGGCAAAAACATAATTTTCAGTAAAATAAAGCATAAAAGTAGTTAGCATAATCATTTGAGGGAATAAAGCATTGTAGCGCATTATTAAACCGCTGTTCCATCCCACAGAGTTTAGTGCTTTCAATCAGTGATTAACATATTCATTACATTTTGTTGCGGAGTAGTTTGATCATCATATTAACGCCTCATATCTCCCAGAACATTGCGCGGAGAGGCTGTGTAACGCCGCAACTGCGGGCTCTGTTGTGTTGTTGTGTAGCGGTTATTATCATGATGAGATTACCGTGCTTCTAGTTGAACAAATTTAAATACCCACGGACACAATGACGTGAGGACGACTGCGTCGATCATGATGGTGATGATGATGATGACGTTGGGATTGGGTCCGGAGCGAAAGAGATGGAACATCTGGCGCGAAATGCTGTGGCGAAAAGTTTCTGCAACAAGAAGGACGATCAGAAAATGGAAAACTATGTCGTGAGATGAGATAAGAACTTTAAAACAGCTGTCCATATCTAAATCTGAACTTTTTAAACTTCACATCTACTCTCATTGGTTTTTATTTATCTCTGGTTTCCAAAGTATATGAGTTTACTAGAGACACCTGGCGATGTTTACAGAGGTGGGCATATGGGGATTGTGGGGACGTAGGGCTTATTTATGCTCTCACGGTGAAAGAACATGTCGACTAAGTTGACATGCCTCAAGGTCACCTTCAACTCTTTTGTCTTTACACTTACCATACGTGGGCGTTTACTACAAAAGGACAATCTAACCTCTTTCAAACATTAGGAGTATTGAAACAAGTTAGAGGACTGCAAAGGTTAAGTGCATGGAACCATACCTTTACCCACAGTGCATGAAAAGTATGCCTGAAGATGAGGATAAAATGAAAACTAGACGGAGGAAATAAAGCAAAATCCCTCCCTCGTATTCGATAACTACGGAACTAAGGCACTGCCGAATTTTTAAAAAATAAATAAATAAAAGAATGTATAGGTTATGTAAAGACATACTGCACGAAAATTTTTATATGCAGAAATTGAGTATTTTTCATGTGAGGTTTTAAAAATGAAATGTCGAAATAGAAACTTTGTTTTTATATTGCCGGTTATTGGATAGAGGTTATAACAGATGTTACTGTATCCTGATTTTCACCACTACCATTAATCAAGTTCTACGACTTCGTCAATACCTCTTACTTCAGTATCATCAGCATCTGTTCTACCTACTTATTTGTTCTATTTTCAGCTTTTACATCCTCACAAGTATTGTAATGAGACAGGTAATTGAATGAATGAATTAATTATTAATTTGTAGAGGAATCTATTTCTCACGCTGCCTTTGTCTATAATCGGAGTTGGAGGTTTTAGGTTTTTAGTTTTGTACTTGTTCGTGAAAAAAGTAAAACTTTCACATTAACTGTTAAAACTTGACCAGCAACTTTGCAAAAAATTCCCGATAAATTTAATTATATATCACTTACGTGCCTTATTTATTTTTGACAGTAAAATTGTAATAACATGTAAAGCATATGGCTTGTAAAAATAGTTGTAATGTCATGTCTTTGAAAATATATTTCTATAGCCAACTTATGCAACAGTTTTGTAGACATATTTGTCACAGGAATCACGACTTTTTCACCCCATTCTTGCAATGCAGTGTTTACATACATTATATTATATTTTTACTAACACAAATGCCATGCGTTTTATATTTAAAAGTGCAGTCGCATTGTGCTAGCTGGCTAAGAACTAGAAGATTAAAATATAGATACAAAATAGTTTACCTTATAGGTACTTAAATTGTCCCTAAAAAGTTTTGCAGTTATGCTGTTTCTGAAATTAATAAACATTTCAATAATTTGTTCTATTAATACTAGTTTTTAAAACATATCTTAAATATCACCTTTAAAACAATGCAACATCATAATTAATACAGTTCTTTATACTTATTGTGATGTAAATAAACAAATGAATGTTCAGCATTGAAATATTTCAATGTATCCTGATTTAATCTGTCTAAATGCTTTTATATAGAACAAACATGTAAGTATATTAAAGACAAAGTGAATACTGTAATTTATTTATTGTAAGAAAAAAAAAACGGACTGAGGTTGAAAGAACAAACCTTAATCGACATTTAATAAATAAAGGAATAAAGTTTGACTCTTCCATTCAAAACGATGCAACTAAGGTAAAATAATATATTAAAGGAAATAAAAAAAAATTATGAAATAAACTGTGCAATGCTTTAAAATTACAAATTTAAATGTTCTCATCTGTAAAATATCTAATCTCGAGTACTAAACCTGTAGCTCCTGCATTCATATGCATAAATAAATAAATAAATAAATAAATAAATAAATAAATAAATAAATAAATAAATAAATGGAATAATATCAAATTATAAAGATGAACAGTTTTGGGGTAGAAAAATTAATAACTTTGAACTGAAAACCATGTGAACGTTAAAACAATTTTCTTTATTGTTACATAAATTAATGTTAATTTGTTCAAGCAAAATTAAGGTCAGAGTTATTGCATGTTTCATCGTAATTTCTTTCGTTTATTTTAATATTATTTTCAATACTCAAAATTGTATTATGCTATTTATAAGGCTGTTATAGTTGACGGTTGTTATTCAGCTCCTGTGAAATTAATAATATTGGACTTTGTCTATGGTAAATGTCTGATTGACTGCCTCCTTGGTTAGTGGTTGGGGATACTGGCTGCTGGCCGGAGGATTCGGGTTCGATTCGATTAGAACATTTTCTAAGGTAGGGAGGTTTGGAATGGAATCCACCCAGTCTCGTGAGAGTAACTGGGGAGCTGCCTGATGGAGAGAAGGCTTCCTTCGACCTAGAAAATCGCGTGATAAGTGACCGGCGGCTGATCATATGCCCTACCTGCAAGACTGCTCTCTATCAGTGAAGTTGTAAGACGAAGGTGAAGGAAGCAGAGGTCGTTGCGGGAAAAAAATGTCCCATTGCTGTAGAAACAGTACAGTAAATGCAGAACTTTTTTAAATAGTGTTTAACGCCCGTTTTTAATGCTGAGGCATTACAAGCGGTGGACAGTGATGATACGTAAGATGGAACGATAAATAGGAAAGGATTTTTTTTTAAGGAAGGAAAAGTTCCAGATCTAAACTTTAGGGTGCTTCCTCGGCATTTGCCATTTATGAGGGTTGAGGAAAACCTCAATCAGGGAAGAAAGTCCTAGCGGGAATCGAACCCCAGACCTCCCCGCCTTAACGACCGTGGCAGTAAACGCCGAACTGATTTATCTGAATGTGTGAGTTACAGTGTGAAGGTATCATCTGCATACAGTGGCGGTGTTATAAAGACGGAGATAAATCCAGGCACAGTTTACAAATGCCAATACATAGGTATATCCTGGTATACACTGCAATTTCTTCTATTTTACTTTCAACAATTCGCATTTAATATTATTTCTGTATCCATAAACTCCAGTTTAAGCAATATTTCAGGCGATATTGTATCAAAAGCTTTATTAATATTCATTATAATGCAGTACTTATGAATTTGGATTCAAAAGGTTAATAATAATGTTTATAAACTTTCCCACTGACTTAATTGTTCATAATTAATTCACATTAATTCATATGACATTCCTTGTCATATTTGGTATTTACACCTTATCTATTATTTGTAAAGATTTGTAAGACTTTTCAGGTGTCATAACTAATCTCAAGTTTAAATGAATATTTTCACTAACACTGATATTTGCTAATGTGGAATCAGTAATGTTTAGTTTTTTAAGTTTTCTTACTGCATTGCCAGACGGTTTCTTGAGTATTTGTTGTGATCCAATCATCTTCAATAAAACATGTTTTCATTCATACAGAACATGTGCACTGTAAGCCATTCCATAACAGGTTAATCATAGCACATAATTTCATTTGTATTACAAATACTGCTAAATCAATAATACAATTCAATATTGAAATCGATAATATGTAAAAACATTGTAACCTCAATCGTTACCATGACATTTAAGCACTATTACCAATCTTTAGAAATGATCTAACAAAAATTACAAGCACTAAAATTTGGGGGGAGAGGAAAAATGCATATAGTTCAATATTTAAAAAAAAAACAATAACATTTTAATAACAAACTCACTTCGAGACTTAAACTATCCAGAATATAGAGTTTTCTTACGCTGGAATGGTTCGCAGAATGCCTCTATAATCCCGACTAGTTTGAAAAATAAATATTACATCGTAACTATTCAAAATTATGTGTATCTAAATTGCTCAGAAAAGAGAAAACTATCAACTGCTGAAGTACGATACAATTTGCGATCTTTAAATGTTATAATAATATTGCATTATCTATGCTGATATTGAAAGAGAGACGTATTATTTCTTCGTTTTGTGAAGAGAAAAACTGGAATGTAAATAGAATTGTGGTTCTGAGTCAAAACAACTCTTTACTTTGATAATAAATTTACTCATAGCATGAGGAAGAGAGTGTTGACGAGAGTAATGATAACAGTTGAAGGAAAATGAGAAAGAGAAGAAGAATAAATGAAATCATATCTACAGTCAGTCAACAAATGTGTTTTAAAAACTGTTAATGCAGACCTAAGGATCTTAGAGGTTTTTTGAGGCTATTAAATTAATATAACATTTCGACAAATGAAGTTAATTTTGTTCGTTGCTCATTTATTACTAAATAAATGACTACAAATTATTAAGCAAAGCATTCTGAATGCTCTATGGCTCATTTATGTGATACGCTTGTAGGACAGGCAGTAACCGGAAATAGCAACAGCTTAGCCAGCCCAAGAAATAATGATTTAAAGAAGGCTGTGGCGATATTTATGAGCGCGACTGTACGCTAGTCTTCTCTGTTTTGCAACTCACTCAACAATGAAAACGGAATCCTGTTTTCCTCATCATTTTCCCTCAATCCCATCGCTTGCGGCTTGCGACGACGGGCGCTAAAATTCCAAGCATTATTGCCATTGTCATTGCTAGAGTAGAGCGCTGCGGGGTTGGTTGCAGGGAGGGGAGGTACGCGGCCGCTCGACAACATGGAGAGGAAAACGCCGAGAACAAGATGGTGGGCAGGGTGGGATTTAACACGGAGCGCCTGAAAAAATCGTACCACCTCGATGCAAACATAAGAGCGTTGTATGTTCACAGCCAGTTCAGAACTGTCATTTAACGAGTTTCATAAGACTCCATAAGAGTCGATTTAAACACAATAAACGTTTAGATATAATAATGATGATAATAATAGTGGTAAATGAAATATTGTTGTAATATTGCAACTATTTTATGTTATTTGTTATACTGATTTAAAAATAACCTCCATATTTCTCTGTCATGTAAGCGTTTTCCTCTTTTTTCGTCAATTAATTTATCATAAATATTATTTTGGAAGTCATACAACAAAGAAGATTATTCTAGGTTGTACAAGTCAAGTGAATGCCAGATCAGAATATTCTCAAAAAAATGTGAAAGGAGAACGAAGAAAAATATAAAAGTAAAATGGAACATTACTGTGGATAAACTTTGAATGACAGAACTTATAATGGATACCAGTCTCTGGAGGAAAACTGTTAAAGTTGATTGTGAAAAAACTTGTCAAGTGATAAATTTAGGGATAATAGTAAATAATAGTAATAATAACGATAATACTGATTGGTTATAAACATTGGTTGCAGAAGTATAAGCACAAAAAATAATATATTAATCAATTCCTTCCATACTCTTTGATATATCACGTGATTATATAAACGGTCATTTTGAATATCCTAGTAAGTAAGGATCTCAAGTTTGTTGGAACAAGATTATTCATTTGGAGAGCTATTTGACAAGGTCTGCCAATGTGTACAGTCGAACTTCTATTTCGATATAAACAATTTCAATCTCCCGCCGGTATTATACTCGTATATATATATATATATATAACTCGAATTTCTATTATTCGATTTTGTGAAGCATTTTTTTTTTCTCAGAGATATAATAATATTCTTTAATTCGAAGTTAACGTGGAAATGAATGAACTACATAAAGTACTGCTCCTTTTACAAGCATTATGATTAGAGTTTTCCTATCTTTGAAAGAGTTCTTTTTATGGAATCAACTTATTGTCCTAATTCTACATACACCGCCACGGGTGGCCGAGGTCGTTAAGGCACGGACTCGTGAGCGGGAGGTCTGCGGTTCGAATCCCGCCAGGACCGTCCTCCCTGACTGGGGTTTTTTCCAGGTTTTCCTCAGTCTTCATAACTGGCAAATGCCGGGGAGGTACCTAAACTTAGGCCTGGAACGCTTCCTTCCTTAAAAAAAAAAACCTTTCCCAATTTATCATTTCATTTCATGTATCATCAGGGTCCACCGCCTGTGGTGCCTCAGTAGTAAAAACGGGCGTTAAACACTACTCAAAAAAAAAAAAAAAAAGTAAATTCTACATACGCTATCAGTCAATATAGGTGAATACTGATAGCTTCACCGGAAGTTCAATGCATTTACGAGGGTAGGTCCATAAGTTTCCGGCTTAAACCTTTTTAGGTATGATAAAGACAAAAACTATATTTCACTTTTCAATATAGTTACCCTTTATTGCAATACACTTTTCACATCTTTGAATTAACATTTCAACCCCCCCCCCACCCGCAAGTTGTCAGAAGTCTTGTCTGCAACCTATTACTTCTTCGTCGCATTTAAATTTCCTTCCTCGAAGCTCCTTCTTGAGTTTTCAGAAGAGGAAATAGTCACTGGGAGCTAGATCTGGGCTGTAGGGTGGATGATCGATCTCCTTGAAGTCACATTTCTCCAAACCTTTCTTTGTAACGAGCTGTGTGCACACGCGCGTTGTTGCGAAGAAGGCGTACACCAGCATTCGGTTTTTATCGCCTTTTCTCTTTGATGGAAGTACGTAATCTGTGTAGTAGGTCAGCATAGTACCCCTGAAATCAATGAAGAGTATTCCTTCACAGTCCCAAAAGATTGTGGCCATGATCTTCTTGGTTGACTGAGTGACCTTGGCCTTTAGAGGCGGTGCTTCGCCAGGTTTACGTCACTCCATTGATTCTCTTATGGATAAGGTATCATAGTAGAGGACCATAGTTTCATCTACTGTAATAATGGTTTGCAGTACTTCTCTCTCGTTACGTTGTCACGGTAGAGCTCCAAAAATGCCTGACAACAGATGACTCGTGGCTGCTTTTGGACTGAGAAAGAAGTCTAGGCACCTATTTTGTACTAACCTTATTCATGTTTAAATGTTAATGAATCATTCGAAGAACTGTTGTTTTAGAAAGGCCCTACCTTGCTATTTCTGTAACTTTGAACCGCCGGTCTTCTATAATTTCTCCTTCCACAAGAGCGATGTTTTCAGGAGTGAGCATCTCCAAGGGCCGACCTGCACGCTCTTCGTCTTCAATAATTTCTCGATCCATTCGAAAATGTTTAGCCCGTTCTTTTACGGTAGAACAATAGGGGGATGCTTCCCCACATACACCGACCATTCGTTAATTTCATTTGGAGGAAGTCCTTTTGTGAAGAGCTTAATAACAGCTCGATACTCCATTTTGACCATGTTACAATGTTCTACACATAGCCTTCTTTATGCAACTACATGTGAATAACTGAACACAGCGGAGCGGAAGTTACAGCTGCAATTATTTACTTAACAGATAAGGTATGACACCAGATAAGGGTTTTGTGAAGGCAATAATCCTTATCAGCGAGGCCGGAACCTTATGGACCTACCATCATAGCATTTTTGCAATGTGATAAGAAAGGACGTCGCTGAAACTTTTCCCTCTCAATGCCACCTTCAGTGGCCCAAATATATAGTAATCACAAGGGGATAAATCGGGACCTAAAGGAGGGAGTTCTAAGGAGTATCCAGTGAATTTCCTAAATTGATACCGGTTTATGGCCACTGCATGTGGCTTCACGTTGACATCGCGAATGAGTTGCCGGCTTCTAACGTCGTTCAACAGTTTGTAGTAATACGCCGCATCCATAGCTCTTCATGAATGCATTTGGAATTCCAAAACACAGTCGTAAGAACTTTCCCGACTGACAGGCGAGTTTTGGACTTTACCGGAGCACCCGCCTCTCTATTCCTCCACTCTACTCGTTCTCTTGTTTTGGGGGTGTGTGTAGTGGTGTATCCAGATCTCAACACAAGTCACAATTCGAGTCAAAAGTTGCTCACTTCCTTCCCCAAACAGATCCAGAAGCCTCTGACTGATGTCTTGTCGAACATTTTCCTGTTTATCAATGAGGAAGTGGAACTCTCAGATACTTTCCTAAATCCTAGTCCTTCAGAAAGAATGGTACTCCAACTGGTGGCTGAGTTAAGGCGCTACTCTTGAGCGGGACGTCTGGGGTTGATTCCCATCAGAACCGTCCCTCCTTACTGAGAGTTTTTCCAGGTTTATCAGTCCCCATAAATGGCAAATGCCGCGCAGATACCCTAGACTTAGGTCTGGAACATTTCCTTCCTTAAAAAAAATCTGTCCCAAAATATCATTTCATCTCATGTGTCCACCGCCTGTGATGCCTCAGCATAAAACAAGCGTTAAACACTATTAAAATAAATAAAGAATGATTTGTGCACTTCCACTACTTATCTAAGCAAATGGAACACACTTAAGGGTCGATCACCTTCCACAGGACCACAAACGCATGAATGTTGTCCTGAGCGACTTCTTCCGTGACCTTCATTTTCCACTGCATCACGACCGCTGAGAAACTTCTTATGCCAGTCAAACATTGCTTGGTGAAAGTGTAGTTTCTTATGTCAGTCAAACATTGCTTGGTGAAAGTGTAGTTTCTTATGCCAGTCAAACATTGCTTGGTGAAAGTGTAGTTTCTTCAGCTGTGTTCGAAATTTACACAAAGTATCCGCCTGTCCTTCTTTGGTTAGAAAACGGATGATAATCCGCAGCAAACCGGACGTGCAACCTTTTGCTCAGACATAGTGCTACTTGCGATGGAACGACAAATGCGGAAGTATCCTTTGAATCGCTTCCCTCCACACGTCTCCACCTAACTACCATTATGACTCCGCCCCTGTCTCCACTCTTTCTTAGCCTAGAGAACAAAAGTCTGGTTTAAATTTGACTGACCCTCGTAAAATCCTGTAAATCAAAGTAGCCTGTTTGACTTTCTTTTGTTCAAAGTTAAAAATTCACTTTAAGGAGTAACGATCTTCCTTTTCTTATCACTACAAAAGCAGAAAAAGATAAAACACTAAGAGAAAGTCACATTCGTAATGGCTATATTTCGGACTAGTAGAGTTCTTCTATGGCAAGAAGACAAGTCATTTATACTTGTCTTCTTGCCATAGAAGAACTCCACGAGTCCGAAATATAGCGATCTCAAGTGTGACTTTTTCTTAGTATTTTATCCTTTTCTACTATTATAATTACTATATATATATAAGCAGGGATAAAGTGAGTTTGTAACCATCTGCTAAAATAAGAGCGTAACTACAAAATTAAAAGAGCACTTCTTAAAATCAAAAACACTTCACTATTAGTTTGATTGCTGAGAGCAGAATACTTTCTTCCATATGATTCCATAGTCGTAACAGAATTTATATTTCCGTCCTGGCTTTAGAGCACAAGAAAGTTAAAATTTCTCGGTTTTTATTCTGTGAGCTGTGAGTAAATTTAAAATTGACTTGCACCAGAATCATGCACTTCCTCCATTCTGGACTGTGGATTATGACGAAGCTTCGGAATTCTTAAGCACTTAATATCAAGTTAGATACACTCAAACCCAGACTCTGAGTCACTGCCAAACATATAAAAAGAACTGATGAGTGACAGGCTTAAAAGGAGGGAGTGGTTTGTAGCTCGTGACCTATTGAACCCCACCTGCTATCTACAGTTTCATACCAACATAGCTTAATTTCTCTTCATTCCGCTTTGAGTGCTTAGAAATTCCGATGCCCAATTTCTTACAAAACTTGTTGAGTAGTAGCTTGGGCAACGAAAATGAGGCGTCATTCCAGCCACTTGAAGTCACATTGATAGGATGAAAATGCTAAGCTTTATACCAGAATTCATCTCCGTTCATAAATGAGACAAGGTGCAGTTTTTTTTTTTTTTAACTTTTTTGAAAGGACCAAAGCTATATCCTGTCTTAGTGATGTTTTCTTAGGCTTTCCAGGTCAACTGAGTTTCAGATACTTCAGTTTTCTGCTTGCTTTAAATTAGTTGTCCATGTTTTTAAAAAGCAGACCGGCCAATAATTCCCCATTTAACAGTATCTCAAAGCATTATGCAGGGAAAAAAAAAAAAAAAAAAAAAACCCGAAACGAAACGACAAAATCATAAATACCCACTGAATATTAATTTTTAAGTTTTTGCGAAACTGGTCCTATTTTTTGGAATGATACATGATCAAGAGGACTGTGAAATTTTAATATGATTAGATGGCTCATTAGAATTAATGTACTTCCCGAATATGGCTGTATTATTACTAAAATGAAAATAAATACTTGAAGTGACGTATTTTTTTTCATTAAACTGTTATTTTATGCATACATTAATATATAAAGCAATGACTTTTATTTTAATGAGTAAAAGAGTGCAAGTTTCAATGAACGTGCAGTAATGCATAAAAGGTTGGAGGAAAACACGGTAATTTATTGGAATATTCTTATGTTTTCCTAAAGTACTGCACATTCCGAAACTATAAGCAAGAAAAGAAATTGCTCAGAACGCCATGAAATGTAGTGCAGTGATGCTTAGTCAAGAACAAGACTTATGAACTTAATTTTTGCTAATAAAGCAAAGTTACATTCCAGAATGTTGGCGCATACACAAAACTTGTGCGGCGTTGCTCCTTGACGAATGCACAGCATCCCAGAGACGTGGTCCAGGCAGCGAGGGGTGGAGCGAAAGTAGGGGTAGGAGAGACGCGTCGAGCTGTTATTATTGGGTGGGCGCAGTGTGACGTGGTGATACGTAATCCTATCAGCATTGTGATAATACGCACCGCCTGCCCTTCTCCTACACGCCCCATCTTCACCATGTCCCAGCCTGTCTGTTCTCACGTTTCGCGAAATTTAACCACCGCTGAACTGCGATATCCGTTGCTAATAGTGGTACATATTCTTGGGTACACCCCTTGGGGTCTTCGAATACCTTTTATGGACAATACTAAAGTAATTGTTACTTTGCAAACATTTTAAAAAGTTTAAACCATAATTGTATGAGAAAATACCGTTTATTAAACATTACATTTTGAAATATCGTAAAAGCTTTTTCAAAAATTTGCCAAGTAGAACAATATGTGGGAATTTTATGTTGTTACATTTTGTAATAATATACAAGGTGGTCCTTCTTCTCTGTCTTTTAAATGGAGATATATATTTAACTTAGATGCCAGCTGCTCCTATGGAAACATTTATGCTGCAGAGAAATCTACCTACATTTAAAAGACGGCGCACGAGGGCTATCTGATATATATTTTTAAACAGCTTGTGAAGAAAATATTTTCATGTACCATTTTCTCAGAAACAATAGTCGGCACACAATCCAAAAATCTGTGTACTTTAAGATCCTCATTAAGGAATAAAACTATTATTGTGAACGCAGGCTTTATTACGTAGAAGGGAGAATTAAGTGTTCAAAAGATTTATGAAAAAACTGTGATATGATAATTAAAAAAAAAAAAACCTGCAGCAGTCCAAACTTTGAATTTTGAAAACTTTATGCAAGACTTAAAATATGAAAATTCAATCTAATGAATATTATGCAAACAAAACCTAAAATAAAAAAAAATCTCTCTAGAGATGAATATCGAATATTGAAAAAATTATGCAAATATTAAAATCTAACTTAAAAAATAAATATTACAAATCCTATGTAAAAAATTAAAAACGAAATTTTATGTATAAAAATAAATGTATGTATTAACTCTCCCTTCATAAAAAGACTTATTTCTTGACGAGGATCTTAAAAAACAAAAATAAATAACAAGGGAAAAAAATCAACACTGTTCTGATTATAGCTATAAGAAAAGAGTGTGTGAAAAATTTCCTCCTTTTATCTATATAAATTCCACAATTTTATTAGATAAACTTTCTTAAAATAAGCTATATAGCAAATTATAAACATGCAATACTATAATAATGCTCCCACACATGCAAAATTTTGAAAAAATCTTATGGGTAGTTTTTGAGAGTTTTCTGCATGTATGAAATATATGAATAACTCATTGAATTTCTTTGTGCCACGCTACTCTTAGGTCACGAGGGCTTCCTAAACATTTGGGTGGTTATTTTTTTATTGGTTATAAAAAACTACCTGATAGATATTTAAGAACATCCAACAAAGACTTGATCTTCAAATGTTTAAAAGAACGATTCTTATTGCAACTCCCACATTGTTTAAATTAAAGAAACACAGAAAAACTGACTTCTATGCTATAAAGTTCATGCATGCTATGTCTGCAATGTTGCATATTGCACTGTAGGTGGTTAGACCGGTTTTATTTTAGGTAAATGAGGATATAACGACCCTTTCACTGCAGTGCCACTCACTATTTGATACTCTTGAATGTACATATGCTTTAATTAATCCACGTTTGACGTGCTGATGCATATATTTAGTTAGCAGTGACAGTTCATCCGAATTTAAATTATTATTTAATTTCTAACTAAGAAAAGGCATGCCCGGTATGGAGAGAAAACTTTATCTGTAGAACTCCGAAACTGATGGAATATAATTTTTTTTTCTCCTGAGAGACTATAAGGCTATGCATAAAATGTAATGCCTATAAAACAATTTTCCATAGCCGCTTCTGTTTATTTTGCAGTTTTTTGATCTTTCTCTTTAGATACTTTCTGAAGAACTGATTTTTCCGTTACAGTTTTAGCAGCTAGATACTTTTATTTAATAGAACAAATCAGGTGGAGCTATTCACACGTTTTGCCAGTAGTTTTCCTTGTATTTCCCTTTCACGATATGTTACATATAAGGTTCTGGACCTTTATTGACTAAGAACTTGTGTGGTCTACAAACTGCTGTTGAATGCTAAGAAAATGCTCGTGTAACCGCCTTCCCATGAAAGTGCACCTGATGTTCTCACACCTCCTAGAGTGGCAATTTTGACGGAGCTAAGAGCTCTATCGATTGTAAGTCTCAAGACTTGCTAAGTGAAACTGACCTGGAGGGAAGTTTGGCATATTTAAGAATACCTTTTTCAGTTCTGAATGTTGAGAAAACGAGGAGAGAACATTCCTTGAAAAAGTAATAGATGTCATCTACATTTGAAATCACGGAAATATTAGGAGGATGCTATAAAAACTGAAAATTTGTTGGAAAAGAACATGGGCTACTAGATAACGTGGAAAGTGGGGAAAAGATTACAAACACGTCTATGCCACTATTTTACTGGAATAAAGAAGAGTCTTATTTCCTTGGTCTAGTGGTTAGCGTTACTGACTGCTGATCGGGAGACCCGGGTTCGATTCCCCGTACTTACTTACGAATTTTTATAAGTTAGGAAGGTGTGGAGCGGTGTCCAAACAGCCTAGTGAGGATAATTGGGAAACTGCCTAATGGATAGGTGGCGTTCTTCGATCACGAAAGCCGCATGATGATCACATGTTCCCATGCAATACTGCCCTCTATCAATGAAGTCGTAGGACGGTGGAAGAGGACGCAGAGGTCGCCGCTGTAGGCCAGGCTCACCCAGGGCTGTATTGCCAAATGAGAAGAAGAAAGAAGAGTCTTACATAAATGTCATACTTTTGAAAACTGCCTTTTCTATCTTTCCACTAGACTTCCTGTCATATGCTCTCAAAGCAACCCAAAAATATCACAAACGTTCAACAGGCTTGACTCAAGAAACAATTTTGAAGAAAAGAGAGCGCTACCTTCCAAACAATTTGGGCCTAAACTCCAAAATATTTTCTTTCATAGATTCGCTTCTTATGTTTCAGAATGTTACCACCAAGCATTCATTACCTTCACTATGGATCGGAAGTTCATGTTCTAATAACTTAATACACATTTGTGTCCTAGAATACTGAAATATGCTACTTAAATTATACTTATTTCTCTATACTTGTAACTAATGTTTAGTTCCTGAAATTTTAAATGCTTGCCTTGTTGTAAAATGCCTCATTGTTACATTGATACTAAGGCATGGCTGATATTCTCAATTGCCATTCTTCGTTTGTTCTCCCTCAACATAACTTTGTAACACGAGAAACTGCATCACACGACCTAAAGGAAACATACATTAAAACTTATTTTTGTATAAATGTTTTCCTTCAAGAAACGCTCTAATTTTCACTAATTTATTATACCCAGAATTTTGTTTAAAGAAGAAATGTTACTTTACCTTTCACCTAACCCCCTACACTAGCAGTAATAAAATTATTTTGCCAAATGTCCTAGTGACTGTTGTAAAGGAATATTTAGTTCTTTCATTGACGTTATAGCTTTAGAAATATATAAAATTGAGCATATATAAATCACTAGTTTATATTCTAAATTCGTCTGACAATTTTCTGCCTATTTAAGTGGATCCTAACTCATGTATAACTTTTGTTTTTTGAGGTAAGTATTTGTAGCCTTGGGTTAAAACTGGATGATATTAAAGGGGAATATTTGGTTCTATTTGAGTGAATGTTTGTATTTTGATTGGGGAATTTCGCAAACACTTTCTATACAGATCTCACTAACTTATCCACTAATCGGTACATGTTCAAGTACTCTCTGCTATGCGACGAATTCCATCTGTCAACAACAAACATGTGGCTCTTCAAAAAGTGCATATACTAAATACTTCGAACAAAGTTATTCTTTCTAAATCAAGAAAATAATAAAAAAAATGCAGCGAATAATAAAATGCTCCTTCCTGAACAAAAACAAAACAAAACGTCTAAATTCTGTGTTCAAACTGGTTGCCCTCACCTGTTTGAAAATATATCTGTCGATCATAGAAGCCATTTAAATAAAGACTTAAAAGGGCTTTAGGAATGTTTCGCAATGCTTCCATTATTCCATACTCCAGATCTTCTAAATTGCTGGGTCTTTTGATATACTACTGCTTTCAAATGTCCCTCCAAAAAGAAGTCCAAATTGACAAATCTGTTGATCTTGCTGGCCACTCTATGTGACCTCTCCTACCAAACAATTGCGGAAAAATTTGGTCTAAGTGCTGACGATCATTCTGTCAATACTGAGCTGGAACTCCATCTTATTGGAAATAGATATCATCTCTGATAGCCCATGGTTGACGGACGTGGAAACAAATTTGCATTAGCCGATACTATGCGATTTTAAAGCAAATCCAAATATCTATTAGCGTTTAGAATTTCTCTAAGGAAGAAAGAACCAATGATACGATCACCAACAATACCGACGCAAACATTAGTTTTTGTGGATACTGCGTGTGGTTCCCTTCTATCCATTGCGAATTTACGTCTGACCAGTATCGGCAGTGCGAAAACTGGGCAGTAAGTAGACAGGACAGAAGAAAAATAGAAAGTTCAGAAATGAAATTCTTTCGATCATTAGCTAGATATAGGGCAGAAAAAAAAAACATAGAAATAAGAGAAGAACTACAGATTTATAATCTGAATGAACCAAGAACAGACACGCACCAATATAAAAGGAGAAGACCAGAATGCAGATTTCCTGAAATTATACTTAATTATGTACCTCAGGTTACAGTAGACCGTTTTTAAGATGACAAGACCAATTCAACTTTCTTGAAGTCGAAAGAGGCTGAGGCCGATGGTCTAATCCTTGTGGTAGAAGAAGAAGAAGAAGAAGAAGAAGAAGTATCGATAGATGTATTTTTTTACAAATACATTCAGGGAGAACGTGTCTTCATCTGAGAATACAATTTATCAAAGAAAAATCTGAATTGTTGTTCAAGCGCTCCACCAATAATTCACAAACTCTATTCTACTATCGAGATCGTCCTCTGAAAGTTCCTGCAAAAATTACGTTTTATAAGAATGCTGCTTGGCACTTTTAAGGATTTTCATCATGGAACTTTGGCTTATATTCAATTCTAACGATAAATTTGTGATTGAAACTTTTGAATTTGCTTGTACATAGAGGAGGACATGTAAACTTCTTTACGATCCTTGTCGCTGTTGTATATGGAGCTGGATTGCGAACCGGATGCATATCATTAAATAAAATTTCCGCTTCTAGATAAGATCGTTGCCTGTTTTCATAGTCAACCATAGTTCAAATTAAAACTCTTTTCCCTTTGGCTGAATATCAGATAGAATTATTTAACACACTAGGGTTCAGATTTAATTCCTCAACTAAGATATTTCTGTATCGATAAACATGATCCCATGGATGTAAACAAAGGAAAGTATTTATGTTAGTACTAACAAAACACAGAAAACAAAAGAAGTGCTTTATTGTTCGCTACTCTTTTGGTTTTCTTGATTTAGCAACAGTAAATTTGTATAGAAGTATCTAGTGAGGGCACTTTTTGGAAAGCTCTTAATGAGCATTATTCGAAAATATAAAAATATGTTGGGTATTTCATTTGAAATAAGAGAGTTTGAACTACTTCCGGTTAAACCGGAGTATAAAAAATCGATAATATAATTATAGTACGACTGTTCCAACATAGTTTCAGTCACTGAACCACATGCTACAAAATTAATTTATAGGATGCCTGTTATCATTTGCGTTACCAAGATTTGGAACATGCCCCTAGGGGATGTTAGGAGTTGTCGGACAAAGTTCATTGTTTAAAACTAAACTTAATCCCTTTTTGCTGAATAGGCCAATTTGCATTAAAATGTTGATAATTAAATGAAAATTACATATATTACATATTAATTGTTTTCCTGTTTCTTTTTGACTCCTGTATGTACTATTTATGTTAATGCTAAGTATAATAAGCTGAAGTTAAATATACACTTATATTATAGAATCTAATCACTAATTCTAGCTTGTAACTGAATATTACTGCTTTTCATTAGTTTCCATACTTCGTTCACAAGGGGCTAAACAAGTATTCTCATATTATGTTAAATTTCAGATGTGTGACATAGTATAGCAGTGTAGATGTTTAAGTATTTATGTATATGTTTCATATCTTTGTATTAATTATTTCTGGTTGAGTGGAAGAGAAGGGCCTTATGGCCTTAACTGTGTCAGTTAAAACAAAGCATTTTATTCTGTTCTAACCAAATTTAAGCAACCAGTCATAAAAAATAATGGAGTATGACTTCCAAAACTAATTAAACGTCATAGCATCCCTCCAAACTCTATGATTATCAAGCCTGAGTCATCTGATGAAAAATATTTTTCCACCACCTGAAAAGAAATTCAAGACCCCCCCCCCAAAAAAAAATGGAAGATCATGTCTTTGTTCCATTTAACTTCCGATCAGCATATTTAGAAAAAGGAATATATCCAAGAATACTGTGGATTTGTGTTCTGAATTATGGCCTGTAAGAAATCTGTGAGAAAGAGACCACAAATTCAGTGCCAGTGCCAATAGTGGTATTGGTAGCATGGGATATCTGTTAAAGACAGATGTGTTCCACTTTTACTGTGAGAAAAGAAACATCCAAACTGTACTTGCAGCTATCAGAATTACATCACCAGAGGTACAATTGCAATTAAACACAAATATTTCTATTTCATAAACTTTTCATCTGAAAATGATTGACAAACATATGTAATTAAGACTGATATTTCCACTGTTCGTATAGATGCCTATTAGCTAACAATTGTAGTCTCAATGCAAGATTGCTTATATTTTTTATCGCAATTGTATCATCTTATCATACACTTCAAAACGCGTCACCTGGCTGTAGCAAAACTTAGCAAACTGGCAGTGAATCGTTTGAAGAACGTAATGCTTGGTTGTGGATTTTGAACCATCGCGCAGTTCTCAAACAGCAATACAATAACATAATATTACAAGTTTGAAAGGGAAAGAGCTTTGTTATGGTATAAGAAGGAAAAGAGAGGTTTAAAGTAAGGAAGTAATAATGTGTTGCTAGGCAATGAACTGTTCCCTCCTCAACGTTATACGTGTCCACTCTACCTCCGTTTCTGTTTAATGTGAGTACAGCTGAGAGGGAAATGGATATAACTACGTTCTGAAGTATTAAAAAATAGAATATTTAGTCAGAGCATTGTTAGAATATGGTGTGTAATAAGACAAACCACCAAGAAAGGAAAATGGAAACTAAACGTTTAACTTTATAGTTAGTAGAATGTTAACGTTTCAGATACTTGGGCAATTAAAAGTATATATAAAAATGAAAAAATATTTTTCAGTAGTTCTGTTCTGTTTAGAGTTTACTGTAGAGAAAATTTAGAAAGTATTTATAAGACAGAGAATGCAAGGTCACAAATAACTTTTGAGATTATATTTTGACACGATTAATGATGTCTGATAAGGATGGACAAGGGACGGCAACCGAAGATTGCGGGTAAAAGAAAAAGAGAACGACCAAAAATTACACGAAAGGGATTATTTTTGAGGTGATGTAAAATTTTTATGAAGGAAAAAATGCACATAATAAATTTTGAAAGGAATAACTGATTTTAAAGTAATTATTTAGCAATTATAATATATTTTAAAGCATTATTTAAACGACAAAAATAATAACGTGAGAGAGTAAATAACCATGGCGACAATGTGTATGTTCTAGGTGAGTCAAACAAGTGTTGACCACTCCCGCGGCATTTACTCCCATTGCTCGACAAAGTCATCCTCTCTGAGGGTTTAACAAGTAAGATCAAGCCACTTATTTGATTAGCTGTTGACTGTTGTGTGAGAAGATGCATATAGCTCTGAATATGTAATTTTTACAACGGCGGCTGCTGAAATACGAACACAATTCCTCGGTGTTAAAAGCTGTGAGTTGCCAAATTGTCTATTAATATATTTTAAAAAAGTTATAAATGTTCGGAATAAGAAGCGGAGAGTTCAAACTAGAAACTCACTGATAAAATTAGATGATATTGCACATTATTATAATATGTTAAGGAAACAGTTTAGTTAACCTACAAGTAGCGATATTTAGGGCAGAAATGAAAAAGCAGCATGAGTGGTAGATACTTGTTTGGCTCTCTTATAGTTGATACCTTTTTATATTCAATGGTAAAAAGAAACAAAAAATGACAAAAGGAATGCAAAGGGACATTATAGGTATATAAGGAATATAATAAGAAAATATAAGGAGAATTATATTAATACTTTTGAACACAAAGTGGCGGATGTTATAAAATGTCTAACAAATTAACTATAAAACGTCTAATTGTACGAATTATGCGTATCTATTTTCTAATTATTCTCTAGGCCTTAACCAACGGCAATAGATCATTTGACTAGTAAAAAATAAAATAAGCAGAATACCTCCAATTTGCACTAGCATATATTATTTAGTTCAAATATTACTTTTTTGTTTAAATTATTAGCTTTGGAAAATTGTAGATTAATTATGAAAAGATATAATTTTTACTTTAGCCGCTGTGAAAGTTCCGTCACTGTAAGTTTTTAATATGAAGCATTCTCTGACTCGAAAATCACTGGCAATATGTATCGCTCTTACATTGAAGAACCAAGCTGCCCTCTGTGTAAGAAGTTTTCTAACTTGGGCCAGAACATCTTATTATATAGAGATAAGCAGATGAATGTCCGAGAGAAAATCTGCCATGAAAAGAGAAGTATTCATATATTTATATGTTCTTCCTCCGTATTCAATCCCTCCCCCTCTCTCGCCGTTTTCTTCCCTTCTATTGTTCGTGGAACCTCGCTACTCGCGTCCATCGTTCTCAAAAAGCTTTCCTGTACAATTCCTCCAACGACGTATCTTTTCTAGCCTCTATTTTAATGTCAATCTTTTAAGGAGACTATTTTGTTCACGCATCACGGAAGTAACCTAGTATAAAAGTTCCAAGTTAAAGATGTAACGCCTCGTTGTTACATTTTATCACCTCGATGCGCGATTGTTTTTACAGTATATTGGTTCGACATGCAGATGTTCTAAATTTTCCAATGAAAGGACTGAACGCAAAACCACAGTCTCACAGATTATTATAGAGTTTAGACAGGACATACAACCAGGGTTGGCAGGGTGAGTTAGATGTTACATATTTTACGAGGCGTGATAATCTGAAGCCCATCTAGTCTCCATTGCTCGCTCAGCTGCGCGTACAAATCTGCACTAATCGGGGACGGGGAAAGAGACAACTATGTAGATTATCTTATACCGTTCGGAGGTGTAGTTGGCTTGCGTTATTTGACTGTGCGGGCGCTGAGCAAATATGGCGGCGATTCAATTTTTGCCAGTCCAGTGAAATTCATCATCGCATGAATGCCGTGCATGGTGAGAAATGTATATCGAACACAACAGCAAAGGATTAGATACGCATGTTTCGGATAGGACGTCAGCAAATGACTGACCTTCCATGACTTGTGAAGAAGAAATTGTTGTATAAAAATATCTCTTCGCAGTCGGTGCCGCTGACTGAGAATAGGTCATAGGTTTACATCTACAAGACCTGTGTCGGCAGGTCGTAATGACTCCTCAAGGGCATAATGTCCTACAGCCCTGACCTTGCGACTTTCATTTGTTTGCAGCTCTTAAATAATTCCTAAGGGGCAAACGCCTTCGCGACGTTGATCAAGGCTGCGGTGCGGATCACATAGCAATCCCGTATATTCTTCAGACGATACACGACCCATGGTGAAAGTGACCAAAGTGACCTTTTTCTCCTAAGGCAGTAGCTAATTTTTATTCCTTAAATATTGTTGCTTCTGTTTATGTTCATTATATTGGTTTATATTAAAGGAACCCAGACGGATTTCAGTTGATCAGGCCCTGTACACAAGTTACTCTAATTTACATGTTTATTATGTTGTGTAAAACACTAATTTATTAATACTTTTAAAACGGTGTAATAAATTTCTTATGTAATTACATTAACAAATAAACCTGCATATGCAATGTGTAAAAACAATTATTTATATGATAAATAATCAAAAGTACACACTGTTTATACATGCCACGTATGATGGTTTTGTAACCCATTAATCAAGACTAACGTCCTCCCGATTATGCCAGTTCAGGCTTTAGTCTTGTAAGTATATTGGAAGAAGAAAAAATACCTATTTATAGCCATAGAATGATAGCAGTATATACATTATTTATTAAAGAATAATAATTGTAAATATAACACACACACACACTACATATAAAATAAATATCATCTTGAAAATTGCAAAGTTGCATAATGTAAATCAGCACAAAGATACAAACTCTTAAAAAATTATACAATAAAATACAATGAATTGAATAGAGAAGTTGATACAACAATGCATTACACAAGCGTTGAATAAAACCTCTTTTATAGACAACAGATAATCGGGATTGAATGCTACCCAAAATACCGTTTAAATTTAATTTATTAGCTTGCAAATCCCAGTTCCGTACTCGTTAAGAGCATTACAAAAGGCAGCTTTACCCTTCAGAGAAGCCTCCGGGCCTAACAAATTTGAAGAAAAGGTCGAAAAGAAATACAATCCGCTGTCCCGGAGACGTATCCGTGTGATAGGAGGGCGAGAGCTTGCTTGCCTTTCGGAACAATTGTCATAATATGGTAGAACTTTCGGTAGTCGAGGAACCAACCATCCTTACTTGGCCAGCTGAACAGGATAAGGAAGGGGGAAAAGGAAGGTATCAGGCAATAAGAAAATTCGCTCAAACATGATACAATGCTTACATTTAGCACGCGTTCGCAGAGTATAAATAAATATGAAACTGTCATTAGATATATATTTGGTTCATATCGTATTTAATTGCATTAATTATCTTGCAGTAGAATACCTGAATATATAATTAGGTTGAAGCTTTACAATTATTCCCTTTTCATCTAAGTAGTCGTGTTCATGTTCTGTAGTATTCTATTATTTAGTTTGTCTGTCATTTTAATGTAAATCAGATTTTCGTAATGTCCATAATAGCAAACAAATATGGTAGAACATGTAGGAAATTAGCTATAGCTAATTATAGGGACTTACGGAAGGCCGAAAAGCCGGCTGGAAAACTGGGGTTGTCTCCTGGCGTCAGAAGTGGACGATGCTGGTTAGACAGCGCGGGTAAGAAAGGCAGGAACAGAGGGTTGAAGGCGGCTGTCACTACTGCCGGCGGGGGTGGCGTCCTCGTGTCCCCTCGAGTACATAGGGGAGCGGTGGTGGGGGGCGACGAGGATGTCCTATTAACACAAAAACCAGGATTTTCAAATAGTTACATATAACATCACAAGGATGCCTAAGAGTTGCTTAGTATACATATAATATTGCATAAGCAAAGCATATGATTTTAAACGTAACATATCAAAGATGTCATAATTTAAATTTTTACCTACACTTTTTATATGATATATCTAATAAACTGCTTAGGAATTATGTTGAGATTTCAGATTTTTATGATTTATTTTTGGTAATGAGCTTAATTTTCTGCATAAAAATTGTATTGATAGCCATTTGTAAAACAAGTTCACAAATATGGAGCTAGAAGAATAAATAAGGAACCTTATCAGATAACATATTTTCTGTTAAAGAGAGTGGAAACGTTTACTTTTTTCGTTAACATGACTCAATACATTTTGATAAACTTTTGCATAAATTCAGCAGTTTTCATTCCAGGAAGCCAACATTCACGACCGTTAACATATCTGAAATAATACCAAGAAATTAAAATAGTTGTAAATAAACAATGAAAGAGCAACTTCTACGCACACATTGATCACGAAAATTGATTTTATTTCAATATGATGGGTGCTTGCTGAAGGGGAAATGAAAGTACTACACTGTTAAGAAATATTCACTATAGCAGATGGTGAGAATTAATATTTTATAAATTTGCTCTCGCTTCCAAACTAAAGGTAAAAGCGCTCTTGAACAATCCATCCCACATAATGTCTAACTTTCCCGTAAAGGGGGGGGGGAGGGGAGGCTCCAATACTTTCAGAGTTTGGAAGATTGATGCTACAATAGGCCGCCCTACCAATGATACTGACAATATAATCGGAGAGCCAAGGCTCTTGTAAGCAGATATCTGCTTCCACTCCAAAAGGGGCGAAGCTGGTTTTGGAATGAGGTATATCAGAGTTCACTCAGTAAAACAACGTTGTCATGTCTCTGCTATCTCTTTCAGTATATGTTTTATGGTAACAGAGATCGGATGTGAAAGTGAGAGTAAATAATTTATTCATTTATTTATTCATATTCTTAATAATATGATAAACAGGAAATATTTACAATTTAGCCCAATCTTTTATGTACAGAAGTAACAGTGACAATGCTGGAGAATTTCCAGGTATCTCCTGGCAGTGTTTAGATGGATGCAGTAACACTAAATGTTCGGAACTCGGTGCTATAAAGTGAGGTTATTAAGTTTTGTCCCACATTTTACCGGCCTAATGGAAACATCCATCAGGGCAGTGCATCAGGCGTGTACTTTGCTGGGCATGGGAGGGATTCTCATTGAATGCACGTTTATCTCTATAGATATTTATAGGTAATGCACAATTTTAATTAAAACCAAACGAAGGAGCGTTTGAGAAAAATGCTCGCGAATTTACTGAAAGCGTTCGTTTATTAAAACAAAACATTTCTGTAGTCACCATGTGGGAGCTATGATATCATTGAGAACATTTGCAAAATCCATCCCATTCTACTTTTCATTACCATCTTTATATCGCTATGTAGTACTCAACTGTTTTACTGAAATGTGTTGTTACTATCACCATCTGTTTTTATGTTAACAAATTCATATGAACATATTTAATTAAAGAAGTGGATTATTTGTGGGTAATTATAAATATATTGTCTTTTTGATGGTGGGATATAAAGAGTGGAAAGCAATTCAAAAATGTTATTGATTATATCACAACAAGAGTCTCAAACTTTTATATTGTGAAATTTCATTAATGTGTGTGTGTGTGTGTGTGTGTGTGTGTGTGTACAGATATATGCAAATTATTAGCTCTTTTCATATCTTATAGCAAAACATTAATTTAAAAAGGTTTAGAAGCTTTAGATGATTTATCATATCTAATATTTGGTATTTGCTTGTCTTACAAACATTTCTCTCTAAGTTCATATTTCCATTTTAGCGAATTCCGAAGGAATGTAGTAGATTTTTTTTTGATTGATTTATTTATGAACGCTCTTTAACATCTCAGGTCATCAGCGTCCCATTCAACTGAGGGCGTGAAACGGCCGACAAATTTTGCTCAGAGGCATCTCTTTCAGGCTTGAGGTTCTTTTTCGTGCCGCAAATGTACGACACCGGACCCACGGCTTTACTTCCCTTCCGAAGGAAGCCATACTTAGGATTTTTACGCCCGAAAAAATCCATCGGTCCTGGCCGGGTTCGAACCCGCGATCTTTTGGGTATAGGAGGCAAGTATGGTAACCACTACACCACCAGGGCCGACAGGAATGTAGTAGGTAGCTATTGTAACTATGAAAAGACTGTGGAAAAAAATTCTTCAAATCTGCATCGTTCCACTTACTAGGCACCAAAACTGACAATATGAACTTATATGTGTGTGTGCGTGCGCGCGTCCGTTAATGTTCTAGCGGTCACAATTTATAATTTTTCTCAACGAAATCTGGCATTTTACCATCATTTAACAAATGATTCGTCGAGTTTGTTAACCAGCAAAATTGGATCATTGGGGGTGGGGGTTAACCTAAAGCAAACCATTTTTAAAAAGGTCTAACAATTCCTCTAGAGGCCACAATTTTTATTTTGTTTTTTTTTCCCTTCAACGAAACTCGGTATATTTCTTAATAATAAACTGATAAAAGTAATTTCCGAAAATCGGAGCAATCGGGTCATTAGGACTGGGGGGTACCTGAAAAAAAGAGTGGAGGTTAAAGCGAAATTTAAAAATCGCTCTAGCAGCCGTAATTTAATTTTTTAAGGGAAACTCGGAATATGCAATTCAAATAAAATAAGAAAAATAGTATCTGATAATCAGTCAAATCGAACTATTAGGAGGGGGAGGGGGGGCTTACCTGAAACCCAAACTTTAAAAATCGTTCTAGCGACATTATATTTGTTTTTTCGCAACGAAACTCCATAAATACCAATTAAATAAAATAAGAAAATTAGTTCCTGAAAATTAGGGAAATCGGGCCATTAGGAGTGGGGGTTTACCTGAAACCTAAAATTTAAAAATCACCCTAGCGACATTAATATTTGTTTTTCGCAACGAAACTAGGCATATACCGTTTAAATAAAATTAGAAAAATAGTTCCTGAAAATCATAAATTGGATCATAAGAGAAGGGGTATATTTGATAACCGAAATTGAAAAAGCGCCTTTGCGTTTAATATTCTCTGTATTGTTTTAAAACAAAAGGACAAATTAATTAAGTCATATAAACTGTATTTATAATGATGCATATGTTTTATATTTAATAAAAACATTGTCGTAAAGTTAGCACATGTGAAATATTAATCTAATATGTGTTTGAGAATTATATTTGTATGTAAGAACGCTCTGTAATAACCTTCAGAAAAGGTGCGTTACATTATTTTACTACAATAAAATTTAAAATGAATTTCAAAGCCAATGAAAATCGACGAAACTTTCGATTGTTTATTGTGGATTGTATATATTTGCTTAGGCATTGCAATTGTTTTTAAATAGTAATATATTTTTTTTTATTGAATCATATGAACACCATCTTCTTAAATACACAATTTGACTCGAAACTTTCTGTTATTTTTCTCTATTTTAGTGAATGTAAAGATGATATCAAGGTCTCAGTTCATAAACATGGTTATATTTACAAATGTTTAAAAATGCCCACACAGTATAACTTTGTCTAACAGTGGTCATATATTTCATTTAATTATTAGTATACCATTAATTCTTGTGGTTTAATCTCAACAATAATAATAACAATAAAATAATAATTATATAATAATATTATTATCATTATTATTCTAAAAAGGTGTTTCTCTTTTGTGATATTTAATAGATTGCAAAAATTCTAATTTTGTTCCCCTAATACTACACAAAATGTCATAACTTATTTCATTTCATTAATTAATAAGGCCATAATATGGATTTTACGTTCTTTTGTAAAGTGACTCTACTAGATGAGGAATTAGCTTAGTTTATGCAGCTCCTGTGATGGATTGTTAACTTTTTGTTACATTTTTTGGCATGTTGGGCAAGCGAAAATTATCTTTTTTGTTCTAAGGTGTCTAAGATGTCTCTTAACTTGAACACTTCTGTAATGGCATTACGATTGTTGGTCCCTTGGCAACCCTTGGCTTGTAGAGTAGCTTTAAGATGTGAATGCAGGGTGTTGAAATGAACTGCTCTCGTAGTGCAGAAGACGAATCATGACACCAACCAAAACGGATGGCCCAGGTTTGAGATTCGCATTCCAGAGGTTAAGGGTTCAAATCCCTTGGATTTTTTCGTGGTTTCCTCTGGTCACTTAGGCGAATGCTGAGATGGGTCTTTCCTTTCCACGAATTTTTCATGTCGTTTCATTCCGCTGGTTCTGTTACATCTATAGTGGTGTGACATGACGGTGACTTGCGCTTTGCGTCAACTTCTGGGGGCTCAAATTCCTTAGAGGAGCGTCGGGTTGTTCTATCTGAAAACATTTTTAGGGACCCTGTCGACGTACGTGCCTTACCCCTCGTATCTCATTCTTTCTCTAAGAAAATGTCCCACTAATGACGTAGTATAGCCCTTGAGCGCGAATGAATAATCGAAATTGAGTTCCTGCTCAATTTCAAGTCATGTTGCAGTATGTCAGCAAGCGTTATCTTCTGAAGTCCTGTTGATACTAGACTGAATGCATTGTCCTATTCAAAATATATTTATGTGAAAAAATGTATTAATTTGCCACGTTTGTATTTGAGATTCTCAAAAAATGTAACTCAACTTTAATTGAAGTCATATTTTGCTTATGGAAATATCTCTATAGCTATAAATTTTGAAATGAAGTGTCAGAATTCTCATATTAAATTATGCGATCAAAACTGTTGTGGCTCAGTGACTAAAGATCGAGATTAGTTGTAGTGTATAAGTTAAATTTGCAGAAGAAGCTGAAAAGATAATAACTTTAAAGCTATCAGAGTACAAATTGGAGAGTTTACAGCAAGCTTCAGTAGTTTCTTTATGCTGGAACCAGTTAATTACAATGTATTTTTATTAGACAGAAATATAATCTTAAGGGAAATTGAAGAAATTAAAAACATCTCCTTAATAGTGGAGTTATGAATAGAAAAAAAAAACTAAAGCAAATGAAATAATATATTTGTTTGATTGAAAATCAATAAAATACAGAAATATATCTGAGACAAACAGAGAAGTAAAGAAGTAGGTTGCAAAAACCAAAAGATGTAGGTTTATAGCGACAAGAGAGATTAAAGATGAAGAAGGGTTTAAAAATGACATGAAAATATCCCTCAGGAAAATCGTCACTGAACCTCACTTACTGAAGACAGAGAAAGTTTATTACAACTAAAGAAAAAAGCGAAATATACATTGGATAGAATAAATCAGTTAACTGAGATCTATCAATATTTGTAAAGTAACAATAATTTGTTAATAATCAATAATAGATACAACATTAGTAAACATAAGAAACAACAAGCTATTAGCTGTGTTTTTTTATTTCCTCCTTACATTTAACACTGTAGTTATATATGTACTAGAGATATGTTTAAATAATTAACAAATATTCAAGTATTCACTAACGCATATTTTTCTTATTTTGTAAATTTTTAATTTACATTACCACTCTCATGAATCTGTCTGTCCTGGTGGTGTAGTGGTAACCATACTTGCCTCCTAAACCCAAGATCGAGGGTTCAATCCCGGCCAGGATCGATGGATTTTTTCGGGCGTAAAAATACTAAATATGACTTCCTTCGGAAGGGAAGTAAAGCCTTGGGTTCCTTGTCGTAGATTTTCGGCATGTAAAAAACCTCAAGACTGTAAGAAAAGGCCTCTGAACAAATTTATCGACCGTTTCACCCCCTGAATTGAATAGGACGCTGATGACCTGAGATGCTAAAGAACTTCGATAAATAAAACAAATCAACAACTCTCATGAAATTATCGTAATTTCTTAGCCACTTTTATCTCCCTTTTCCTAATAGCTTCCTACGTTCTTTATATTGTTATCTTAAATTAAAACTTGTCTTACATTTTATATCCATGAATAACATCCTACTTTGGTAAAATAAACATCTCTCTTGACAATGGTCTCCTTACAATGCTAAATATTACCACAAGATTCATTTATAGATCCCCTTTTTATCCCATTTAACTATATCACTCTTGTTCTAAACCATGTTATTCCATATCTCCCTAGTTTATCATTGATTTCAATATATTTTTCCTACCAGTTCATTATAAATGCTTTATTTACTTTTTAAGTTTTTTTATTATTAATACTGGTCCATAATTCCTCTTCTAGTCTAGTTTAAATTCTATTCCAAAATTATACCCTAATACTATCAGTCACCACCCATGCCAATTTCTTGAAAAATTGTTATTTCAATTGAAAATGTTGCAAAACCAACCTGTCGGTTAAAATAAAACCTTTTCAATTCTCTTTGTATATACAAGTAATGCAATTAATTGCCTCCTCTCTTTAAAATCATATTTGAGCTGTGAAACAAGGAGGAACAAAATTTCCATAGGCCTCCTGTAGCATTGCATAGGTCTCAATTGAACATTCGTTAAGACGAAAGCAGAATTTCAGAGCATTGTATTGTGTCAACAGCGTTTTGCTATAGACGAAACTGAACGTTCAAATTGCACATCTCTTACAGGAGGAAAAAGAAGTGACTTTAACATTTTTAACTTCTAAAGTTTCATCGTCCCATTCAATTCATGGCGTGAAACGGCCGATAAATTTTGCTCAGAGACTTGAGGTTCTTTAATGTGCCGTAAATCTGCGACGCGGGACCGACGGCTTTATTTCCGTTCCGAAGAAAGTCATATTTAGGAGTTTTACGTCTAAAAAACTATTGAACCTGCGATCTTGGATCTACGAGGCAAGTAAGGTTACCACTAAACTACCAGGACGGTAACGGGAAGTGACAAAAATTAAATTAGTACCACGATACATTACGCATTAAACTACAAATGTCGTAAAGTAAAATTTTAGCGCGAGAAATTATGCCTGTAAAACTGTGGTCGTTCTGTATTGAAGAGGTGATTTGAAAAATGTTCACATTTACAGAGAATATACAATCTAAATTCTCAATATAATAATTTATTAGTAATATCAGAACATTCAAGATCAAGAATAAGTTCGTAAAGACATCTTGTAGGAGTAGCTTGTTTGAAAAACTCAGAAAATGTTCCACGAATATTTAGTTATGACACACTGATTATTAAAGAAACAATTAATTACAATACCACCCCAATAATGGTGCACAATTGCATGTAATAAATAAATATTTTATATAACTAATATCCACTAACGAATCTCATGAATTATCTGAATGGATGCCTGTCATTAGAGATGTATGTAGGCAACTTCCCCTTTGCTGTTTATATGAGCGTGTTAAAATACTACTTCACATTCTAACATATTTTACATATTTATAATTCTCTAGGTCTAGAGTGACGATGAAATATTATTTGTAACGCTGCAAACAGATTCGATATCAATATATTCGTATAATCTGAATTAAGTACTAAACATTGTTATGAGTACATGGAAATACCTGAAGATAAACGAAAATATCTGCTAGTAAAATATACTTGAAGAGTCAATAGTTCCCTATCATTTACACATAATCCTAACATTGCTAATACAATTGTTAATTTTATTAAATGTAGACACTGTAATTCTATTATAAACAACCCTAAAATACATAAATCTAAAAAAAATTATAAAATCCCTGCTTGAACAGTTTCATCATGTGGGTGTGAAATAATCTAGTAAATCAAATAAATCTAGTAATCAAATAAATTTATGAAGCGTATTGCAGAAGTAGCAAATGAGATCAATAAGAATAGCTTGAAGAGTGTATTAACATCGGGAAACAGAATTTTGAAATTTTGTTTAATCTTGCCTCTTAAAAAGAATCTTTTGGACATATGGCAGAGAGATGAACTGTAGACTCAAAAGAACTAGTATTTATCCGGAAAAGGAATCTAGGTTGTGAGATGACAAAAGTTCGGAATATCTTATCAAGAAATGTCATTAAATAAGGTAATTTTACACCACGTACCAATTTGCAATGTGTAAAGAAAATTATAATTGGTACAGAAAAAATAAACAAAGTAGGAAAAGTTTAGTAAGTTAAATTTTACTTGAGACAAAGTATTCAAAAGGTAGGTACAATAGAACAAGAAAGTGTTCAACAACAACAACAAAAATTATGCATACCTGTTCCGTATTTTACAATTTCAAATATGAAGAAACTCAATCGTCTAGTACCAAACTTACACCTAAGTAATCTAAAAGGTCCTTTCATAGTAATTTAATTATTGCTATACAAATAATAATGTTAATTTAGAAAGTAAAATAAGATATACTGCTTAAAACTATAAAGTAATGTCATTAATTGTAGTAAAACAAATACTTTTAAGTAACGATTTCCATATCTTAATTATCATAAGTAATAATTTTCAAATCTGTATTAACTTATGATAATTAAGATAAAGAAATCATTGCTTAAAAGTATTACTGTAATTAATGACATTACTTTATAGTTTAAAGCAGTATATCTTATTTTACTTTCTAAATTAACATTATTATTTGTATAGCAATAATTAAATTAATATGAAAGGACCTTTTAGATTACGTAATTGTAAGCTTGCTACTGGACGATTGAGTTTCAATCAGAATCGAAATGGGTAATATATGTTATTAATTACATTAGTACTTATTGTTTTTATAGTAATATGTGTACAAAGCTTGCAAACAAATGCCAAAATATTTACATTAAAATTAGTACAGATAGTAAAAAACGAGTAAAACTAAAACGTGGAACACTTTAAAAGAAATAACTTAAGATTCATTATTGCAAATAATTAGATATAGAAAACAATTTAAATAGTATATAATTATAAACAGGTTTCATAACCATTTTTATGCATACCAGCATCATGTAAGGATACTAATAAAATAAAATAAACATAAATGTCAATTTCTAATGAATTATCTGAAGTGAATGCCTTTTTTATTATACTTATGACGTCATTTAATCGTTGGAGACTATTTAATTCGAATATCTACTTTTATTGTTGCTAGCGAAAATGAGCTCATTGCAAAAAAAAAAAAAAAAAAAAAAAATGCAGCCGAAACCGAACAGGCTGAATAATACCGAGAAAATCGTATGATTACATTATTTATATAAACAGTAAAATATTCAGGATATTTCAGAAACCTCAGTGTTGGCATATCTTTCAGAACAGATTTGCATTATCAAATTCTAGTGATTTACTTAATAGCCAATATTAAATTATTTATTTGCTTACTTCAAAGTTTATGATGTTTTTTATTAAGAATGATTGTGTCTGTTTTATTTTGAGATTAGTAAATAATTATATTAATAATTATTGTTTTAATAATATGTGTACAAAGCTTGTAAACCAGTACCAAAATATACACATTAAAAGTAGTACAGATAATAAAGAACGAATAAAATTAAAATGTAAAACGATTTTAGATGGATTGTGAAAAAATAACCTTGAACACATAATGCAAAAAAGAAAAAAGGAATGATGTTCTAAAAACATTTTTATTCAAATTAATAAGATTGTTTCACTCTCTCTACTTGCAGAAAATACATTTTTTCCCTCTAAATAAATTTAGATTCATTATTGCAAAGAATTAGATATAGGTAACAATTTTAATAGTATATCATAGTAAACAAGGTTCATACGCTATTTTTGAGTATACCAGCATTATATAAGGGCACCAATAAAGCAAAATAAATATAAATGTTAATTTTATAATGAATTACTCTGAAGTCAATGCCTTTTTATTATACTTATGACGTCGTTTAATCACTGGAGATTATCTAGTTCGTATATGTTGATAGCGAAGATGTATTTATTGCAAAATAGATAAATAAATAAAACAAAGAATAAAAATATCGCTCAAGCTGAAAACTCTAAATTATCACTAATATCGAGAAAATGAGAAGGAATGCGATAAATTCATTATTTGGATAAATAGTAAAAATATTAAGGATATTTCAGAAACTTTATACGTTGGTATAAATTTCGGAATAGGTTGAAATTATCAAATGCTTTTAATGTACTTATTTATTTACTTACTTTCACATTCATAATTAGGTGTATGCTACTTTTTTTTATTAATTCTGCGATAAAGATGAATGATTGTGTCCGTTTTCAGTAATAAGTAATTTTTTCTTTAATATTAATGCAAAACAACATTCAATTTTAGTGATGTAAATAATTTAATAACGTAATTGTTAGTATAGTAATTTTATTCAAATGGTATCGAAAATAGCATTTTTGAAGAGTTTTACCAGCAATAAATACTCTTTAATACAAAAAAAAATAATAAATAAATAACACGTATTAACATATTCACAGTTGTTCATAAGCATAATTTTAATGCATTGCATATATCTTTGGACAAGAAAAAGGAAAGAAAAGTTGAAGAAAATGAAACGAATATTACTGACGGTTAAATAAACAATAATTATAGTTGCAAAACAAAGTCATTATGGAATAAGATAATGTCATAGCGAAAACAAAAGTTTCAAATGTCTGAGTTAAATAGACTATTATGAAACTACGACAAACATTTCTGCCTAAGAGCCGCTGAACTGTACCTGTTGGAGCTGGAAGGTGACTCCAAGTTACCGTAGAGGCGCGCAAAGAACTGCCTGGGGGAGGACGGTCTCGTAGCCGCAGAACCACTGCCGCCCCCCGGCGTCGTGGGCTTCTTCACTGCTGCGGCCTCCAGCATAACACTTTTTTTTGTTTTGCCTCAGTACACTAACTGGTTTAATGCAACAATTTTATGTCTTTTGTATTATTAAAATATATTCGTAGTTTTTTGTTTAATGATTTGTTCTCTGTTTATTCATCAAAACATAATTAAAGTGTTTCAAGGCAGCTGTTGGTGATCGGACCACTGTTACAATTCGCGTTCCTCTGCCATAATCAATCGTTCACAAAGTATCAATAAACTTATAAAATTAAGGGCTATATTTGCACGCTTACACAGTCTTAAAATAGAGTTTTTATATGGCAATCTCTCTCCCGACACAAGTCACAATATAAATTTCCCATTGCCACATACTCGATTGTTGCTAAAACGAGTTTATATTTACTTAGACAAGTGACGAACGCACGTGGCGAGAATCAGGTCTGCCACGCGACTATCCCGTTAATATTTTATTCCCCGAACAATATTCCACAGCGGGGATGGGATTCTTACAGAAACTACCTGAAGGGGAATGGGAGGGAAGGGGGGCGGCGGATGACCAATTGTGTGGGGGTGAGAAAGCGGAGTTGCGCGCACAACATCTGGTCTACGGTGCATCGTGCCACCCTGATTGATATATTATACTTGAGGAAATCTGATTGTGCTGCCGATACAAAACACTCATTGGCTAATTATTGTAACGTGAGCAAAAATCGCTATTAGATAATTTTCCCTCCCCCCATCCCCGATTTATCGAAGAATTTTGTAAAACGTGCTGCAAATGTGAAATTATGCAAACGAAGTGTAAATGTACAATATTTGAACTTTTAGTTTCTGTAATCTCTACCTCATTTTTGTCAATCGGCATTTATTATCCCGCTATGTAACAATGTATGAAAGTCTTTTTGGAAAGTTTAATTAAAAGCAAGCTAAAACATATTTAAAAAAAACATAAATTTTATTTCTCAATATATTTTTCCCTTGTGGGGTTCACACTTAGTCCAGCGAGTTTTTTAATTTCGAAAACAGGAAGAAGTAGCTAAGAGCTAATCTCGGGGAATAGCATGGTTGAGCAATCAACTCGAAGTCAAATTTGCGCCTTTTGTCATTGTGGCTGTCGATGTTTGTGATTGAGCATTATTATGGTGAAAGAATATGGTTCAAAAATACTGAAAAATTATGTTCTTCTTTGTTTCTCTCTATTATCTATAAGGGATTTCTTGGGATTCTCGAAAACAATATTGATCGTCACTAAAGACCAGATGTTTAGGCATTAAAAATGAAGAAAAAGACAGGCAAAAAAGAAAAAGCACTTAAAAGTATGTAATATAGGCAGTAAAATGGCATTGTACAAGCTTACTGATAACTAAAAATGAATTTAAAAGCAATAATAACTACATTTTCAAAAATAATTATTGTTTTAAATTATTGAAGTTGTATGTAATTTCTTTTTTCTTTAAAAAGAAAACAATCTAAATATTATTTATAAAGAAAAATTACTAAAATACGAAATATATTTAATAAACAATGCTTTTTCTCCTCGATATTTTTATATTAATAAAGTGCAGAGTGTAAAAATGAGAGGCTATCCTTTATAGAGTCTAACAAAGGATGCTATCTCAAATTTCAAGGTAATGATGTAATTCGGCAACTCAGTGAACAATGAAGATTGCGAATCAGCTATAATAATCTTATTTTCGTTATGGAAGAGCGACATATAAAAGATTTTCCTTATCGCATCATTGTTGCTGTTTAAGGCTTTGTAATCGGAACGTGCAGCATAAAGCTGCAACGATTATTTTTACAGAAACTGAGGTCGGCAGCGTACAAACAAATGCCACTCACTGTTTATAAAGGTATACCAGGATAGGGTTGCTATAGTAGTAGTATGTGAATTGAAGTGTTGCGTTCTAACCAGGAAATAAATTGCTTCCAACTTCGCACACTTTGCTAGGACAATGCTCATATTCAACCAATTAATGTGGTTTGCAAACAGATCGCAGCATACCAATCGTCCTCTAATTACCTTAAAAAGTTTCCAGGAAACAGCGTTTTTTTCTCAGATATTCCTTGTGGGTACATTTTGCCAGAATATGTCATCGTCTCCACAAAATGGGCAGATTCTCCTATCAGAACTATCCGTTATTTTTTGAGACTTTCAACCTCTCAGTCTAAACCAGGCCGACCATTCCTGATCTCGCCTTGTTCCCTAGAATGAGCATTTTTTTATTTATGGACGCTCTTTAACACATCAGGTCATCAGTATCCCCATTCAATGCAAGGCGTGAAATGCCGTAAATTTTGCTCACAGGCATCTTTTTTCAGGCTTGGGGTTCTTTTGCGTGCCGCAAATCTACGACACGGGACACACGGCTTTACTTCCCTTTCGAAGGAAGCCATACTTTAGGATTTTTACACCCGAAAAAAATCCATCGACCTTTTTTTTTTTTTTTATTGATTTATTTACGGACGCTCTTTAACAGCTCAGGTCATCAGCGTCCCATTCAACTCAGGGCGTGAAACGGCCGACAAATTTTGCTCAGAGGCCTCTCTTTCAGGCTTGAGGTTCTTTTTCGTGCCGTAAATGTACGACACGGGACCCACGGCTTTACTTCCCTTCCGAAGGAAGCCATACTTAGGATTTGTACGCTCCGAAAAAATCCATCGATCCTGGCCGGGTTCGAACCCGCGTTTTGGGAGTAGGAGGCAAGTATGGTAACCACTACACCACCAGGACCGACCATCGACCCTGGCCGGGATTGAACCCGTGATCTTGGGCTTAGGAGGCAGGCAAAGATATCACTACACCACCTAGACAGACTAGAATTAGCATATAAACCTGTTTACCCCAAGTTAATTTAATTTCATTTGATAGGCTCAAGGAGCCTTTTGAGTTACATTCTGCCTCGATTTCCTGCCTGCTGATACCCCCTAGCATTGTTCTAACCTTCTTCCATACATTTTAGCGTATACCGAAGGAATGAAACCTTTGCGGTCGTGGCCATGAAAAAATTTGCTTATTTTCCGAATAATTTATTATTATTTTTTTTAGAGAATTCAGAAGAAATTTAAGCTGTAGCTGTTGTACCAATGAAAACCATTTTTAATAATGTATCAAAATCTGCATAGATTATATCTGCTAGGCACTTGAAAAATTCGAAAACATGCATACCCTTATATGTATCCGTTCTCTCTCTAGCGGTCGCAATTTTTTTTTCTCAACGAAACTCGGCACATAGCCATCAATTAACAAAAGATTCGTCGAGTTTGTTAACGAGTAAAATTGAACCATTGGGGTGGGGGTTAATCTAAAGCGAAAATTAAAATAAAAAATGAAAAATCGTTCTAGCGGCCGCAATTTTTGCTTTATCTCAACGAAACTCAATAAAAAAACTTTAAAATAATTTAGTAAGAGCGATTTTCGCAAATCACGACAATTGGGCTACTCCGAGTATGGTATACCTGAAAAACTTTTGGGGGCTAGGCCCAAATTTAAAAATCTTTCTAACGGCCGCAATTTAAATTTTTAAAAGGATACTCGGTATATGCCATTTAAATAAAAGAAGAAAAACAGTTTCTGAAATTTGGTGAAATTGGACTATTAGCAGGGGGAAGGGTTTACCCAAAATTTAAAAATCGCTCTAGCGGTATTAATATTGTTTTTTTTTTTTTTTGCAAGAAACTATGCATATGTCATTTTAATAGAAAAAAAAGTTTATGAAAATCAGGGGGTTTACCTGAAACCCAAATTTTAAAATTTTCTCTATCAGCATCAATAATTGTTTTTTCACAACAAAACTTGATATATACCACAAATCAAATAAGAAAAATAGTTTTTGAAAATTTACAAATTATTGGGAGGTTAGTTATAGCTGAAAAGCCTATGGGGGTTAAGCCCAAATTTGAAAATCGCTCTAATGGCCACAATTTAAAAATTTTAAAGAAACACGATATATATCATTTAAATAAAATAAGAAAAGAAGTTTCTAAAATCAGTGCAATTAGACTATTAGCGGCGGGGAAATTTAAAAGTCGCTCTAGCGGCATCAATATTTGTCTCACAACGTAACTCCGTATATACCATTTAAATTAAAAAAAAAAAAAAAAAAAAAAAAGTTCCTGAAAATCCGTGAAATCGGACTGCACCCCAAAATTTAAAAATCGCTCTAGTTGCATTAATATTAATATGTTTTTTTCGCAACGAAACTCCGTATTTAAATAGAATAAGAAAAATAGTTTCTGAAAATCAGGGAAATCAGGCTCTTAGATGTAGGGTGGAGGGTTACCTGAAAACCAAAATTTAAAAATCACTCTGTCGGTACTAATATTTGTTTCTTCATAACAAAATTCGGTATATAACATTTACATAAATAATAAAATAATTTCAGAAAATTGGGGAAATTGGGCTATATGGAGTAAAGGAACATTGAAAACCAGAATTTAAAAAGTGATCTTGTGTTTAATTTTCTCTCTATTATTTTAAGATATAATGAAAGAAATTAATTCAGCATAAAAATATTTACAACTTTGCATATATTTTGCATTTAACAAAGAGAGCAGCTGTGAAATAAAAATTAAATATATGTTTGAGATTTATATTTGTATGTAGGAGAGGTCTATCATAGCCTTCAGAAAATGTTTGCATTATATGTTTTTACTATAATAACATTTAAATTAAATTTCATAGCCAATGAAAATCCATGAAACTTTCAATTGTTCTTTGCAAATTCTGTACCTATTAGCTTAGTACAATGAACTTATTTTTAAATAGTAACATGTTTTTGTTTTTATTGAAACATATGAACATCACCTTCTTCAAAACGCAATATAACTCGAAATTTTCTGTTATTTTTCTCTACTTAAGTGAATGCGAAGATATCAAGGGTATGCTCATGGTTGCATTTAAAAATTGTTCAAAATACCAATGAAATATAGCTTTATCTATCAGTGGTCATAAATCCAAATTAGTTAATAGTATACAATTAAATCTTGTGTTTTAATCTCAAAATAATAATAATGATAATGATGATGATGATAATAATAATAATAATAATAATGATGATGATGATGATGATGATGATGATGATGATTATTCTAAACTTGTGATTTCTCTTTTGTGATACGTATACATTAAAGAATTCTAATTTCGTTTCCCTAATACGACACTGTAATGCCATAACGTACTTCATTTCATTAATTCATAAGGCCTAATTTGGATTTTATATTGCTTTTTATTAAACGTTATTTAGCCGGTGAGGAATTCGCATAGTTTACGTAGCTCCTGAGTGGCGGACTTTTTATTATTTTCATTGCCTCGTTGTCACGATTCCTCTTTTCACCTCTGCAGCCAAAAACGTTAATGCTACATTTTGTATCTGGTGTCTATAGCATCCAGCACGAAGTGTGCACTGGTCTCCCTACATTTCAGTACTTCACCGTCCTTGTTTTACTATTAACCGTATCTTCATGGTAACTCAAAAACCTCATGACTCCAGTTTGACGTTCCTTTGAAGTGTCCGTGAATTGTTTTCCAAAAATCGATTTGAATTTTATTTACATGCTCATCCCCATATTTCACTTCCATATAAAACAATAGATTTAATCATAGCATTGTACCTACTAGTGTATCTACTAGTACATTCTCTCTAGTGTATCTACTGATACATTTAACACACATTTGCATATTTCTTTCCTTTTCACCATGGGTATAAAGTGTATGTTAATCCTTTAGATTAACGAGCAGAAACAAAAGGACAGCCCTCGAGCACGACTGAAGTACCGAAATGTCTTTTTCTGTCCCTATCAAACCAATACTTACATAATAATAAAACATTCTGCAAAATGATCTCGGCTTCCTCAGTAATAAATTATCCCTTCAGTATACCTCCACACCAAAAAGTGTATGTATGTATGTGTGTGTGTATGTAAACAAACCGCATTCTTTTTAATAACCATAAGGGTATTAATGCACGAGCGGAAAGTCTGCTTACGAGCAGTGTATTTCAGTATATTTTTTTATTACTTAATAACCAGAGCCCGGAATTAGAGGCATTTATTTTGGTTAAAATTAGCAGGCAAAAAGGCACTTAAAATACTGAAAATAGACAGTAATATAATTAAAATAGAAATTTAAAAATAAAAACAGAGAGCAATATCACTCATTATTAATGGAAATAGGCACTTAAGATCTTTAATAATTTCTCTATCACATAATTAAATTATTTAAGTTTACTGTTCTTGGTTACAAGCAACAACAATATATTTTTTCAAGGTGTCAACGGCCATAGTCAGCCGCTTGTCAGAGAGAAACTTCTTCATCAAGGAAAAAGAACGTTTTACTTCCTCTGGAGCATATTTCGGAAGAACTCAGCAGAATATTCACCTTTCAGGACACCATGGAAATGTTGATAAAGACGAAGTAAAGTAGTTTTGAATAGTCCTGGTCAATGTGCAAAAATGCTCAGTGGTTTCTGTTTATGCATTTGCAGGACAATCAGGAGGTTATATCTCTCTTACACTGAATACATTGTAGAGACAGTTTATTGCACAGCTGTACCGCTCTCATCTTTCTCGCTCGCAATTGATGATCACATTTATGCAGCTGAGAAGTTGCCCCCACCACATATTTTCCAAAATTATCTCGCTAAAATCGATAAACGGTCATTCGCCAGGACTATTCATAACTACTGTACTTTCCACATCCTCTCGGTTGCCCAATGTAACTGTGCGTTCCTTTCACTAATGAAGTATCTGCTATTTAAAGAGCTTAAGTGAATGGGTTGAGGAGAAAATTTTGAATGCTTGAAAAGAAATATATATGTAACAAGATTCTCAATAGATATTTTCGTGAGATGAATATAACATTTAATATTTATAATTTTTTTCACTTCGATATATTGAAATTCTTTATGTGCTTTTTAAAATGCATAAATGATTGCAGGAAAGATCCATAACGATCCAAAACAGGCAATTTTTTTTTAAATCTTAAAATAGGTAACGAAGCCAAAATAATCAATAATAATAATAATAATAATAATAATAATAATAATAATAGCAAAATAAAAACTACCCACCCCAAATGTACGGGAATGTTAATTTCTATCGGACTCTTAAATATATCCACTCAGATAGAAAAGGCGTTTTGCCTAACTTCCGGGCTCTGTTGATAGCAATGAGACGAGTTGTAGGTATCTTATGTAAGTGTTTCCTGTTAGTGTTATTTAATGTTCGAGTGTAAGGCTCTTAACAAAACGCTTTATATAGTATTAGATTCGATTTTATTGCAATAGTAGAGGCACAAGAGTTGGAACATTGAAAAATCTATTGACATTAATCCCATTAAGTGCACAAAATAACAAAATTCATTGTTATGCTTATTTGAAATATTAGCTTTCAATATACGTTATGACATTCCAGAGGCGTTCTGAATTTTTGGTAACCCTTGAAGGTTTATGTTAGCTGAAAAACATAATGTGTTTCAACGATTTTAGTAGTTGTTTTAAAACATTTTTTCAGAAAATATTTTTAGATTTTATTCAGATCCTTTTGTGTTTTTATAGATTTCATATAGGACTCAAGAACATTAGTATTTTTGGAGAATAAAACATGGCTTAGAGCGACACCAACTACTATAGAAATTGAGCAAAAGTTTTAAATGTAATAGGAACTTTAGATAGATGAGCGTCCCGCATTCTAGAACATTACAGCATCTCATTACATTTGTTAAATGAAAACTCATACATTATTATGAAGTTACTAGTTTCTACGAGGGCTGTTCAATAAAGAATGGTCATATTTTTTACATGCATAATTTCTCGCGCTTTTCTTAGCCTAATGCGTAATGTAATGGCACTAGTTTCGTTGTTGTTGCTTCCGGTTCCCGCCTGTGAGAGTTGTGCTAGTTTAGTTCCACCCATAGCAAAATGGAGGTAACATGTGACGAACAATATGCTTTTCTGAAATACGCTTTCGTCTCAACAAATCTTCAGCTGAGGCCTATGGAATATTACAGGAGTTGCTTTCCTATAGCACAGCTCAAAGATGGTTTCAAATGTTTAAAGAGGGAAGACAATCAGTTTCAAAGGGAGGTGGACCCTGCGGTCCACTTTGTGATCTAACAGAAGAAAGCATTAACCCACTGCTGTAATTGTGATAGAGGATCGTCGAATAACATTAAGGACACTTTCAGAAATTCTGAACATTTCACTGCGTGCCATCCACTCATTGGTAACTGAAAAGACAGGTTTGTGCGTGGTGGGTTACAAGATTACTGATTTCCGAACAAAACGACGTTCGCGTGCAGGTTTGTATGCAGTAGATGATGTTACAGGAAGATGTGGACTGTCTTTCAAAGGTGATGAAATTGCCTACAGCAAACAACAAAGACTCTGTGCAAATCTTCATCTTACTCCCCCCACCCCCAAAAAATCAGGGATTAGTTACAATTATTTCATTTTTCGACATTCAAGGAATGGTTTACCAGCATATTGAACCTGCACACACACTTTAACTAAGCAATACTACAAAGATGTCACAAGACCATATCATACATTTCCGTGTAACAAACTGGATGCTGCACCAATGCACTGCCGCACATCGCAAATATCTCACAAAAATCAATGTGCAGTGCGCCTCTCACCCTCCCTATGGTTCAGATTCAGGCTTGTGTGACTTTTTCCTTTCCTCCAAATTGAAGAAACGCCTTTGTAGGAGGCGTTTTCCAGCATCAGAAGCAATGATGAAGGCTGCGGAGTCAATTGTGAAGAACCTGTCAAAAATGATTTCCAGCATGTCTTTGAAGACAGGTAAAATCAGTGGGACAGGTGCATCCAACGGGGACTAAATTGGGAAAAGTCGTCAAAATGTAAAACTATGCTTTCAAAAATATTATGATAAAATCTTTATTAAACGCCCCTCGTATATCCGAAGTTGTCAAGAACTGTTTATATATTTACTGAACGCTAACTTATTTTCTCTTGTAAAACATAACTTAGAATTATTGTATAGTAATTTTTCGTATCTTGCTTTCTTATTTTTTTGCTTTCGAATTAGATTAAATTAAAGCCCGGTTTACATGAAAGGCAATAAACTGGAAACAGACAGCCTTGTCTCTAATCTTCTAATGGACGTTCAAGTGAGCTCCTACTGCCAGAAAAACTCTTATTAAATTGCTAATTGTTGGCCCTCCCCAGCATAAGCATGTGAGATACATTCTATTGGTCGAGACGTAACCATTTTCAACTGTCACATGAGTATATTGATTTGGCGCTTCATAATGAGAATGCTACAAACGTCAAGCGGTTTCATTTCCTTCATTTTATTTTGTAAAACCAGTTCTACAGAGGTTATTGTACAATTCAATGGGCTTTGTTTCAGAGCCTACTGGCTATTTTATATACATGTTGGATCTTCTTTTCAATGTTAAGAAAAAGAAGAAATTCCTGTTAAATACTTTTATATATATATATATATATATATATATATATATATATATATAAAAGCATACACCAATAATTAACAGCAATATATGTACACATGACCTTTGAGCAGTCGTATAAATTTGGAAGCCTCACTCATTTTAATTTCTCTATTCTCTTTTTATTTTTATTTTTGGTTTATATGATTTATTTAGGCCGGTCTTAACATCTCTGATCATCAGCGTTCCATTCAATTCAGAGCGTGAAACGACCGGATAAATTTTGCTCATAGGCCTCCATTCAGGCTCGAAGTTCTTTTACGATCGCAGATGTGCGATACGGGACCAATGACTTACTTCCCTTCCAAAGGAAGCCGTACTTAGAAATTTTACGCCCGAAAAATTATCCATCGACTATGGCCGGAATTGAATCCGCGTTCTTGAGTCTACACGGCAAGTAGTCTTGTATTTACTAATTTTTCACAGTACTCTAGATTCTGAGACGTAGTAATCGTACTAGCTGTCTTTTGTTTTGTTTATTCGATCTCCAGAAGAGCAAATCCGTCCGTAATGTTTATTTGTATATTTTTTGTAGAATTGTGCACATTGTTGCTGATATATTATTTCCGGCATTTTTTCACACATTACAGATATTTTCTACTGATATATACTAGCGTTAAACCAATGTATTTAGAAGAATGTTTAAGAAAAGGAGAAAAGGACAGGAAGCAAATTTTTCAATCATTCGTGATAAATGTATTTAATTTCACTGCATGCTTCACAACGATGGTAGTTTTTTTTTTTTTTTAGTAGTGTTTAACGCCCGTTTTTACTACTGAGGCACCACAGGCGGTGGACACTGGTGATACATGAGATGAAATGATAAATTGGGAAAGGATTTTTTTTTTTAAAGGAAGGAAGCGTTCCAGGCCTAAGTTTAGGTACCTCCCCGGCATTTGCCAGTTATGAAGACTGAGGAAAACCTGGAAAAAAACCCAGTCAGGGAGGACGGTCCTGGCGGGATTCGAACCGCAGACCTCCCGCTCACGAGTTCATGCCTTAACGACCTCGGCCACCCGTGGCGGTCAACGATGGTAGTATTACTCGATATTATGTATGATATGTTAAGATATTATGTTAAGTATTATAATTAAATCTCATTCAAATAGTCTGATATGAAATTGTTTTATAGATGACCAAGCAATACTTGATACTAACAATGCAGAAATTGAACGGGATAGCTCAGGCGGTAACTCCTGGGACTCGCATTCTGGAGGTTCCTGTTTCAAAACCTTTTGGGTCGACCATCCCCACCTTAGGGTTATTTTGTAGTTTTCACTGGTCGCTTAGGCGAATGCTGGGATGGATCTTTCCTTTTCACGAACCTTCCGCTCTCCCATTTCGTATAATATTCTGTTACAGCACAGTACATACAGTAGGGACAGCTTGGGTATTTCGCAGGATCGAATTCTGAGTGCGCATGTCCGAAGTTGACTATACACCTGCATTCTCCTTCAGAGACATTGCATATATAAAGGGACGGTATAACCGAATACTAACCTAGAACACTATTACTCTTTTAATTAATACCAGGCAAGTGCATAGATCGGAACCCTAATAATAATTATTTCCGAATGTAAGATTCTGAAATATTTACTATTGACGCTAAAGTTTAAATCACCGGGTTGGTGATAATGTTGGTACTATCCTTTTCCGTGAATTAAATCCTGCGCATAATTTTCAGATTGCAATAATACAAGTCGGTCCTGGTGGTGTAGTGGTTACCATACTTGCCTCCTATACCCGGGTTCAAACCCGGCCAGGACCGATGGATTTTTTCGGGCGTAAAAATCCTAAGTATGGCTTCCTTCGGAAGGGAAGTAAAGCCGTGGGTCCCGTGTCGTACATTTGCGGCACGATAAAGAACCTCAAGCCTGAAAGAGAGGCCTCTGAGCAAAATTTGTCGGCCGTTTCACGCCCTGAGTTGAATGGGACGCTGATGACCTGAGCTGTTAAAGAACGTCCTTAAATAAATAAATCAATCAAAAGCAATTATACAAAATCTGATGCAGACCGATTCCTCATTATAGTTCAGACCAAATAACTCCAAAAATACTTTTCACTACTAGAGAATATTAAAAACATTAATAATACTGATATTAAAACGAATCGCGTGATCCTTTCTTTATTATTATTATTATTATTATTATTATTATTATTATTATTATTATTATTATTATTATTATTATTTCAGGCTATGTTAGGTTGTTTTTATGTGGTAAAATGCTACCAAGAAAATTTATGTAAAAAAATTAACAACTTTTGGTGGTATTTGTGCAATGAAATTTGGTATTGGACAATATTTTATTTTATATAGTAATTTAGCACATATCTACTTATGATATTCTTCTTTCTTTCCCCCTACTTGGTTATCGAGTAAAGGGTAATATGTGATAAAACTGCTGAAAAGTGCGAAAAATAATATACCGTTTCAGAGATGTGTCATTTACAGTAATTATAAACTTAAGCTATGCTTGCCAGCTTCTTAACGTAATATTTTTACAACGTTATAATTAAAAACGTTGTTATACTTTCTCAGCTAAACATAAAGTAGGAATTTACAAAAAAATGACAGAATGCTTAAAGATGCTCGATTGACATTCAGAAATCACCAATAAACAATTGCAACCAAAACCCCCTTTTTGTGTGTGTGAATTAAATTATTATATAATGTATTATTTTATTTTTATTACCATCAATTTACATTTGCAAAGAAAAATTTTATGACCCAAATTTACTCATCTTTAAAAATGAAATTCTGTTTCAAATATATCTGCAAGTGAAGTTAATACAAAATGAGAGAATATTCAATTTCCATTACTTACAGACTAAGATGTGGCAGTGGGGGAGGGAGAAATGTATTCCTAAAGTGCTCACTTCTATCCAATTTTTGAAAAATATATAATTCAAATTTTCTCTCTTGGCAAAAATGTTGAAGGTGCTCACATCCATAAACATTGTTCATAAAATACAGAACAGGCTCACTGTTTGGCAGACTTTTACAAAAATTGTTCTGAACATTTAATCTCACTATGTTGAAACTTTCTCTTTATAGTGCCCAATATTTCATAGAAACATCTATTTTATGGTTAATTATTTGCAAATAAAATGTTTTTAAGTATGTAAAATTTTAAAATTTTCTTCATAAAAAGTAAATAAGCAGAAAGTTCATGAATTAACAATAATAATCATTAAAAAGTGCTTTCTGCATTAAGTAGTTCTGATATAGCCATGCTATTAATTGTGAAGTTCTATTGAAAGCATATTTATTTATTTTTATACAGTTTGGGCATATGTTGAGCAATAGATCATGTCAAAATAAAACATTTAAAATCTTGTAAATGGATATTTGAATTACACAAGTCATTCATATTATTAAAAACCTTGTTAATGAGCCAACTAGAGATAACTTTTGCCAAGATAAAATATCTGCTATGGAAATTTATTGGCAAGTTAGTAGTCATTAATTCAAAGTTTGTGATTTCTACTTAATCTACTGAAAGGAACTTGAAACATATTTTGTTGCCTAGTATTACAAAAGTATTGGTCATTCCTTACTATATTAACATTTACATAGTCTTTGACAAATAACAAACTCAAGTAATGTAATAGTAATAATGTTTTCTTTCATAAAAAGTGATTGACAGTGTTCTGTAAAACTAGAGTGTGTCATTATTCATTTTTCTGCAGTTAAAAACCTTGTCAACATGAGAACTATTTCCTCACAATAGGATGCCATACTTTGATAAACTATTGAAATAGGCATAATATACTGTTTTAATATATATTAAGGGAAGAATCATCTTCAAGCTTTTTGTCAAATATAAAAATCTAGATCATTTAACACAAACAAGCTCAATATGATCCTCCCAAGTTAGCTTAGAGTGAACTACAATACCCAACATATTAAATGATATATTAATATCAATGTGTAACAAAGTGAACAACAATGATTTTGTCCTCTCTTCATTTAATTTTGAACCATTAGCATTAAACCAGTTTTAAGCTTCAGAAACATATAAATTAATTTGGTTATTTAATAAAATAATGTTCTTATGGCTGCTAAGTATTGTAGTTTCATCTGCATAAGGATATATGCAACTACCAATATCATGAATACCTATTAAAAATAAGATAGGGCCAAGGACTGAACCTTGTGGAACTATTGAACAGTCCTTATGTTAAATTTATTGTTGTCGACAATACATTGCTTATGTTCAATTAAATAATAATTAAATAATTGTAATTAACAATAATTCCATAAAACTGCATTTTAGAAATTAAAATGTCTTGTTAAATAAAGTCAAAAGCTTTACTGAGATCCCAGAAAGTAGCCATGAGAGTTTCACGCCTTTCAATAGTGTCTAATACATGTTTAATTATGTATGTTAATTATCTTTTCAAAATTTTTTTGTAAATAAAGACATTAGAGATTGGCCTATAATTACCAGGCTTACTCATGTCGCCTTTCTTAAAAACTGCGATAGCTCTGGCTATCTTAAATAATTCACATTATTAAGAAATTTAAAACTATCACTCCTTAACTTCCTTCTAAAATCTTTTATTTGACTTTACATGCCATTATTTTAGCTTCAGGTTATTTATGTATTATAGATATAAAAATGTGCACTTAAGATATTAGTGTTGAAAATGAAATGTATATAGATTCTTTTGGGACAATAAAACTACATAAAATGTTACATTCAAATATAACATACACTCCTCTCAAAACCTTTCTATTTGTAGTTCATATTTTCCCCTTCATTTTCTGGACAGTCATACTTAAAATACATATGCTTTGGCATTTCTAAATGTTCTAATCAATTTGCATAGTATGGCCAATTCCTTTGCTATATTTATCCAACATGGGCTTTCCTTCTTATAGCATAAACATTTTGTTTAATTTGAATAATTTTAGATGGTGTGTAGTATAGCCCTAATGCTTCTTTACCTATTTTTTTTTTAATTTATCCTCTGTGTAATGAAAGCTGACATGCAATATGAGTTAATGCACGTGATTGTTGACAATAGCACAAACATTGCATTTCTCATACTTTGCAAATATTTCATCAAATATCTGTTCAATTCTGCCTTTTATTTGGATTATTAATTTATAAAATTATCAATAAATAGCTGTAAGAACATTTAAAAGCAATAATCATTTTCTCAAATAAGTGTACTTACAAAGCTGTTGACAATGGAGTGGTATATATATAAACAATGTATACAGTTTTTTTCACACTAACTCCATTCACTTACATAAATTTGGAACATATGTTTCGGGAGCGATCCCTCCCATCTTCAGCCTGTTGACAAACTGTTGTTAAACGTGGCGGTTACCACGTTTCATTTTACTTGAGTAAAATCGTAATCATTTTACTTGAGTACGTAGCTGCTGTACAGTGTACATGCCTTCCCTCCACTACTGTCTATTGTTTTTCTCTTCCCTGCCATTCTATCACAGCCTAAGTGTGAAAGGATGTATTTGTTGACAGTGTTAACTATTTCTATACTTCTATACTGCACTTTTCAGTAAACAAAGTATAGAAATTTATATGGTGCTCTTATGTTCTTTTGTATATGGGATATCCACCCATCAATTTCTCATTATTTCACTTTCTCATTTAGTTCAAATACATAATATAACATGTTTATGTCTTTATTCCATTAATGCTCTAGTTTTCTGTAGGACGTAATATTTTGTAAATTAATTTATTAAGCTACTCCTGCTCTATGAATTTTAATGCTTGTAATGATAGAGCTTGCATCTTCATGATTACCATTTCTTGCTCTTATCAATAGTCTAAGTAATGTGCTTCTTTATTAAATTTTTTGTATTGCTCTATAATATTTATTTATTTGTGCTGTATATCATACATTGAATTTATGACTGCAAATGACATATGACAAGTTACGAGTAAATAATGTCTGTCATACAAATATCAAAAAAGCAAAAAGTACAAATCTATTTTTTCTTATGAACACAGTGAGTGAGTGATACTAATACCAACTCAATTGCAAGCTTGGCATTAGAGTTCCACTCTGGAGTGATAGAGGGCAGAAAAGTAGTTCATTTCCAATTCATTCACAGAGAGCAGTTAATTACATTATGCTTAATGATCAAGATGCACATAGTAATGAGGGTGGTGATGGAGCAATCACAAAATAAATGGAGGGTAAATCAGAGAACCTGAAGAAAAACTGCCCAGATGAATTTTGTTCACCACAAATCCTACTTACACATACGGGGATAGAACCCAGATTAATAGGGGTACTTGATATGCAGCCACCATTTTTTTGATAAATGTTATGAGTTAATACATACAGAATGTTAATGAATGACAGCAAAATATTTGCATCCCATATACAGGATCCTTGGACAAGTAATTTGAGATAGGGAACTCAAGGTCAGAGGTGTCAAAGTTACATGTTAGGGTTTAAAGTTTCAAAAGGGTATGTGTGCCATTAACTTTTACATCATGAATTTACATTAAAATCTGGTTTATCTCTGAAACATTTATCGTATATGCATAACAACTGTATCATTGATGATGATGATGATGACGACAACATAACAACAGATATGATTATTTTACTTTCACAATGGGCAAGGTATTAGTGCTAGGTAATGGAATATGTACTTGATAATAGCAGAGTATCTCATTACCATTTAATTAACAAATTAATTCATTAGTTAAGAAATAAATTAACTCTTTGCTTCCCAATAATTGTGTAAGTGGGCAAGTCCAGAAAAACTGTAATCAATTTCCATTTCTTCAGTTTACAATTTATTTTATGAGTCATCTCGTATACCTTGGTTATAAAATGATTAATGAGTTGTCACATGAAACAATTGATAGATATCTTGCAACATTAAAAAAAAAAGTAGAATTGCAACTTATTTCTAACAGCTAAATTTCTATTAGCACATAAATGAAATAGTGTATAATCATATGTTTAGCCTAAAATTGTGCAGATTATTTCAATGCTAAATTGTGAAAATGTTGCTCATTGGTTATTAACAAAATGGTTTGTTTTGATTATTAAGGATGTGTGAAGCAGTTCTAAGAACCATTTCATAATAGAAATTTTAACATTACTATTTAGCTTAGGTATAAATTTCTTAGCGCCAGATATGAATTACTTCAATAACCTGTAACTGTGACATTTTTTGTTTGTGACCGTAAGTTCCTTATCTCAAATTACTTGTCTAAGACTCCTCTACATACAATCAATGAAAATATATGTGTGTTTTCATTAACATCTGTGTATTCATCTACAGAATAAAAAAAATTATCAAGTACATATTCCATTATTTACTGTTTAATATTGATATATTTTCTGTTTCTTATATGAAAATTGATAGTTTGTCATGCAGCTTTATTTCCTTATATGTTAATCTATTTGTTGACAAATTTTTGGTGTGTATCTTATGACATGCAAATTATTTTTTGTCTAGCATTATACTAATTATAGTAATTTATATGTTATTTTAAAAAATATAACTTTTTTCCACTACCTTCCATTGGTGAATAGTAGGGACTTATGAATATATGTGCAGGGAAGAGGCATACATAAGCCTTAAATTATTCTTATAATTTTTTCTGCATGGGAAACAGCTTTTTATAGGGAGGGAAATGACCCCAGAAAACGACACTATACCTAAGGATTGAATGAACATAAGAAAAATGATATTTCTAATGCTATCTGTACCTACATTATTAACAGGTAGCCTGAAGTTATAACATATTGTACTTTGTTTTTTAAGATACTCAATATATTCATTCCATTATAAATCACTTGTGTTCAAAATTTGCTGCATGTTTTATAACTTGTTATTAAATTTGACCATGTCCCTTGAATATTTAAAGCTTGAAATGTATGTTTGGAATTTTTTTCCTATGTTTGTGTGTTGAACATAATGAAGCCCATGTAGCTCAGTAACTTAGTGTAGTGTTTTATAATTGCTTATATATGTATAAACTGTTTGTTTGCAGATATATTTGGGTTTATACAATGGAAGGTTTCCACTGTAACAATACCAATGCCTTTTTCTTCTCCTTCTTGAGTACTTTATATTATTTTTTTATTGTCATCAGCAAATTAAATAGGTGTTATAGATACAATCTGACTATGAGATCATTAACATAAAGAAGAAGCAGTTCTGGATCAAAATCAAACCTCATAGAATACAAAGTCATATATTCTAATCCAGATTAATAATATTGTACATTTTACTTCTCCATTATCATTCAGTACAACCTTCATTAGCTGTTTTCTACATTCAAATTATGATCTAACTATTTAAGTGTGTGTGTTCTAATATTTAGTTAGATACTCTAATATATAATTGGCAGTCATAATTTAATTGGTCAAAAGCCATATAACAAAAAAAAATGTATACCTATAAATTTTTGTTTTTCTCTGTTGCTTTTAATATAACATTTTTAAAATGGAAAATTGTAGTTTCTGTCCATCTGTTCTTTTTTAAACCATGTTGTGATCCTGATATCAATTTTTCTATAATGAGTAACATTCTTTTGTGAAAATGGATGATAAGCCCTTTTGAAAAAGTCTGATAATAAAGATGTTCGCTTATTTGGATATTTGCACTTTATTACATTTTTTAAAATAAAGATTATACTTTAGCCATTTTTAACATTTAAAAATTGCCTGTTCCAAGGAAATTCAACACATGTCAGTAAGAGAGCAAGGAATGAAATGAGCACATTGTAATATCAGTGGCTGCACAAATAATGCAAATCTAGAGGCAGACGGCAGCTATCAGAATCCTCCAGCATAAGTGAAAGCAGAGCTAGTCAAATATACCTAATATTATATTCAACTTAATTGTTAACTTTGTATTTGTCCTCTCTATCCTCTCATATTGCTGCTGCATGTCTGTTTTTTATAAATTAAGAAATGTGTTTCTACATATGAAGAACAATGCATGATGAAACAAAAATGGCAATATTTTGGGAACATTGTGCTCTTATTCGTAGATTGGTAAGCTGACATGGTGAGCATGATTTATGGGTACTGAAGAGGTAAAGAGATATGACATATCCATTCATACCAGCATGATAGTGCATGGAGGGCCAGGGCTGGCCATGATGCCTGCTTCTTCATCCTCTGCCTCTGTACTTCATTGACAGAGGGCATTACTGCAACAGGATATATAGGCAGCACATTGACATTCCATCAGATGCTGTCATGCTACTTCTGAGATTGAACATGACTTATAAAATATATTAATATGAATGAAAACAAATGGGATGAAGAAAACAGGCAAGACATTCAGAACTGGACTTAATAAATATGACTTAAATCAGATAGTGTAAGTACTATATGTAGAAAAATGATAATAAACTGTTTTTAAATAATTTATAATAGTATTTAATGCCGATTTTTACACTTTGACTTTACAGGTTCATTAATGATACATGAGATAAAAATTCATGAAAAATTAGGAGAGGAACTTTGAGGAAGGGAGTGTTCTAAACCTAATTATTTGGCATTTGATGCTGAATAGAACTGAGTAAAACGTGGGAAAACCTTACTCAAGAAAGAAGGACCTGCTGTTTTTTGAATTTCAGACACTCCAGTCATGAATTCATGCCTTAGAGACCTCGACTATGTGTCGATATCTCTTTCAATAATGGTCACTCTTCAGACTGTGAGCATAAAATGCATCTAAATTATATGTGGTAATAATGGTTTTATATAAAACAAAAATGTATCAAACATGATTCTTCATCCAGAAAACTGCAACAGAAGTTAAGCATATGTAATGCAATTACATACAGAACTTGTATAACAGCAAATGCATATATTTCTGGAAGCATGGCAAATGAAGTGATCTTAAGACTCTCTGTAGAACAATGGGAGGATTCAGCTGGTATAATATTAGATGTGATGAAAGCTTTCAGCCTTATAGACATAAATATGGTGTTAAGAGAAATTATTTCATTTAGGCATGTTAGGTTATGCTTTAATACCATAAAGCAATTCATTTTCTTTGCTAACAATGAAAGTACATTGCCATCTTCCTTATTAAATAGAAATTTATTTATATAAAATGGTAGGTCATTGAAATAAACACTTAATTGTCCCATACAACATTTTGCTTCCCAGTAATGATCCTCTAGTTGTCTTATTTAGTGCTGGGACATGCAGGATATGTAGGACACAGTATGCAGTACGTCCTTTTCCTGTTTCTGATCACAAAGTATAATTCTGGAAAGATGTGATTTGACTATGGTTCATTGAAGCGGATCAATAAAACATTTTTCTCACAAGAATAGTCATTTTATAAAACTTAAACACAATGATATCTATAGACATACCTTTAAAAACTGACCAGCCTTTTCATTAAAAGTATTTTGTATACCATAAAGTGTGCTGTTCTTATTAAAAAGTTATAATAAAAAAGAAAAATAAAGTAGCTCTTAGAACAGTGTAACTAAAATAACAAGAAAACCAGAAAAGCGGAAATAAATAAAAAACCTAAATAATCATACAATTATCATTATATTTCAAACAGCTTGATGGAACATTTTTTAAAAATGGTTGGGTTTGATATCATTGTATGGATTCAGTTGAACTACGCACTCTTAAAGCTTCACTTACTTGTCATAATGTATGGAACCAGTTTTGAGAACATTTAGTTCTCGAAACCAGTTCATATATTATGACAATTAAGTGAAACTTTAAGAGTGTGTAGTTCAACTGAATCATACAGTGATATCAATTATATGATTAGCTTTACTGTGCAAGTTCCAATTTACATTTTAATTAGTAAATAGTTGGGTTAGTTACAATTTTCTTATGATCTTTGGTGGTATGTTGAATAACTTTGCACCTGTATATTTTGGTATCTTTTATTTGCAAAATATATAGGTGCAAAGTTATTCAAATGCCAATATATGTAAAAGCATAATCATGATCAAGAAACAAAGACAATTTTACAAATAAAAAATACCAAAATATACAGGTGCAAAGTTATTCAACGTGCCACCAAAGATCCCAAGAACAATGGAACAAATCCAAGCATTTTAAAAGAATGTTATTGAACTTCTTAGTAAATAAAGAGTTAAAAGTTTATGGAAGATAGATAACGTGCATGTCATACTTACAACTAACTTACTGCAAAACTGGTGACATTGCTCTTGTGTAATGTATCTGAAATTTGGCAATTTTGCATTCAATCAACCTATATTTTTTCATGTTAGGTAATATATAATTTTTTGTACATAATTGACTGTGTTATTCATGAAAGATATCCAAATATTTTAGAAAATTATATATATATATTCACTGAACTCTTCATGTAAAATATTTGAGATTATGAGATTATGTGCAGAACAATAAATGATGATGTTGTTGTTGTTGATGATGATGAAGATGAAGATGAAGATGAAGATGATGATGATGATGATGATGATGATGATGATGATGATGATAAACTGAAACTATTTTGGGCAGTGTCTTGGCTACAAACATACATTAGGGCAAATGACCAGAAGAACCAATTTTATTGGAACGTCTTTCTTGAGTTAGGAGCTAAATATTGAACAGTCTGTAATGTCTATATATTATTTGTCCATAATCTGAACATGAAAAATAAAGAACTTTAGAAAATGCTCCTTTTTTCAGGTAAGAGATGTATTATGACCATTCCCACAATTATAATATCTTTGTCATCAAATAGTTTTTATTTTAACATGTATTTATTTACTGCTTAAGGCTTTGTCATATTTTAATTCATAAGTCAATAGTTTATTAAATTTTTAAGTAGGATCATTAGATAAATGTTGAATTAAGCATTGAGTTACCATATTTCTAAACTAAAAAAGAAGGAACTTCTGTGATTAGAATAAGATCAAACTTTATATAGAAATGTGGCCATCAGACTGTTCCTGTTACAGGGTTCTTTTTGTACCATGAATATTATTCTGAAGAGCAGTTTTTCATACAATATTTTGTCATATTATTATTATTATTATTATTATTATTATTATTATTATTATTATTATTATTATTATTCATAAATTCACTGCAGCTATATTTACAATTAATGTTATTTCCAGGGGAGAATTAATGGTTTTCAATGGATGCATTCAGTGGTTTTTAATCAGAGAAAATACTCTTTTTACACTTGCTGAGGTACCAGGCAAATAAAAATTGTTCTCCACTATCTCCAAGAAATTTAGCATACTTATAGCTTTCAGAAAATTAATATCATTAGTCTCTTTTGAAGTAGTCCTCAAATATAAGCAGTTATAAGCAAATAAGAGGTTATTGTCATATATTCCTGAAGTTTTGCATATTAATCAACAGAGTGGATGCAACAGTAGGATATACATTGTCATGTAACAGCTTCAGTAAAGCATACTTATAAGGAAATTGATATTCGGTGCCAGGATGTTACTGATTTTAATACATGTGATTCTTGTATTCATATTTATTTACAACATGCCAGAGACACCAAAACTAGTTTGGCAGACAATTCAGTTTCTAACAACATGATTAAGTTTTTGGTTCCAGTGATCAGAAATGGAATTTATGATAGATTGATATTTAAATATGCAGATTTCTGCTAAGTACTTGCATTTCCCCAATCACTTTTTATACCAACTAGTAATTTTCATCTTCATCATTCTCCGACCATCATCTGAGGATCTAATTAATTATCCAAGAATGTTAGTAGCTAATAAGATGTAAAAATCTTGTGAGGTGTTGCTAATATATTGACAGCTTTAATGGGACACATAGGTTCCTTTTGTCAAATGTTCTCCAGATAAAAATGAATGATAATTTAACCAATTCTGAATTGTGAGAATGAAAACAGGAGTTAGGATGATCACATTCTTAATCTATTTTATTTGCATCTTTAATTTATTCTAATAAGAGCTGTTTTGAAATTAAATTTAAACAAACCCTCATGTACACCATGCAGAAATTATTTTTTTTTTCCCCATGAAACATGCGAGAGATGCAATTTCTATTTTTATGGAGAATTGTGAACCAAAATGAAAAATTAAATTCAAGCTATGGGATTAGTAAATGACTTATAACAGATTTCACGGGAAAGAGGCATAAATAAAATAAAATATATATTTCATTATATTTACATTTTAAATTTACTTTGATTTAATCTGAATTTTAAAAATTGTTAAGCTGATAAAATCTTTTTTTTATCCACCTTAGTTTAGAACATCAGATGGCTGAACTTTTACAGAAAAGAGGAAGGATGATGGAACAGGAAAATATTCTAATCTCAGAAAAAAACTAAAGCTGAAGTGGAATTAATTACGAATAATTAGAGGTAACAACATTTATTTACATTTTAAGGATTCATTTTAAACATATACTTTGAACATAGAACAAATTTTGCATTGCATAATTTGCATAAATTGCATAGTATAATTAATTATATAAATAATTGTTATACAGAACATGTTACAATGCATGAAATATTTGTCATATTTTATGTGAAAAATGTATTATAAAATACTCATTCACGGGAAAATATATGAAATATATTTTCAAAAAAAAGTTAATATTTTATTAGAAATAATTATTGTCCTCTTAATTCTTCTAAAAAGTAATATGTTTTGTTATATAGCTATTCTTTAAGAGCAGATTTTGTATTTTTGGTTATCATTGGGTAATAATAAAGGTTGAAATTGTTAGAAGAAATATTCTTATGCATTCATAATGAACTACTTTTATAATAACAATATAAATTAGATATGGGATATGAAAATTTGTTTTTTGTCTAGTATAGATAAAATGAATTTTCATATTTTTCATAAAATATTCTTAATTTTAACACAAAAAACTCATAATAGAAAGTATATATTCACAAGGAAAGCCAAAAACTTTAATTTTTTGAAATAGGCTCTTATATGAAGTTTTGTTGTTAGCAACACAAATGTTTAAATTGCTCCCCTTTTGTAGTGTAAAAACTCATTGTTTCAATGGCATTACTCCAAAAATATTAACAGACATTTAATAATTGAATAGAAATAAGCATAATACAAATTTTTGTGTAGATATGGAGCTAAATTGAATTGAATAGACAGCACAAACAAGAGGAGCAATAACATCAATTATAATTAATCAAAATGTGTACATCCTAAGTATACTCATATGCAATAGCAATACTATCTTCTGCATCAAATTAATGTCTTTCCCAATAAAATAGTTGGTCCTAGACAAATATAACATAAATTAACTTCATATGTTCATTTGCCAAAATATCGAAATCTTGAGAAGATTGTATAAGGTTATATTTTTTTCACAAATCCAAGTTGTACTCATTAAGATTACTCACTTTAAAATTCTGTTAAATGTTGAATAATAGTAGTCAAAATGATATTAGATGAAGTTTTAAATGGACAACATTAGTATTTTTACAATAGTTTCCAAATTATTGCAAGTGGTATTGGAAATGTTTTTAATTCTGGAATACTGTGTACTCATGTAAAGTTTTCTTTTTTACTTTATTGAAGAGCTTGGTTTTATATGCTTGTTCTTCCCTGAAAAAAAATCTTACATTAGTTCTGTTGTTCTTGAGTGCTTTGAAAAGGAAACCTTTTCTTAAATCATTTATCCTATTAGAAACTTTGTATGTAGTTTTAAAATATTTTCAGCATAATTTATCAAAACAACTGTCATAAAAACTAACAATATCTTCTGATTTGTTTATTGTTCAAGCAGTATTATAGGTGCAGATTATTTTTACTGCTATTTCATCAAAGATTTGCAGTATAACTCATGCTTGTTATGGTATTACTCTATTTGCAAAAATAGAAGTGCTATTCTGTAACTGTGCAATTTGTTAAATATAAAATTATTTTTATTGAAAGAAAAATGTACTTTTATTTGAGAATGAATAACTTTAAACATCATTGCATTAACTTTGTGATGAATATATACTGCTCAAGACAGTGCTTTTGTTTGGGAAAAAAATATTTGGGGGACTTGTCTTTACAACAGTAGCTTCCATAAAGAAAGGTAATGTATAATGTTATGCATGGCCTTTTGTTTATGATCTATCTGTTAGATCAACAAAATAATTTTGATAAATTATTTGGAAATATGATTAAAAAGAAAAATAAATTTGAAAAAACTTCATACCACATGAGTTACAGGGGACATGCTGTCCCATTCCGAACTAAAGGGCTGCAATATATTTTTATTTTTCTAGTTTAGACCATTCACTCTTTTAATCATAAGTCTGTTTGCCTATATATGATTGAAACCATAGTATGTCCAAAATATAATGAAACATCTTGTCTAATAACTGGTGCAACAACAGAAGATGAAGGAAAGGAAAAGTACTGGCAGACCATGAAAACAATAATGAAGAAATTTAAAGGCTACAAATTCTTTTCATCATTACTTTTATTTCATTTCAAAGTGTTTCTGTGATAAAGAGCAAAGAATTGAGATAACTGAGACAGAACTGGGCTTGATCTGAATGACTGCAAATCTGGGAAATTCAGTAATAATATAAGTACATACACATAATTGCATTTCATAATACAACATAGATAAATACAGTGCATACCAAAAATAACAGATAGTTGTTTTTGGTCTGCTTCTGTTGTTGAATGCAAGGAACCAAGATTATATCAGTTACTTGCTCCATTGATGAACAAGTTTCCCTTACATTTCTACTTGCATAACTATGACCAATAATAATATGCATACAATATTAGTTTTATTTCACCTGTATTATAGAAATTATTTGAAGTGATGTCCATCATAATTACACATTTTTGACATCATTTAATAAAACACTGTACACTATGGGGGCTATTCCTGTAGACTTTATTTTTTTTTATATATTCTAGGGGTAGCATTTAAAATTCCAGACAACTTTAGCATCTTGCAATTGAAATTGGCAGCTATTTTGTATATTTTATTTATGAAGTTTCAAGGGAGGCTGGAACAAAAGTAGTTGAACAGCTGCTTTTTGAGTCTAGATTCATCATAAAAAATGTTAATAGCATATAAATTTATTTATTATAATAACTGAACTTATAAGTATGTCTCATGTGTCTAACACATTAGAAAGCCTTGTCTCTAGTTCGCAGAAACTACTTATTCATTTGGGTTCCTCAGAATTGTTTAAAGCATATGAGAGTTTTTGTGTACTGCGCATAACTGCTGACTGGCACTGTTGCACTTTAGCTACAGCCTTCTCTTGCTTCCCAACAGACATCACAAGATCGTGCACAATGGAACACACCAACACACAGGGTGATACAACTCCCATACAGCCACTAAGCACACTGTGAAGTGTGTCTCGTCCAGCGCTGCTCAGTTTAGCACCTGTACCAGTGAGAAGTGGGTCCTGAGTGGCAAACACAGCTAGTGCATTACAGGAAGTGGTGAGTGCCTCTCCAAACACCTGATTTAAGAATAAAATGTTCCTAATTATTAATATTTAAAAAGACTTGAATATGTATACACTGAGTATAAAAAAAATGAAAATATTATTGGGAAAAACTTAGATTTAAATAAGTCATGTATTAAATTGCAGTTGCTTTTATTTTATTGCATTAAACAATTTTAAACTAGGTTTTGCCAAAATTTATGAGTTGTATAAATGCAAGCTTGTGTTTCTTTATCAAGTTTATGACAATTGGACAGAAGTATACTCAGTCAAAACTATAAAGGAACAATGGAATTCCTCCTTTGATACACTATGCCATTTTTACATTACTTGTTCAGTAAAGAAAAAACTCATTAGGTTTAATACATGCAATAAAAGCAAAATTATCACCCACAATAATGGCCGTACAAGATAAAAATAAAGACAATTGTGAATTTACAATTAATTTTGTGTTGGAACTAATACAGTGAAGCAACTAATATATTCTTAATTAGCTGGTGAGTCATAAGAGCATTAAATTCGCTCACTAGCTAATTAAGAAAAATTATAAATGTTTCATAATGATAGGGTTAAATGTAATCCAAAACAAATATAAAAAGCTATATAAAGGATGGTCAGATAGTTAATGATTGGTAAATTGAATAGGGGTGGGAATGGGGGTAAATTAGCATTAGAAACAGGATTATTAAACACCAATAACTGGGTGTTAGTGTGTATATAGTCCTAAGGAAATAAATAACTCACAAGTACAGGAAAATAGTTGGATAAAGTGTTTAGAATTAAAATATTGTAATGTCATAATGATATGTAAAATATTGTAATGTCATAATGATATGTATTAATTTTATATTGTCAGTTAGTATATTGGAATTGATGAAGACATAGCTCTTATTGTAATATTTAAAATTGTATGTTAATGTAAAGAGAAATAAATTCAAATTCAAATATAAGCAAACACAGATAAAATATAAAAAGCATAACAATAATATAAAACTAGCCATATCAAATATTGTAGCCAAAACAGAATGGCACCTTGTAAATAACAAACAAAATAAAAATGAAAAAAATAATATCCAACTTAATGACAGGGAAAAACACATTACACTTTGAAATAAGGTTTGTAATTTATTACATAGTTATTTTTTAAGTTTGGGTATAAGTGGCAATTCTATGGACATAGGGCAGGAGTTATTTTAATATAAATATATCTCAAAGTGTATATTTGTATGCATTAAGTGTATAGGAAGTAGAATTAGTAATTTGTAATTTTAAAAATGACATTACTCCTGGGTGGATTGGATAACACTGACAATTTTAAAATATTACAAACACATGTTGGGAAATATATATTGAAGGAACTGATTAATTACGCAATGCAAAATTCAGTATTCTCTGATTTGCTAAAAACTAAAACTGTTAGACCTGTATATAAAAAGGGAATATTGAAATGGCAAGCAAGTATAGACCAATATCCTTATATCATTATTTGAGAAGGTAATACATAGAAGGTTAACAATATTTCTATATATGAATTTATTCTCTTGATGCTATAAACAATGAATAGTAAAATAATGTTGATATAGTGGTTGTTGCTAGGGGCCATTGGTGATGCTGATATTTATAATTTTTTCCTTAACTTCCCAATAAAGAGCTTCTAAATTATTTTTCATTTGTTTGCAGCTATCAAGTTGACTGCATTTCAGTAAATGTTCTTTATCTAGGATAGTATTCACATCCTTACACAGTGGGCAGAGATTGTCTTTGACTAATTTCATTCTGAAGAGATGTTCTAACAACCAATCAAGCCCAGCAATTGAACAAATTTGGGCAACTTCAATTTTCCTTGGTTTCAATAAAAGATGTTTGAAAGTATTTAGATCTTTATATGATTTTCCTTTAAATTTTTGTTGGATATTTTGTTGTTCCTCATTTATTAATCTTTTTATGAGTTTTAATTTAGAGGAAAGTTCTAGTACAAAAATGGTTTATTTTTATAGCGACTCCTTTTAATGTTAAAGTATCACTGAATAACTGAATAATAAAATAACGTTGATATAGTGAAGTACAAGTGTCACCAAGGATTTCTAGAATAAAAAAAATATACTTTTACAGTCCTTACATGGTTTTTGTAAATGTTTTTCAACTGCCACTGCTGTATCTGAATTTATTCAGAATGTAATGACAAACCTAGAGGAAAATAACAAAACTATAGGAACATTTCTAGACTTATCAAAAACACTTGATTGTGTGTCTTATGAGCTATTACTCTCAAATTGCAGAACTATGGAGTGAGAGGTAAAATACATGACCTTATATAAATTCTACTTGGAAGCTATAGACCATGGAGTGGTAATATATACTATTTAAATTTATTAAATATGTTCACACTAATTCCATTTATATATATATAAAACGTTAGGATATGTTCCGGGGATAATTCCTTCAACCATCAGCTGTTGACTGACTATTTGAAGTGGTGGCTGGATCCCAAGGTGTTCCTGTGGTGGTCTCTGACGATTTGAATAGGAACTTGCTGAGTTCATCCGTGGGTGGAACATAAAAATACATGAAGTTTTTTTCTATTCTTCAGGATGAAAATTTTTTTCCCATGTAGATAGGTTGTAAAACTCTTTCAGCAGTTTAGTCTCTGGTTTAATTTCTTGGTTTTGGGTCCAGAAGTGAGCTGTCACTGCTGATATATATATTTGTCTGATACATCTATATCTAAAACAAATATTCCTATAGTGTTCCTTTCTCCAAATTTCTAAATTTCTCTCTCTCTCTCTCTCTCTCTCTCTCTCTTTTTATGTATTTTTGATTGCAATCTGCACATTTAATTTTGTAAATTCCTGATTTTTGTTCTGTTGGTATAATACCTTTTACTGTAGAACCTAGTAAATTCTTGAAGTTATATTTGTTCTTTGGGGCTAACTTTATGCCATGTTCTTTGAGTATTCTATTGAATTGATGTAAAAGTCTTATTCCCCAGCATCCTAATAGAAAATCTTATGCAAATCTTATGGAAATGCTTAATCTCCATAAATTTATAAACAGAAGGCTTACTAAAAATTACTAACATATGCATTTCTTAAGTTTTAACCAAAAATATTAACAAGTTTCTGGTCTGGCTGAGAAATCCCTATTTCTAATACATTTATTTATGAGCTCCTTTGAAATACACATCACCAAAACCTTCCATAAGACATGATATAGGTGTGTGGACGACATATTTGCAATAATATCAAAAAACATTTAATAGATGCTCTGAAATCCCTCAATTACAACATAAATCTATACAATTCACCATGGGGAGAAAAATGGATAGGTAGATTTAAAAATTATAAGAAATGCAGACAGATCGAACTTTGGAATCCATAGAAAAGGGATACAAATTACATTAATATAACATTCATAACCCCATCCCACACAAATGTGTGAAGTTCTACAGCTTGGCACACAGAATAATTAACATCCCACTCACAGAAACAAGAGTCAATACAGAATACCAATAGGTAATTAATACATCAATAATCGATGGTGTCATCAAAGATACAAAAATAAAAATTATCAATAATTTAAAAGACAAAAATCTATAAGAGAGATTTCCACAATGAAGAACACCAAGGAATGATATAAATTCAAAAGTTTCACATATCATCCAACTTACCACAACAAATTCAATAAGATATTCAAAGAACATGGCATAAAGTTAGTCCCAAAGAACAAATATAATATCAAAAATGTACTAGATTCTACAGTAAAAGATACTATACCAACAGAACAAAATCAGGAATTTACAAAATTAAATACAGATTGTAATCAAAATTACATTGGAAAAATGAAGAGAAATTTAGAAATTCAGAGAAAGGAACATTTTAGGAATATGTGTTTTAAACATATAGATAAATCAGTAGTGGCAGCTTACTTTTGGACCCAAAATCATGAAATTAAACCAGAGGCTGAAAGAACTTCACAACCCAATATGAAAACAAATTTCATCCTGAAAAATAAAAAAAACTTAATGAACTTTTATGTTCCACCTATGGATGAATTAAGCAAGTTCCTATTCAAACTATCATAGGCCACTTGGGATTCAGCCAACACAATGTGTAGTTGGTCAACAGCTGATGATGGGAGCAATTGTTCCCAAAACATGTCCTAAGTTAATGGAGCTAGTGTAAAATATTTTTCTAATAATCTCATCTTACCCCCAAAAATAACTTACAGTGCACTTAAGTTCATAACAAGCAAGAAAACTGTGCATGGACTTTCAAGTCAAAATATGTGATAAGAATGGGAGTTCGTCAAGGCTCAGTATTAGGCCCTCTATTATTTATACTTCATGTAAACAATATACCTACATTGTTCACATGATTATAGTATTATATTGTATGCTGATGATATTTCACTAATTTTTTCTGGCAAAACATTCACACAATTGGAAGAAAGGGCTACATTATTTTGTTACATTTATCAAATTATCTACAAACTTCACAACTATGGCTCAGTGTTGACAAAACAAAATTCATACTATTTGAACTTTGTGATACTGATGAACATAAGTTAATAATACACATCTGTGATTTGAAAATTCACCAAACTAAGTGCACCAAATTCCTAGGAATCTATGTTCATAAAAGTTTAACTTATAACCACCATAAAAATATGCTTTGTAAAACCTTGTATATTAATATATATATTAGTTAAGAATATTGTCTTTTAAATTAGGAGATACACCAAAAAATGATTTATTATAGTTGATACACTCACATTTACATAAGACAGAAATATGGGGAGGGACAAGTAACTGAAATTTAAATAGGGCACTTATATTATAAAAAATAGTCTGAGATGCATTTATAATTTAACTAATTGCCAATCTGTCAAAGAAATATTTAGAAAATGGCTGATACTAACAGTCATATTGTTGTATGTCTACAGAGTTATTTACTAATAAAATCATAAGGGGAATACACATCCTTAATTAAAGATCATTATAAATGTAATACAGGGGGAATAAATAATTATTATATCCCTAGAGTGGATATAGGGTTAAAACATCGAGCAATAAAAATTCATACAATAATGGTATTATCCTGTACAATAAACTTCCCAATTTCATTAAACCTGCATAAGGTAATACTTTCAAACAATTGTTGAAAAAGTATTTCATTGATAAATGAATTATAATTATAATTAGATAATGCTACCATCATTATTCTTGTACATATTATCCTAATTATATATGATTGCTTACTTATATTCATACATAAATTCATTCCTTTTGTACTATAGTATTTGTATTTTGTATATATTCATCTGCATTTCATAAAAGCGACTGAATAGGTAATTAATTTATAACTCTTATTGTATGGTATTATATTATGTATTTTGAACGATTATCTACTCTGATATACATATTGTAAATATAACTTTATATAAATTCTGTATAGTTAATGACTATGCTTAATATGTACTTGTATTTCACAAAACTTTGAGTAATAAAGTTTTATTTTTATTAGTGTTTAACACCTGTTTTCACTACTGAGGCACCACAGGCAGTGGACACTGATGATGCATGAGATGAAATGATAAACTGGGAATGGATTTTTTTTTTTTTAAAGGAAGGAAACATTTGAGGCCTAAGTTTAGGTACCTCCCCGGCATATGCCATTTATGGGGACTGAGGAAAACTTGGAAAAACCTCAGTCAAGGAGGACGGTCCTGGCAGGATTCGAACTCCAGACCTCGTGCTCACAACTCTGCGTTAACAGCCTCGGCCACTCTGGCAGTTTAATAATAAAGCTGTTGTTGTTGTTGTTGTTGTTGTTGTTGTTGTTGTTGTTGTTGTTGTTGTTGTTGTTGTTGTTGTTGTTGTTGTTGTTGTTGTTGTTGTTGTTGTTGTTGTTGTTGTTGTTGTTGTTGTTGTTGTTGTTGTTGTTGTTGTTGTTGTTGTTGTTGTTGTTGTTGTTGTTGTTGTTGTTGTTGTTGTTGTTGTTGTTGTTGTTGTTGTTGTTGTTGTTGTTGTTGTTGTTGTTGTTGTTGTTGTTGTTGTTGTTGTTGTTGTTGTTGTTGTTGTTGTTGTTGTTGTTGTTGTTGTTGTTGTTGTTGTTGTTGTTGTTGTTGTTGTTGTTGTTGTTGTTGTTGTTGTTGTTGTTGTTGTTGTTGTTGTTGTTGTTGTTGTTGTTGTTGTTGTTGTTGTTGTTGTTGTTGTTGTTGTTGTTGTTGTTGTTGTTGTTGTTGTTGTTGTTGTTGTTGTTGTTGTTGTTGTTGTTGTTGTTGTTGTTGTTGTTGTTGTTGTTGTTGTTGTTGTTGTTGTTGTTGTTGTTGTTGTTGTTGTTGTTGTTGTTGTTGTTGTTGTTGTTGTTGTTGTTGTTGTTGTTGTTGTTGTTGTTGTTGTTGTTGTTGTTGTTGTTGTTGTTGTTGTTGTTGTTGTTGTTGTTGTTGTTGTTGTTGTTGTTGTTGTTGTTGTTGTTGTTGTTGTTGTTGTTGTTGTTGTTGTTGTTGTTGTTGTTGTTGTTGTTGTTGTTGTTGTTGTTGTTGTTGTTGTTGTTGTTGTTGTTGTTGTTGTTGTTGTTGTTGTTGTTGTTGTTGTTGTTGTTGTTGTTGTTGTTGTTGTTGTTGTTGTTGTTGTTGTTGTTGTTGTTGTTGTTGTTGTTGTTGTTGTTGTTGTTGTTGTTGTTGTTGTTGTTGTTGTTGTTGTTGTTGTTGTTGTTGTTGTTGTTGTTGTTGTTGTTGTTGTTGTTGTTGTTGTTGTTGTTGTTGTTGTTGTTGTTGTTGTTGTTGTTGTTGTTGTTGTTGTTGTTGTTGTTGTTGTTGTTGTTGTTGTTGTTGTTGTTGTTGTTGTTGTTGTTGTTGTTGTTGTTGTTGTTGTTGTTGTTGTTGTTGTTGTTGTTGTTGTTGTTGTTGTTGTTGTTGTTGTTGTTGTTGTTGTTGTTGTTGTTGTTGTTGTTGTTGTTGTTGTTGTTGTTGTTGTTGTTGTTGTTGTTGTTGTTGTTGTTGTTGTTGTTGTTGTTGTTGTTGTTGTTGTTGTTGTTGTTGTTGTTGTTGTTGTTGTTGTTGTTGTTGTTGTTGTTGTTGTTGTTGTTGTTGTTGTTGTTGTTGTTGTTGTTGTTGTTGTTGTTGTTGTTGTTGTTGTTGTTGTTGTTGTTGTTGTTGTTGTTGTTGTTGTTGTTGTTGTTGTTGTTGTTGTTGTTGTTGTTGTTGTTGTTGTTGTTGTTGTTGTTGTTGTTGTTGTTGTTGTTGTTGTTGTTGTTGTTGTTGTTGTTGTTGTTGTTGTTGTTGTTGTTGTTGTTGTTGTTGTTGTTGTTGTTGTTGTTGTTGTTGTTGTTGTTGTTGTTGTTGTTGTTGTTGTTGTTGTTGTTGTTGTTGTTGTTGTTGTTGTTGTTGTTGTTGTTGTTGTTGTTGTTGTTGTTGTTGTTGTTGTTGTTGTTGTTGTTGTTGTTGTTGTTGTTGTTGTTGTTGTTGTTGTTGTTGTTGTTGTTGTTGTTGTTGTTGTTGTTGTTGTTGTTGTTGTTGTTGTTGTTGTTGTTGTTGTTGTTGTTGTTGTTGTTGTTGTTGTTGTTGTTGTTGTTGTTGTTGTTGTTGTTGTTGTTGTTGTTGTTGTTGTTGTTGTTGTTGTTGTTGTTGTTGTTGTTGTTGTTGTTGTTGTTGTTGTTGTTGTTGTTGTTGTTGTTGTTGTTGTTGTTGTTGTTGTTGTTGTTGTTGTTGTTGTTGTTGTTGTTGTTGTTGTTGTTGTTGTTGTTGTTGTTGTTGTTGTTGTTGTTGTTGTTGTTGTTGTTGTTGTTGTTGTTGTTGTTGTTGTTGTTGTTGTTGTTGTTGTTGTTGTTGTTGTTGTTGTTGTTGTTGTTGTTGTTGTTGTTGTTGTTGTTGTTGTTGTTGTTGTTGTTGTTGTTGTTGTTGTTGTTGTTGTTGTTGTTGTTGTTGTTGTTGTTGTTGTTGTTGTTGTTGTTGTTGTTGTTGTTGTTGTTGTTGTTGTTGTTGTTGTTGTTGTTGTTGTTGTTGTTGTTGTTGTTGTTGTTGTTGTTGTTGTTGTTGTTGTTGTTGTTGTTGTTGTTGTTGTTGTTGTTGTTGTTATTATTATTATTATTCCCTGAAGGTGTACAATGAGCATTTACCACCATAAAACTGATACTTAAATGGAATATAGTCCTCTTAAGTGTTTTTTGGTAGCCTACCTAGGAGAAAATACTCCAAAATCAATGAGAGAGGGGCCATGCATGGAGTGGTAAATTTATCCATGTAAAAATATTATTTTTCACTACCCCCCAAAAATGAACAATAAGCACATAAAGATGGCTGAAATTAAATATTTGAGAACATTCACTGGGTATGCTTTATTAGAAAAAAGAATTATGAATATGTTCAAAATAATTAGACCTATTTAATATCCTTAAATTTTTTCAATTGGCTTCTAGAAATATTTTGATAAGTATATACTTCAGGTGAAAATGAAGCAATTAAAATTATACTTTTGAGATGATATTGCTCTCATAGTCTCACCTCTAAGGAGAAATTTATTTCAACAGTAAAAATGCAATAATAATGTTAAATCCATAAACAATTTAAGCAACGACTGAAAAAAACAATGAAAGTAAAATCATGGTAGACATGCATGAATATATATGGGCATCTTGGCCCGAATGAATTTTTGTAAAATAACACAGCTAAAGATATTTGTAGAATAATATCTGTAGCATAGTCTGAATTTTGTAATTTAATTTTCAGTTCTAATCCCAACCAGTCCTGGTCTTCAAATTGCCATCTTTTAGATGTCATGCTCTTATTGCAGCAAATATCCCTCCTCATCATATACATCTGGAATGAAATTTCTTTCTTCTTACAATTGATGATGAATCAAAATTTTATTTTGATTTATTTTATTTTGGCTTCTGCTTACATGTATATCTTCCATATCTCTGCCTGATGTAACATTCTAGGCTAAAACTGTTATATTCAGTCAGATTGTATTTTTTCTTATTTGTTACATTTGTGAATTCTTGAGCTATCTGTAAAAGCCATCACAGCAGATAAATTAAGAGAAACATTATGAAAAGGTGCATACTTCTTGTTCTCATATATTTACTTATTGCAGTTCACTATGGTGTGATACACAACTGAACCATGTCAGATACCGCTATGGGTGGCCGAGGTCTTTAAGGCACAGACTCGTGAGCGGGAGGTCTGGGGTTCGAACCCCGCAAGGACCGTCCTCCCAGACTGAGGTTTTTTCCAGGATGTCCTCATAAATGGCAAATGTACCCTAAACTTTGACCTGAAAGTTTCCTTCCTTAAAAAATCCTTTCCTAATATATGATTTCGTTTCATGTATCATCAGTGTCCACAGCCTGTGGTGCCTCACTAGTAAAAACGGGCATTAAACATTATTAAAAAAAAAAAAAAAAAAAAATGTCAGTATGAAGCTACAGCTAAGGATAATTACATACAGTAAATATAGACCCTAATAGATGTTAATCAGTAAATATGTACAATAATTAATAAGATATGCATTACATTAGGGTTGCAGGATCAAAATACAAATACAGATTGCAATAAATGAGTTATATAAAAAAATGGATAAGAACAGTAGAATATGCACAGTAAGGATAACCTGTTACAATGAGTATTTGTTTATAAGATATGTCGCTGAAAGAATGAAAGTGAAATGTACAGAGAAGATGCCAGAGAAACATTTTAGAACCTTGAATATTACACTATGGAACAGAATATGCCCTAAGAATGCTAGAGAAAAGCCCAAAATCAAAGAATTTGCCTACAAAGCTAGGAACTTAAAAGAAGATGTGAAGACAGAAAGTATAATGGGTGTATGAACTGAAAAAACTGAACTGAGCTTACCAGCTAGTCAAGAAGTGCTAATGCTATGGAAATGTTTATCACAAGAAATTTAAGTTAAAAAATAATACAAAATGTATGTTAATAAAGTATATGGAACCTTCTGTATATTTAAGTAGAAGTTCAAGAAATTTCTATTTAAAATAACCTTATAAGGCTGGAAATCCTTATCCTTGTGAACTCCTATGGGTAACAGTGATATAGTAACAGAGAAAAATAGGAATATTATGTATTACATATGATCATGTTTACAGAATGGATGAAAATATATTATCACTAAAATAATATAATATAATATAAATCTAAGTATAAGATAACAAATAAAATCAATCAAAAGTAGACACCAACTTGAACTTGGAAGACAGAGTAGATAATTTCAGATCATTGTGGCCTAAACTCTGTAGGGATAATAAATGCAATATAATATTATTTTGAGAAAACATGCAAAAATTTTTTGAATTTGCACAAATTTTTTAGAGTATCTTATAAAATAGAAGTGATAAGTTTTGTATTTTCTCTGATCTTAATATGTTGTTATAAGATGCAGTATAATCTGAACAGATGTAAAACTTATTTATTTTTTCAGTGCTGTCAAATAATTCTTTTTATTGTAAGCATTTAAGCAAATAAATTCAATTGGCAGAATCAACAAGAGCTTATACAAATTATATGAAAAGTTTTAATGTTAAAATGAGAAACTAGTAGCAGCATTATCTATTCATATGATACAGCATACTTCACTGTATCTTCAATTGCAGCACATTTATTATTTATTAGCCATTGAAGGGTTTGTATTATATATAGTAATGTACTTATTGATTGCAATCAATATAAGTTTAAAATCTATCATGGGATGTTTACAGATTTTGTATAATTTAGAGGTTATTATGAAGTATAATTTCTATGACAGTGATATGATGCTTCATAATCAAAAGTAACAATTTAGATTTTAGAACTGCTGGCTGTTCTCTTCAAAACAAGGTACATTATGTCATTAGCTGTTGGGCTATCTGTGGATGCTTTTCAGGGCAATTGCAGTTAGGTATGTGTATTATGTTCATCTTGTAAAAATAAGAGTGGAAGCATCTATGAATGGTCAGGAATTGAGTAAATATCGAATTGGGCTCAAGAAATGAAGGCAATGAAATCAATAAACCTAGTAACAAGATTTCATGGTCTTAAGACTGATCATAATATGAATATGAAAGACCATATTGATTACATCTTACCCTAACTAAGCTTGGCATGATTTGCAATCAGATCATTAATTCATTTTATAAATAAGAGCATCTTAAAAACATATATTTTACTTATTTCCTTTCTTAATGACTTGTGCAATAATGTTCTGGGGAAATTCAGCAATGCTAAAAAATATTTCTTATACAAAAAGAGTGATAAGAATAATGACAGGGGCAAAACAATCAACTCACTGTAAACCACAATTCAAAACATTTGGGTTTTTTCATTAGCTTGCAAACACATTCTAGATGTATTATTATATGTAGTAGATAATTCAGAAGTATTCATAAAAAACTCAAGATATATGCTACAAAGAAACCAGACACAAACCAAATAAGTTGCAGGCACTCGAAAAAGGTGTTTACTATAATGGTATAGTATTGTTTAATTTACTTCCATCATCTATAAAGGAATTGCATAGTATTAAAAATTAGTTCAGATTAGCATTTAACAGATACCTTATTACTTACATCTTCTTTACAGAAGAAAATTTCATACAATCAAAAATAAATTCATTCAGGTTTATAAATATACTAAATATAAATACTTTTAGTTACCATTTTGTAAATATTTTAAATGTAAATAAATTAAGTTGCATTAATATATATATATTTTTTTTTCTAAGATGGCATTTTAATGTAAACTATGTAAAAATGACCATCTCTGACAAACAATTTGTAAATATTGTATGTAATTCTGATGAAATGTATATCCTGAACTTAGAATAACTCTTTTAGAGTTGGCTAAAATCATTATAGGATCCACAGATTGAAGTAATACAATATGATATGAGATATGATATGAAATATGGAGAGTCTATGGAAGGTGATATAATGTATCTTCTGAATTGGTGTATGCTACATGCCAGATTTTATACAATATGCTTTCAGGAGCCATTTGCCCCAGGAGTAGAGATAGCATATAATCTCCACTGGTTTTGAAGCTAGTCATAACTCTGGCTAAATAGTCTACTGTTTCATTTCCATGGAGTCTATGAGGCTCCTAACTCAGTGGAGAGTGATTTGAGTTGACCTCTTAAAAGTGATTTCTTTCTGATTTCAACTACCACTGTGAGTTGTTCACTTGATATGATGGGTATTGAACTATTACGAGCAGAATTGGATATCAATGCATAGAGTGAAGAGAAGAAATAAAAAGTCTCTGAATAGTATAACAGTAAAGTGAAAATAATATAGATTTGTTTAGTAGTAATGAGAAATTAATTAATAATGTGTAAAGAGTAAGAAATAATTTATGCAAAGGTGAAGTTAATTTTGGTAGATTTTGGAAAATCAATGAAGAATAAATACTAGAATCAGATTTAGTAGAAAGTTGTTGAAGCCTTCAGACCAGCTCATCTGAAGATATTACAATGTGAGCCGAAAATTATTTTATACATTATTTTATAGGAGCAGTGAAATACACCAATATTCAGCATAGTTCAGTTCAACATCACTCAACTAGTTTCCTTGCTTTTGAATACACATTCCTAGAACAATAAAACTATCCCTTCAGAAAAAAAGTACCATACTTGCCTCCTAAAACCAAGATTGTGGGTTCATACCTGGCCAGGATCGATGAATTTTTTCAGGGCGTAAAAATCCTAAGTATGGCTTCCTTTGGAAGGGAAGTAAAGCCGTGGGTCCTGTGTCATACATTTAAGGCACAAAAAAGAACTTAAGCCTGAAAGAGAATCCTCTGATCAAAATTTGTTAGCCATTTCACGCCCTGAACTGAATGGGACTCTGATGACCTGAGATGTTAAAGAGCATTCATAAATAAATCAATCAAAAAAGAAAATAAATCAGAAAAAAAGTGTTTCATTTGCTCTGCAGCCATATGTACATATTTTTTAGTATGAAAAATTCTCTTTCATTGTCTTCAAGTTGATAAAACAGGTGGTGATCAGGGTGTGCAAAATCTGAACTATAGGCGTATGTTTTAAAATCCAATTTCTAAAGCCATTGCACAATGTGAACAGCTGTATGCAGGCACATAATGTCAATAACAAAACACTTTTCAACTCTAGTTCTTAAGTTTTTGTTTAAAATAACAGGCTTCAACTTGTAGATTATCTCACTGTTTACTATTGACCTCTTTTCCAAATGATATTTGGTATTGATACCTAAAACAACCAGCTCAATATTGTTGTCTGTTTTGGAAGTGGATGGGTCATCTGCCCCTTTATGTGTTAATGCTCGTTTGACTGTTTATTTTTTTACTACTCAATGCATTGATATACATTCTTCCATGGTATACAACTATCTTCAAGTCATATAGAAAGCCTTTCATGAATTTTGACATAAAATGAGCATTCATAGCTGAATCTTTGCACTTTGATGTCAAAACCTACACCTTCTTACCTTCTTATCATATTTAATGTACCATGTATCCAATGTAGCATCAATGAAAATTTGACTAAATGTAAGTCAGGTTTCTTGATAGGCTGTTGGCAGATTGATATTGTGATGGAATGGGATTCTAGTAAAGTAATTGATAGTTTATCTATCATCAAGAATATTATCCAATTAATTGTGAAACTGGAAAGGTTTACTCACTGCAAACCATATTTTATGAAGCTGAATATTTTAACTTTGCCTTTTAAAAAGAACACAAACAGTGAAATATTGCATAATTTGTTTGACTGTTACAGTGTTTTATTCAAATTTGCTCTGTAGTTTTATATTTTAGCTATACATGTGTTAAAAATAGTTTCCTCTATTCATAAAAATCAGACCTCCTCAAATTCAATGATAAATGTGTATGAGATAATAAAAATACCCCATTGATAAAATCAGGATTACTAAAGACTTCAGTTAATACTAAACAATATCTTGTGATTAATAACTTAATTACAAATATATTCAATACCAAGTAAGCTTAAATATAATGTGAAATAGTTTTTAACCCAACATTTTACAACATGAAAGAATGCATGTAGCATTTGGATAAGAAGAGTAGCAATATATACATATATATCTGTAAACCATTCAACTGTGAATTATGTACAGTAATAAGTGCAAATATATCAACATAATGGCTATTATATTATATGTTTTATTCCTATTTTATATTACTGCTATCTGTATATTCATTATTTCTATTTTATTATGTGTATATATACATATAATACAATACTTTGCCAAATATAAATTTTTTAATGACATGATTATCCATTCAGACTTATGGGATCTGAGAGTGGGTTACCTGGGTGGTATCTCTAGATTATTTCAAGAAACACAAATTTCGATATAGAAATATAATGATGGATAAATGAAGAAGATGATAATGTGTCTTCTTCACTAAACAATTGAATACTTTTGACAGTGATATTATCAGGTTCTGCTGTACTTGTTAATAAGGGTAGTAACAACAACAATAATAATAATATTTTCGAGAAAGAGTCATTTATAGGGTTAACCTTCTGAATTACTTATGTGAATTACTTACTGTGAATTACTTTCACAGTAAAGTTATTTTTACATCGAGTACTAATTTATAATATTTGGAAAATTCTCTTTAAATTCTTTTGCTAATCTATATAGTGTGTGAGCAAACCTCATTACTTACATCACTGTACAAGTGGTACTGAGTTACACCATTAGCAGCTTTTACGATATATGGTGCAGCATCATTTATGATAAGGATTATTCATTTTGATTTCTCTCCATAAAACCTAATAGTATTCTCAAAAAGTATAACAGAGCATTATATCAAATTTCTAGAAAGCTCTTTGCAATGCATTTTTCATATAATTGTTGCTAACAATGTGTTAAATAATTCACAGCATTCTTTGTGAACTCTGCAGTTGTCTAATGCCGAGATCTTGTGGAGAATTAGTCTTTGTCTATCTATGTTTCTTTTATATCTTTGTATTTGTTGTTGTAAGGATGTGTACTTCAGAGCAAAAGAAGAGAGTGATTTGTTGTATTTTTAAGATTCTGAGAAATACAAGTTAAGATTCATTCCATAAGTACTGCAATTTTATATTCAGTTTTTGTCAAAGTAGTATGAAATCTGATTCATGAAGCAAATTCAATGAAAATGTTTGATTTTCATGTTAATTTCTCCTTAATTTACACATATGCATGAAATTTACATTAAAATAGACTCAGTATAAACATATATAGGAAAATAAAAAGTAACATATAAGCATCGGAGTTCCAGTAATGCTGGAATATATATTGATGCCACTTATTGGCTATCTTGATCAGCGGTAAAACTCACCAATGTTAAAGGTGGAATGCAAAGTCAACACCATCTCAGTTACGAATACATGGCATGACCATAGTTCATTTGCTTTTACTCTAATTATCAAAAATATTCATATAGGTTAGAAAACACAACTCTCGCTAATTTATTCCTATATGCCCGCACCCATCATGCATACCTGACACGCTCTGTAGTTCGTTTCCGAAGGTTTGTCCTTCAGGAACTTGATGCTGGCGCAGAAAGAGTTGACCGCAGAGGACACGCTCTTTAGGCATAACCTGAATTGCTCTCTCGAGTTCTCTTCAGGAGCTTCGTCAGCAGCTTTCAAGCATAAGTCTGTCAAGACATTGGCGCCCTCTGTTACGCTGATGCAGATATCTGTCAATTGCTATCGAGAGAAAAATTGCATGTAGCAGTGACAAAAGAATAATATTTTATCAACAAAACACAAGTTACGTTTTTGTTTTTCATACGCATATGTTTAAAGAGACTGAGAAGCAACACTTAACACGATGCGATTTTTAATCTCTATAAGCAATGAATCGACAAGAAATTTGAATTCTGCAGGTGATAACCTATATAAAAATTGACAGGTAGGACATTTTCCCGTTACTTTCACGTTTTTATTCCAATATATAGAACTTTATTGTGTTATTTTGAAATTTGGCATTCACAGGATTGACGAACTTGACCACAGTAACAAAAATAACTGTTTATAACAAGTGTAAAGCAATAACCAAAGGTCATTGTTTGCACCTGGTAGGAACGTTTTGTGTCGGGATCTTTGATATTGCTCGTAAATCTGGCTCCGAGTTGGGTATACTTCTCAATGAATCCATGTGATATTGCCACTATCGCCGCAGCTATAGTTTTTAATGAATAGCTGTTAAATATAGAAATTGTAGATTTATTAATTAAAATGTTAGCTGCAATGAAAGTGTACCTAGTCTTCTCAAAATAGACATTAATTCCCGTATTTGTTACTGAAATAAAACGCAATTAAGTAGAACGCCACATTAATAAAGAAGGGTAAATTATTTTTTTTAAATTCCGGTTTTTGGTTTTGATTGTTTATTGGTCGTTTCTAAATGTTAATTAAGCATAGTGGGAAAGTATAAAGTCTCTGATAAAAAAAAGGTTAAGAAGTTGGGGAGCCTAACTTAGTTATGCAACGAGTGTAAATGATAGATCTCTGAAAAGCATATATTATGTTTTTCTCATGAGGGGAGAAGAATATCGTAAAGAGAGAGTGATGCAATGCAAAAATACTATATACAAGAAGTAATTATCCAAATGCAAATTTCAATGCACAAATATCACCTCGATTTGTTACTTTTTCTATATTCATTTTCTTGGCACTATTTTGTTACATAAGAAACGCGTAATATAACCTAAATAATAATAATAATAATAATAATAATAATAATAATAATAATATAATTAATTATTATTTGGTAGAACACTATTCACTGTTTTTAAGATTTTGCAATAATTAAAAAGTGTGGACTTGGGAACTTCTAGGGTCATTTGGTTAGAACTAATCATAAACATTTGATTCAACACCAAAATTTGTATTATTGTTGTAAGTTGTGCGAGTGTAACCAAAAATTTATCGCAGGCTTTAATTTACAAGAGCGGGTAGTGACAACATAATCGCCAATCACCACCAACACGGTGACTTAAATACTTTACTTAATAGTAAATATTTCCGAATACTTATATTCGGCACTAATTATTAGGATTTCGATGACATACACAAGCTTGACAGCTGTTTAATTTATTAAAAAAAAAAAAGTAATACATTTTCACATTTTGTATTTTATTATACCATCGCTTTATTTGTGCAGTGTCACCTGAAGGAAAATACAGGTAGTGAAGTCAATTCGTGATATGCGCACGTAGAATTCGATCCCGCGAAATATTGGAGTCCCTGCTGTATATACTGTGGTTACATTCATCTTTTTATATATTTTTCGAAAACGTGAAGATTGGTATTATGGAAAAATCTCACTTTATTAATATAAATATGCGGCTCCAGTTCCCGAGAAGCACAACTTCGGCTATAATTAAAGATTATTTTCAGAGATAAAGAATACAAAAGATACTAATGAAGTACATAAAAAGTACGTGTAGTGAAAGGTATGATACAAAACCAGTAGAATAAAAAGAAAAAAAATAAAATAAAATAAAAATACTGTAATAATAAGGGGAAAAACCATAAACAATTCTTTTCCGAGAATTTTTTCCCACTCGTAGAAATATCAGAAATATAATTTTATTATGTGTACGAATGCATTGCACTGTTTTCATTATTCACTGCTATATTTTTATACCTAGGTATTGCGTCATTTTTATATCACACTTAATGTAGCTAATAGTGTCATTTAATTGCATCACTTAAATTTTTGTTAATCCATTTTCGTTTCTCATGTCATTACAGCTTGCAAGACCAGAATCTCGGCTTTTTATTGAATGAAGTAAAAATGGAACTTCCCTCTGTAGGAAAGTTTATACTTTTTGTCAATAAGGATGTCAGTACTACACAGAGCTTCAGGGGATTTATCGAAACTAGTATCGATAATATAATTTTCAATGAATTCAATAACAAGTTAAAATGTTGTGAATTACGTTACGATAGGCTAGTATGTAGATACTACACATAAAATATCGCATTTTTCAATAATACGATCAAGAAAAAAGTGCTACATACCTTATTTGACGCCGCTCATAATAAAAAATAATTCTCTTTAAATGAAAACATTTGTAATATATTTTCATAAAGGTTTTGTAATGCATATCGATTTAATAACTTTTGTATTGCATTGTCTGCACTATTACATTTCTAATGCATTTATTATTGACATAGCTTAAGATTTAGGATTGTGAGATTTGAACTGACCAGAGCTGTAACGGTGTGCAGGCTATAGGTCCTCAGTAAGCTGGTTTTGTGTTCTATCTCCGCCGCTGCCCGACATAGTTGGTATCTGTCTACTGGACCAGGTATCTCGGGAGAGCTGCCATCCTGCAGAACAGCCAAAAGGTATCCGGCATGGGCACAACACTCCGTGAGAGACACCACCAGGTTGCAGATCTCCTCCACACACACTCTGATCTATCACATAGGCATGACGTAAGTTTTAAGATGCACAGTATTTTCTGCCTAGTTAATAGGTTGAAATTAAGTTGCAAAATATTATAGAGAATAAATGTTTCCAGGGACAAAAGAAAAAACTCTAATAATTTCAACTTAAATCACACAGAAACAATGTTGTTGGAGATAGCTTACTTGTGTCAGTAACATACTATCTTGAAAGGGATTGTTTATTATTTCGACGAATTCGTTCAGTATTTCTCAGTTTTTCTGAAGCTTTTTTTCCGACGGATACAGAAAAAACAAGCATAATTCTAAATAAAGCTTCAATTCAAGCTATCTTGAAAAGTCAACTTCTAGGGTCATTTGGTTAGAACTATTCATAAACCTTTAATTCAAGCATTTACACAACAAACACGTGTCACGGATTCAAATTTTTCAAGCCACAGGACGCTTTGAGCTTTCCTTTGCACCGTCCACATCTTGATTAAATGGCATGATTCACTTCACTATTGTGTTGCGTCATTACCTGCGCGCAAAAAATTGAAACATATGCTTAAGAAACTCTTTGATTTGCTCTTCTATGTATCTTAGGTTTCATCCTTTGGTTTAATTTTATCTTTTACAGTTAAATCATCTGCTCGACTGCGGAGAAATATATGTATGTTTTTGTACATTTGTTTTTGTTATTTTTAAATTCCTATAAATTTTAAGTCGTTTAAACACGTGTACTTTTTATTAAAATTAATAATTAGCTGAAAACCGATATATAATGCTAAAATGAAAAAATAAAAGCTTGTCAGTTGTATAAGTTAACAATATGGGCAAAATGTTTGTTGTACAGATGCTTGATGAGATGGACAATGATGAACAGTTCTTACAGAAGATTGTGCTTAGTGATGAGAACAAAATTATTCGCGAGTTTCTGGATACAACATTTCTCCAGAAGTGGATGGTCACCACGATCGCCAGACTTTTATTCGCCTTTAGACTTTTACTTGTGGGACTATGTCAAACAATGTGTGTGTTCGTATCAATGACATTGATCATTTAAAAGAGAGAATCAGTGACACTATTCACTCTGTTGTTCCTGATAACCTTAGTCGTGTGTGGAGTGAATTAGAATATCGTTCAGATTTATTTAGGGCAACAAACGGAAGCCACATCGAACTGCACTGAACAGGCACGCAAACTTGGCGAGATTTCCTTTCATTTGATGAAGGTTTCACATTTCTATCTTGTTTCGTTTCTTTTGTGCGACTGTTCAAAACTGCACCATGACTTTACGGACATACTGTATTACCTAACTGCTCGGTCAAAGAGAGTATCGTGCGTGACTGGTGGACCAACTACTACTCCATTTTGTTCATGGTAAGCGAACGTTTATATGTATATAAGGACAATTCCATATGAAATCGGACATCAAGGAACTTTGTAAATAGTATTTTATGTAATATAATTAAATATACCAGGGTAGTTTGATAAGTATCTTGGTTTTATATTAAGGGGAACAAGTTCAGTCTTGCAATGTACTTTATTTTTCGAAGTTCAGCGCGCTTGTCCCAGCGTTTCTTCAGATTCGTGATTCGCACGTAGAGATCGGTTTCTTTGAGACCCTTAAAGTATTGGTTTACCTCCTATATGATTAACATTTGTGTGCAGCCAGGGCATTTTTCAGTTTCGAGAATAGATGATAATGCGAGGAGTGAGATCACGTGAATAGAATGAATTTGTTTTGAGTATGACGCGGCTTGAATGCACTGGCGTACTGTCATGGTGAGACATCTTCCTTTTGGACATTTGCGAATGTTTTCCAGCGATCACTATCTTTAATGCCTCCAAAATGGATTGCAATATTCTCCAGTAATGGGTTTCCCCTTCTCCAAGTAGCCAATCAAGATAATTTCTTTTGCGCCCCAAACATCAAAGCCGGTTCGCCTCTTGTGATCCACAGTTTTGGACTGGTGCTTCTTTTACGTGCAGTAATAATCACAGTTCGTTCATAGTCACAAAACACCGTAAAAGATCGGCTGGATTCGGCCGATGTTCGCGGCAATCTTGCGCAACCCGCTGAGTTGAGATTCCCGTGGCGCACTTTGACTCTTATGTCAGCCAAAACAATATCACGGCCTTTACCGATGATTTCTGGCCTCAAAGCTGATTTTGGAACTCCAGGACGTGGTGCAGCTTCGATGTTAGTTCTGAACTCATTTGCCCAAAGCCGAATGGTTTCATAGGAAGGGCATGCGTCAGCAAATGAAGGGAAAATCCTCTCATAAAATTTCCTTTGCTATTTTGCCTTGTTAAAAAATGAAATGAATTATACCATGAATTCAGATATTAACAAATTTTCACTGTAACTAGAAACGCTTGTGTTTAAACAACAGTCAAACAATGAATTAACAACAGAATTATTGTGACCATAGAAAGGAAAGTTTATGACCACATATACAGATGTAGCTGTTGCCCTATTTTAGTGTGCAAACCAACCTCAATGGCTTCCTTCGGTAGGGAAGTAAAGCCATTAGTCCTGTGTTGTAGATTTACTGCACCTAAAAGAAGAAACCTGAGCAAAATTTATCGGCCGTTTCACATCCTGAATTGAATGGGACGCTGATGATCTAAGATGTTAAAGAGTGTCCATAAATAAACCGAATAAATAAAAAAAAATAAATAAACCACTCTCGCATATAATGTCTATAATAAAGTATAAGAGATATTATTAATCTTTGAAAAGACTAACACTATGCATTTCAGAAAAAGTTGATATCATAACTCATAGCATACCTTCTGTAAAGTGTGGTTGCCATAGTTAATAAATCATTTCCTCGCGTACATAAATAAATTAATTCATATTACATTAATTTTCTCATGTAAAAAGTAAATTTACAAATATCTGCCCTTTGCCCTCTCTTTAACGGGTAAAGATTATTTTGACCTTATATCAGGAAGAACTCTTATAAAAATAAAATTCGTTAAATTACATTGGGAACGTGCGGATCTGTTACTTCCTGCAAGGTCATGTGGAACCCAGCAAGAATTTAGCTGTACTTTTGATTTGAGAGTGATCGGCATAAGGCATAAGAACCCTATTGCTGGTTCGCAATTCTTATTTTTTTCTCAACAAAACTCTGCATATAACACACATTAACAAACGCTTCATCGAGTTCGTTAACCAGCAAAATTGAACAATTATTTGGGGATTAACCTAATGCGAAAAATTAAAAATCGCTGAAAACAGAAATTTAAAAAGCGCTCTAGCGACACCAATTTATAATTATTTTCTAGTAGTAGACACACACTGCTTCCTTCCAATTTCTGTAAACTCAACATGTAACTTCTCTGCTCTAGCGCTTCTCAAATTTGATTTATTGAGAAATTCGCTTTTTACGCTGCTCCTGCATGACGGACTTTTTACTGTTCTCGTTTACGGAATATCTTGGTACAAATATAGTTAGTCATTTGTCTTATTAATTCGCAATGAAAGAGAAATTGTTAAAATATGCACAAAATAGATTTTCTTCTAATCTAATTACTATATTTAACAAATTATTATACTGGGAAAGATAGGAGCTTTAAAATGAACTATTGTTCAGCTTTTTGTTTTAAGGACTTCGACAGATATGTCCCTATAAAAACGAAAATTTTGATAAAATGAGGTAAGTTAGGCAAATTTCGTAAGAAAAATATTAAAGCTTGGTATGTGATTTCTTCATAAAAACATTTGTCTACTCGTATATAAGTTGTAAAGTATAAATAAGATATTAAATCTATGAAGTCAGTTGTTCAACACGTGCGATTTCGCCCGCAGCTATCAGCAAGAAAAAGGTGTACGCATATACAACCCCTCTAAATTTGTGCATAAAGCACGCGAACTTCTGGTCAACTGTGTGTTCTTCTAGTGAGGAACTGAGTAATGATAAATCCGCCACGTTACTGTAGCGATTTCCTGACTTAAAGTAGTGGGGTTTCTAATAAGACATAATATTATTACAGAATTTATAGTCGCAAGGTTTAAACAAAGGCTCGAATGTGCCAAAATCAGAAAAAATTACTGTTTCATGTGCTAAAATGTTTAAATATCTATGTGACAAAGCGAAAAAATATGATATTTTAATTATCTTATGTACATGTAAATGATGTGCATAAGTTAGTAGACGTTATTTCGTTTAAATGTTACTAACTGAATTTATAAGTTTATGTAAGAAATAAGCAGATGTTATATGGTATGAAACAAGGACGCAGTGGTTGTTGACGTCATTGCTTATGCACTTTAATTTAAGTGTGGTATGCATGTAAGTGACTAAATTGTGGAATTGCTTTTTTAACAAATTATTTTATCCGTTTTAATTTAATGTTTGAAAATATGTGTTCACATACAATTTTATAAAATATTTATTTTATTTTATATTAAATTTACATTTTATTAATTTAATGGCTCTTACTGCAATGCAATAAGACTCCAGGCCCTACTTATAAAGACTATTTTTCATTTTAGCATTATATATCGGTTTAAATTTTATCTAATACAGTTAATCATCACTCTGCTCGACTGCGGAGAAATATATGTGTTTTTTGTACACTTGTTTATGCTGACCTTTTAAATTCCTAAAAAAGAATATTTGAAGTCAATTGAAACATCTGTAATTTTTATTAAAATTAATAATTAGCTGAAATAAGTATTTGTTTTTGCTAAATTAACACTATTCGAATGGTTTCTTTGGGTTAATTTATAGATATTTTCAAATTAGCTTGAATTCAAGCTTTATTTAGAATTAGGCTTGTTTTTTCTGTATTCGTCGAAAAAAGCTTCAGAAAAAAACTGAGAAATACTGAAAAAATAATGAACATTCCCTTTCATAAACTTCAGCTACCTTAACCAATACAAAAATAATTGATTCGCAATATCGTGTCATTCAATTAACTGATAACCTACGCGGCGATGGGGATTACATCGGCCAATAAGTCATCACTCACGGCCAGCTGAAGTACATTAGAGTCGGTGCGAGCGAGTCAATACAAGAGTCGTCTGTAGAAACACTAAAGTGACAGTCTAATAAAAACTAATTCATTTAAAACATTATGTACTTCTCCATGTCACGCAAGAATGTGCTAAAATTGGCTTCCTTCATTTACCACACTTTTCTGGCATATGGTTTTGAAATTATCCGTACGTTTCTTAATTCTATTTGGGAAATTAAATTGATGTAAATCACATTAAAGATTTTGTCCTTACAATACAACAATAGTTTCCGTACGGTAATTGTGAACAGATAGATAGAAACATTTCGCTAACATATTCTATTGTTAACATGTAAAAATACGGGTTTCCTTACGGATACAAGAGTATCACGTTACCTCGCGAATGGTCGCAGCGTTGTTATTAAGGATAAGGGCCGCGAGGTCGCGCAGCAGGACTGTGAGCCCCCTGGTGCGGGAAGCTACTGTTTCTCTGCAGCGTGCCACACTTTCACCGAACACTGATAGACTGGCCGTTCTAACAGGTCTTGTGTCACTGAAACAAAAACACAATTTAGCTGCACCTTTGTTTTCTGAATCCTGGATAGAACGCCACTTCTTACTGACATAAAAAAATTGTTTTTTAAAAATCTTTTGAAACATAACCCATTTAATATAACTGTTACTGAATTACAATTTTTCCACTGCAGCACTTAGAGAAATCACGTAAAAAATGATGCTATGAAGAAGCTTGTACTCAAAGTCAAGAATAGAACTAGACGTTTGAACTACTTAAAGAGAGCATGTTGATCGTCTTTTGAGTTGATGCAGAGAAATTTCAAGAGCACAAACTTTAGTTTTTCTCAGTTAAATATAACAAGCAAAAATAAAACTGATTTAGATGATAACAGAAATAATATACTACAATTTAAGAGAACGGCAGGATTGGGGCGTTCCAACAGTATTTCATCAAATTTTTCTTCAGTTAGCACAGCTTTTATTGTTGTTTTGATGGAATTGAGCGTTAGGAAATTTACATCTAAATGTCTTGTTCTACCGCACAAATTCTTGCACTTTATGTATACACGCTTACGCAGTAAATATCTCACCATTGCACAACACAACAAACTATTGTACTAACCCGAGTAACTCGTGACTCACTTACCTACTGTTGGAAATTGCTTGCAACTGCTCCATAACTGGGTGCAAGCATTGGTGGAGTTCCACTGGTAAGCGGCCGACTTGGGATGGAAGTTAAAATTTTTTTTATAGTGTTTAACTCTTGTTTTTACTGCTGAGGCATGCGGTGAACATTGATGGTACATGAGATGAAATGGTAGTTCTTTTACATGCCCTAAATCTGCGACACAGGACACATGGCTTTACTTTCCTTCGAAGGAAGCCACACTTATTACGCCCGAGGCAAGTGTGGTTACTATTAGACCATCAGGACTGGCGGATGGATGACTGGACGGACAGACAGATAGATAGATGGATGGATGGATAGCCTAACTGGTTTAATTTAACTTTCAAAAACTGATTATTTATGGAATCAAAATATTGTTTACATCAAAGAGTACACCTATAACACATAAGTTATTAATTTACCGGCCTATAATTGCTCATATCACTAGACCCACATTTCTTCAAGATTGGCACAATAAAGCCAACTTTTAAAGACAGCAGCGAATGAAATAAACATATTGAATAAAATAGTGAGAGGTATAATAACACTATTAGTTACAGACTGTATAAAGTTCTAGATATATATCGTCATTACCAGCAGTTTTTCTTTGTTCAGTAAATATGACAAAAGCTACACTGTATGGTTCATGCTAAGGCCAATTTGCATCCTCGGTAGAAAATGTTACATCCCTACATGTAACGCACTCGCTAGTTATGAATTGCTTCTTCATCCGTAAAAGATCGGAGTCTGGAGTGCAGTTTATGCAAGAAAAATATTGAGCTCATATTTTTTTAACTCAAAATAAAGATATTATAAACTTGTAAATTATATTAGAATAATTACCTGAGTAAAGAAAGAAAAAAGGCTGACCAAAGAAGACAGATTGGGAGCATAGAAGAGGTCATGAAAGCTAGAGCAAAGAACCAGTGAATGAATGGATAGAGAAGAATAAAAATTGTTTTTCGAAGACAAACGGTAGTTGTTATGAAACCGGAGTTGCTAATAGTAATACACGGAACTATATAATCGAATTTTCTTGGAATTTGTTGAGCAGTTGAGTGACTCTGAATTCACTTAAACAAGACCATGCATCTCTTCACATCATTGGAATCTCTCGTCTTAATCAGGCGTTTCTTTGAATCTGTGGCCATATTACGTCGCCTGATTACATATTGTGAAGTTACGAGGGTGGGTTCATAAGTTTGCGGCCTAACCATTTTCTAAGTACGATAAAGACAAAAGCTATATTTCACTTTTCAATATAGTTACCCTTTATTTCAATTCACTTCTCCCATCTTTGATTTAACATTTCAATCCCCACCCCAATAGTTAGACGTCTTGTCCGCAAAATGGGCATAAACAGCATCTATCACTTCTTCGTGACACTAAAATTTGCTTCCTCGAAAGTACTTATTGGATTCTGAGAAGAGGAAATAGTCACTGGGAGCTAGATCTGGACTGTAGGGTGGAAGGTCGATCTCCTTGAAGTCACATTTCTTCACAGCTTCCTTTGCAACAAGAGCTGTGTGCAGGCTCGTTGTCGTGAAGAAGGCGTGCACAACCACTGCACTTTGATGCAAGCACGTAGTCTGTGCAGTAGGCCAGCATAGTACCCCCCATTTACCGCGGTGCTCCTCTCCTTGAAGTCAATGAAGAGTATTCCTTCGCAGTGCCAAAAGATTGTGGCCATGATCTTCTTAGTTGACTGAGTGACCTTGGCCTTTAGAGGCGGTGCTTCGCCAGGTTTTCGCCACTCCATTGATTCTCTTTTGGACAAGGGATCATAGTAGAGGACCATAGTTTCATCTACTGTAACATTGGTTTGCAGAACTGTCTCTCGCTCGCTCTCTCTCTCGTTACCACGGCAGAGCTCCAAACATGACTGACAACAGATGACTCGTTGCTGCTTTTGAACTGAGGTAAGAAGTCTAGGCACCCATTTTGCACTAACCTTATTTAATTTTAAACGTTCATGAATAATTAAAAGGGCTGTTGTTTTAGAAAGGCCCAACCTTGCTGCTATTTCTTAACTTTGCGCTGCCGGTCTTCCATAATTTCTCTTTCCACAAGAGCGATATTTTCAGGAGTGAGCACCTCCAAGGGCACACCTGCACGCTCTTCGTCTTCCACGCTTTCTGGACTTATTCGAAAAAGTTTTGTCCATTCTTTTACGGTAGAATATGATGGGATGCTTCCCCATATACACGATCCAATTGCTGTTTAATTTCATTTTGAGTAAGTCCTTCTTTTGTGAAGAACTTAAAACAGCTCGATACTCCATTTGATAATGTCATAATCTTCTACACATAGCCTTCTTTATGCAGCAGCAGCAACAACAACAACAACAACAACAACAACAACAAACGCAGCAGAGCGGAAGTTACAGCTGCAATTATTTACTTAACAGGTGAAGATTTTGTGAAGGTAATAATCCTTTCGGCGAAGTCGGAAATTTATGGACCTACCCTCGTACTTAAAGGTTACGTTTATTGAAAATGGCCACGAATAGTTGATGATTTGAAGATGAACATTTACCATCAAATCATGGAGCGAGAGGTACGAATGTATCCACAGAGTATTTTCAACCCTACTGTAATATTAGTAATTCTTCCAGAAATATTTTACATTTGAGGGGGCTCCATGCAAACAAAACTAGTTCTGAGCAAAAACCATTTTAATAAACTTTCATTTTAATTTATGCTTTTTCGGATTAGTTTTAATAAATTGAAGTTTTGTTATTGCAGGCTTTCTTATTATGAAATTCCATCAAACGACTGAACGATAATATAGATATTTATAAAAGTTCATTTAAATAAACTTTTTAACTTGTTATTGCAGTTTATGGCAAATTGCAAACACAACCATACTGAAGTCATAGATTTGTGTGCGTATTTTAAACATCAGTTACATTTCCATATGCAACTTATACATACAGAACAATAATTTAATTTGCCCTAGAAAAAATATATTGACAACAGATTGACTAGTTCTATACCAAGTCCAACTCTTAACGTGTCATTTTAGCGAACTTGATCTAAACCTTTATACCCACATCTTTAAAAAATATTAAATGCAATACTTTAAATTTACATTATTTATTTCAATAGATTATAAATTTTAATGTATAGACATTTTACATGTGTAAACGTTTACAACATTTTAATTTTATTTCTCCACTCGCTACTCTCTTGTCAATCAGTTTCTTTCAACCCTTTCTCTCTCATTGCTTTTTCTTTTCCCCTTCTGTTAGGCAAAATTCGTTCTAGAACCATTTCATTATAAGGGCTTTATCCATTTATAACATGTATGTCTTCTACTAATTTCTTATTCCATTAATTAATTCATGAATGCATCGCGAAATGTTTCAAGAAATATGGTGTAGCTATTAAATTATGATAGGCATCATCAGTTATATAATTATAGAGTAATACATGCGAAACGTTGCTTATTTTGAAATACTTGAAAATCGTTTTTATTCTTCTAAAATTAAATTATATTTTCCATTTTCTAACCTTTTATTCTGAAGCTGTAACCAACTGGCCATTCGTAAATATCAATAGATAACGCATAATTTCAATTAAAATTAAATTAAAAGATGTTTGAGAAATTTTCAGCTCTTATTTTTTAAATAATTTTTAATACAAAGAGAATATTTTACGACTATTACTGTGAGGTATATGAAGTAACGGTTTTCCATTCTTTTATCATTATCACCTGAAGATATTTCCTGTGTAACACTAAGGAACTCCTAATTTATTTTACAAAAGCGAATGACAAAAAACACTTTTGACCGCCTCCATGGTCTAGTGGTAGCGTTTGCGACTACTCATTCAGAGGTTCTGAGTTCGAATCCCGCTCATGTCAAACTGTTTGGATAAGGCTTTTTTTCGGAGTTTTTCCTTACCCTGAAAGGGCGAATGTCAGATAGCTTTAAGACACCAAAGGAATCCGATCTCATTTGCAGCATCATTAATTCATTTCATTCATTCCTACAGATTTACACCAATATTATTCGTATATAACCTATAGACATTGCGAGAAGACCAATGAAGTCAAAGCGGCAACAAATAAAAGATAATAATTTAATCATTATGTTATACAGAATCAACCTAAAATTATTTTAAGAGATCTTTTAAAAATAAAAGATTCTTTGACTGTGGGCTATAGTGGCATAAAGCGTACGAACAATAACTGACATTTTTAACATACAAAAGGAGTTTATACTGCTCTTTGCCATTGCGAGATTACAATAAATGTTTAATTTAAAAGACATCTTTTTCACTTAAATATTTGTAAAGAAACTAGTTCAAGTTCTTATGCTTGATTCTAAAATATCAAATGTTCAAATGTATAAAAAGTGTTCAGAACTCTAACAAATTCGAGGAACATAACATTCACTTACAGGAGTGGGGTATTCCTTGGTCATAATTTGAAGATACTCGTTTTCAGAGGATAATAACAACAATAAATAGTAATAATTGAATGTGCCATTTAAATTTTTATTGACTATGCATTATGCAACACAAGGATCGTAAAACTGTTCTGTTTGAATATTGAAAAGTTCTAAAGGTACGCTTAAGCTTCGGAGCTTTTTTTTTTTTTTTTTTTTAAATAATATCGCTCAGTAATTTCAGTTAAAATTATGTGTTATTTTTTTTTAAAAAAATGTATTATTAATTTTTTTTATCAACATTTTTCTTCTAGTGTTTTAAAGCTTTCTGATGAAACTAATCGATAAACCACCACCCCAACATCAACTTTTAGCTCTTTAAGCAGCTCAATTATACAATTTTATTATGGTGAAAACTTATTTCAGCATTTTTAACATCTCCCATAATTTACAAAATTTACTTACACAGAACTTACATTGGTTTTATTACAGCTAAGTTAATACCATTTGTAGTACGTACATGCAGCAAATTTGCAAGGGGCAGAAACTTACCTCGTTAGCAACAACAGGTCCGCGACGGTCTGCATGCGATGCTGACACAAATCGCAGACCAGAGCCAGATTCCTGGCATCTAGTGATCCTGAGTTCTTAACCTGTGTGACAGCCTCGGAGTTGTGGTCCTTGTGATGGCCGTTCTCTGGAGCCATACCTTGCTGATCTGCAGCACTCTGTCACAGGACCACTGCGGTACTGTCGAGGTCGTCTGCGAACCCTACCAGCCGCAACGGAAGTGTCGTACCGTTTTTCTTTACCTCTGTGATTTTCACCCGCACAGTTTTTCTCTCGTGACCACGCGACAGTGTATTAAAAGCGGTCCATGGACCATGGAAATATCCAAAATTAACAGCATGGTGACAAGTAGAGCCATGGCAAAGAGGATGTTGCACAACCTACCTTATTTTTTTTGTTTAGTATGCTACTAAATGTGCCTGTTACCCACTCTGCGAATTTCAGCTACAATGGAAACTTGCGCAGTAAGGGCTTCCAACATAACGATATAGCACCATCTTGCTAATGAATTTTATCGTATCCAGTCCTATAAAATAGCTATTTTTGACATTTATTTTTCTATCTCTGAGATTGAATTCCAAGGGAGATATTAGAAATATTATATTACCGTTTCAACTATTCTTTTATTCCTGCCTTTAACATTAACATTTAAAAAAACAACAGTTCCAATTAAAACTTCTTAAATTTGGCATAAGATTAAGGCTGCTATTACTGTATGGAAATATTCAATAAACTATTAGCTTTTGAAACATCCATTTTCATCATACATTTATTATAAACATTGAAAACATTTGTTTTCTAATTGCTTTCAGATGTCATATATCTTGTAATGAAACCTTTGTTCCATGTACCCTTAACTAAAATAAATTACCTTATTCTTTAGCTCTTAAAATTGTTTTAAAATGCTACATCTTTAGATTATCATTATTTTATTGTACTAATATTATCATTGAACAATATTGAAATTTGCTTTTAGCTAAAATGCATTATTCTTATGTATTTGTGTGTAAGAAATGTGCATTATTATGATAAGCATATTCGAAAAGAATTTACTTTTAAAAGCGGTGAACTTTGAAAAATACAAATGGCAAATATGTGCAGATCTTACAGTTACAGCATATTCTATTGTTTTCTGTTTGAGTGCAGCAGTCCAGTCAGGGAGAAACTTTCTGAAGTTAAAGAGTGTTTAGGTCCCGGATCAGATGAATATGAGAAATAAAACATTAGTTAGGAAATACAACATTTCGCTTCCACTGCTTCACATTGAATCAGAGTTAGTGAAACATTTTGATCTTTAGACAGAAAGCCTAGGGATAAAATAGGGGATTCCAGTCAAGTTACCAAAACTAAGTGAAGCTAAACTTATAAAATAATTTTTACTGGCCCAAAAATCAATGAATTAATTAGATAGTGCTTTTGAAGCTCTGCCTGAACAAAGAAACAAGTCTGTGTGGGGTTCAAGATTTTGTGTAGCATTTCTCTGGAAAATGTAAGGGTTGAAAACTGTAAATCGTTATTTGAAGACATTTTAATGGAATACAAATCTTTGGAATACTTTGCCATTGAAACTACATTTCCTACATTCCCACTTGGACTTATTTCCTCCTAATGTGGGTGTCTTTAGTGCAGCACGAAGACCATTTCCATTAGAACATTGCTGTCATTGAAAAATGATCACCAAGCGTGTTAAGTGATTATAATTTGCAAACAATTAAAGCTGTTCCTAATGTGTTTTACAAACGAACGTTTTTCAGGATTTTTTAAATATATAAATTAATGCAAGTATATTTTTCATATTTTTGCAAGATAACAGAAAAAAAATTATGACTAAAGGCAATTCTGTTATTTTTGGATTATCCATATACACATATATTTTGCTAATTAATGTTTTTTGTTACGTAGTGTTTCATACATAGCTAAGAACATATTTAAATTACGGATATTTTGAACGTTTAATCAGAAATTTAAAAACTAATTTCACTATATATGTTTGAGATATGAATGTACTAATGGTACATTGGTACAATGGTACAATGGCTGTACTAATTATACAAAATTAACTATTTTCATTTAAGTGCAAAGCAGGAAATTAAATTTTGTTGTCTAGTGCTATTTCCAAAACGCGTTTCTTTAAATATTTTCATATAAAAGAGTTAAGTTTAAGCACTATTAAGTGAAAGCTGAAATGCTTTAAAAAGTTTCCTCACACTGCATTCTCAAGTGAATAAATAATTTCGCTATAGTAGATGAGCAGATAATGGGGTTTCCGGGCACGCACGGATTCGTCAGTCAGTCCAGCTGCGATGTTGGCCAAGGCCACGGCCTGGAATCGCGAGCTTCGTGGAAACGCATGATCAGTCTCAACTAAACGATGAAACCACACACTTACAGTAATATGACCGCCTGTGATGCCTCAGTAGTAAAAACCGGCTTTAAACACTATTAAAAAAAGTAATAGGTATCTGCAAAAAAGCTAGGTCTAATATGTCCAAGTATTCTATTCGAACACGAGCGTTTATTTAGGATTCGTATATGCGTACAGAATCAGCGCATACTGTCAGGGTTTATTCAAAGAAAACATTTCAGATGATCGACTTCTGCGACTGATAAATTAGACTCTGCGCTTAGTCCATAAAGCCAACGTTCCAATGCGAACTTGAAGTATTTGACGATAAATCTGTCAGTAAGAATGTTCAATCCCTCTCTCGATCTTACCCCTGACTATTATTTTTGGGGTGCAATAAAAGATAAAGAATATAGGACAAATCTACATACCTTAGAGCAGCCTAAGACGAGCATCCGCGAAGAAATAAATTCATTTGGCTCAAGAGAATTATAAATTATCTTTTTAAATTACCTTTTTTTTGTAGGGGGTAATATTATTAGCCAATACCTCCAGCTGTAGTTTGGTAAATGCCGTTGTCATACGACTTTAAGTACAGAGGCTGCGCGGCCCATGTAGCTCCGCCGCTGCAACGGAAAACTGATAATTATAAAATAAAACAAGAATTACTTTTATACTCCGGTATACTTTTATACCGGAATTATAGCCTTATTTCAACGTACATGAAGCAACTTTAAGAATGCATCTAAGAAAGAAGTGACATTTACAGAGAAAATTGTTTATTTAACAGGTGGTCTGCTAAATAGTCAAAGATTATGAATGAATGTCACTTTAGAAGCAAATATATTTCAGACCATTGGGTGTCATTCACAAAGAGTGCTATTCTGTTCTACACTTGCGACCTCTGGAATCTTTTGTGTCAATCTCCAGGGATGAGATTAAATGCAGGAACTGTACAGTGTCATGCTACCCTGATAAGAAAACCCATTGATAAGTGTCTAATATTTAAGCAGTATTGTTACTGTCCCTCCGCGATTCGGGTAATCTTATATCTGTACCAGGCCAGAGATTCCATACTTTGTTAAGTCCAGGAGAATGTCCCAGCTCTCTGCGCAGTTTTTGAAGCACCTAGATCATTAGGAAAATATTACATTTTGTACAGTTTTATGGGTACAAATCATTGAATTAGTTTTTTATTTTATAAAATTACAATTGAATGAAAAATAACACTCGAGCTTACCTCCGCAGCTTAACTAGTACAGTGTCGGTTTGGAGGCATCTGTAATATAAAGAATGTGAAATCCTGGAAGGTTTGGCTTGCATCCAAAGCATAGATATCATGAGCTTGTGGGGTTTCCATGAACTTTAAGGCTTATTTGGATAGAATGTCCCTATCTTGCTAATGTTAAGTTCTGGTGCACTCATTTACAAATATATGGATATATGGATGGTTACTAAACTATTATCAGAAATAATATTATTTTGAAATATATATTAGAGATTTTATATTATTTTATCCATTTTTAAACAGTATTTTGAGAATAATCTTAAACATGAACATAGAAGAATTAATAAACGTTGCTTTAACAAACATAGCATATCTTCTCTAACTAGAACATTTTGAAATTGAATAAATAAAGGGTTAATAATATATTATACATTTGCCAACGAAATGAGTATACCAGCATTACGACTTAAATGCTTTTTTTTCCGAATTTCTTTGAGTATAACAACGAATTTTTTGAAATCTCCACCGAAAGGATGTGTAAGGATATTCACTCTTATTGCGGTTACATTCTCAATATGACTTTTTAAAAAGCTATTAATGAAGACCGACAACACAAAATGTAAAATACCAAAGGAAGGTAGCCGTTCCTAGACGTGGATCTTAATCAAATGATAACTCTCGAAAACGGCAGAATAAAACGGAATTGCATATACTGAAGACGAGTTCTGGTAATCCGAAGAAACAAAGAGGGAAGAAGAAAAGATGTTGACATAGTTTTCAGAGCACCTCCGTGTCTAATGACATCGTAAAGCTGGAGCATGGCGATAAAGGGTGTGTCTGGAAATGTTCCCTATCGCACAAGCCAGTCCGCACATCACCACGCTCTGCTGGTCATCCACATCGCCGTTCTCTCGGGGTGGCTAACCTAGACACGTCATATCCTGCCCCCCTCTCTAACTGTACTCATGGACCTTGCGGAATGCCATCGGATCCCCAAATCTCTTGTGCCCAAATGCGCATTTTGCTACTTTGCATACCTTGTATCTCTTGGAGAGGTGGGCAAGCATTGATGCTCCTGGAATCATCAGGACCGATTTCGAATACTTATTGAGTTGCCTGAATGGAGTTTTCATTACTTCCATGCAAATAATCAACAGATCTTATGTGCATTTTCACAAATAAATATTGTCGGCAATTATGTTGAACATTCTTAGATCATGTTAACACCTGTGACGTGCGGCTGGATTTTGAGCAGAGGAAGCAATGGATACTTAAGGGAATACGTAAATCTTCAGGGTCAAAAATAACTTATTTACTGTTAATTTGAAATACACGTTCGGCTTCATCTTTGTGAAATAGGAGGAATAATATTATTGAGTTATTATTGTGGTAATTAAAGTTGATTTATTTATTTTAATATTTTCAACACCAATAAAATCGAGTTAAGTATTAAAATATTTTAGTGTGCGATCACAGTTGTACCTTTAAATCAACCCATGCAACGCCCTTCTCCCTTATTTTTTACGTTGTTGGTGAATTTTAACCAAAGGGTAAAAGAAAGGCGCAATTAAAAAAAAATAATGTGAATTTGAAGACAATGTAATACAACAAAAATGCTGCTGAAAAGATAGGATAGGATACTTAGGATTTTTACGCCCGAAAAAATCCGTCAACCCTGGCCGGGTTTGAACCCGCGATCTTGTGTTTAGGAGGCAAGTATGGTTACCGGTACACCACCAGGACCGACAGAAAAGGAAGTGCCATTACTTTCTCTTTGCATAGTGAATTTAATATTTTCGTGGAGCCAGTTCTAAAAAGTACCGTAATTTGTGATGTTCATGTGGACATATAACAATCAACGAGTGTGAAGGTTTATATGCAGCAGTGGCTAGAGTCTTCTCCTGAAAGTGTTGCATGAAAAATTCGCTAACAAAAGGCTTAGTGGGCTTCCCATTGCTTCTTTCTGTTCATAGAAATTGCTTCCCCACTGAAAGTAGCTGGAGATTAAAACGTGTCTGAATGTAATTTCGCCTGTTTTAAAGCGGAAATACAGCAGTTCCAAAGTATTCTTGATAGGTACTTTTTTGAACAGAGATTCAACATCAAAACTCGCTATTTAGAATTCTTGATGTGATGATCTGATTGTACTCTTATTGGACGCAACAAAGATGCCAAGTGCTGAGCTAATGCGTGAAGACATTGACCATGCTAAATGAATATGTGAGCCTCAAAGTTCTTTGGAGACAATGTCAAGCTGAAATCTCGTACAATGAATCTATTCTCGAGTGACTCTATAAAAAACCTACTTGCAGCGAAACTTTAATTAAGTTCATATCTGTAGATATTTGTGTATATAACTGTGATCTCTACATCGGCATTACATCGCTTGAAATCTACATAGTTCTCTTCTTGTGTAATTTCTCAAAAGATGTACTCACCGGTATTAAACTGTGTGTGAAGTAAACATGAATGATACAGTAATATAACGTTGCCAGGTACCAGAGGTAGATTTTTATTTTCTGCAAAAAGTATACCTCAATAGGTTAGCATCAGAATTTTTGTGCACTTACGCTCAAATATAGGTTATGAGCCACCCCATCCGACAGGTAAACAAGAACTGATGAATGGGAGGCATAAGGGCAGAGGGTGACTTAATATACCCTTTCCACATGTGTCTACAATCCAATACCAATATAATTTCATTTGCTCAATCCGGTTCTAGTTCTTAGAAATTCCGATTTCTACAATGAGCTGCTTTTTCTCGGTTCTCTTTAATTTGAGAATTATGCAGCTCAAATTGGCAGCTTAATTAAAAATTTACTCTCGAGTATATAGATTTGCCTATTCACGAAGTTGAGTTTTGATATGAACTCCTCCATACTTTTCTTATTAGTCTAACATAACTAATTTAAACAACAAGAAAGTTTAAACTAATTTAAACAAATAAAAAAACAATAACACTTACTTGTCATAACGTAAAACTAATTATTTTCTATAATACGTAAAAAGAGTGACTACTAAAGCTGCAAACGTTTAAACGTGCTTCAGAGAGTCGAATTTCTAATATCAGAAAGCTAAGGAGCACCATCCTGCTAGCATGCCCACATGACGCAACTGTAGTGAGCAAGAGAGTGAGCAGGCGATTGTTTTCAGTAAAACACTGCGCACAGTAATATCTGGTTAATGAAGTCTGAAGAGAAGATAAGGAAAATCTTACGCCTCCTCCCTGCTCCTCTCCAGCTTTTACAAACTTTCACATTAAGCAGGGAGGGAGAGAAGGAGGAGGAGTAGTTGCCTCTTTCCTGACTGCTTTGTTGGAACTGTGCGGCCCTCGCTTCTAATGTACTTGCAGAAATGTACAGCATTTCGGGAGGCGATAACATTATTCGCAGACTTGTAAGGCGAGCATCAACAAAACGTTCACAACGTCTGAATAAAAGAAGGCTTGGGCAATTAGCTGCTTACGAGAAGTTTTAAGGAGAGAGAGGCAGGTAAAAAGAGCCAGTTGCAAACCCTGGCCATCTGGGAGAAAAGAAACATATTGTCCTCAAGGGAAACAAGTGCGCTCTTGAATATTAAAGATGTAAAGCCATTTACTACGACAGTAAAACAGAAACGACAATTAAGTTTAAAGAAAACTGAATAGGTAAAGCAAAATAAACAAAGCTTTATGGCAGTACGCGAGAATGAAATAAATTCTATATAAAGACACAAAATATTTTTATTACAAAGATGATTACATTGTTAAGTCTTTTCCCCTGCTAAACATTTTTCAAGTATTTTCATTTTCCAGTGTTTTGTTGTTTCCAGTCTTCACATTATCCTATCTTAATAAATGACAACTTGGGCTCTCAGAACTAGCAACTTAAGTGCATGCAGGGTGCTGGATCTATATAACGTAGAGCATTATTTTCGGCCTATAATATTTTTAAATTCTTTAAGCATGTTTCAAATTTTGTCCAAGAGTTATGTCAGTTGATCGCTTTTTCACACAATATTGCTGTTTAATGATGATGATGATGGCAATAATAATGCTGATGATGCTGCTAATAATAATAATAATAATAATAATAATAATAATAATAATAATAGTAATATAATTTGTATTTGCTTTTCTTCCATTCCGCTTTACATTGGACACTGTTGTTTTCATATATGTAACGGGAATATATTTATATAATGCCTAATGTTATCAAAATTTCTTGAATAATATTCTCATCATTAAATCTCCAAATTCTATACCAGTCTCTCAGAGCTTTTACTTGTATTTTGCTTTTGTATTCTAATCTTCCTAATTATAACGGTAACTCTATTGGAAGGAGAACCAATCTACAAAATGATCTGTGTATCACATCTATGATTTTCATCATTCATGGTCCCCAAATTTCAGTTCCATAGTACATTTTATTCTTTACAAATCAATCAAACAGTCCTTCTAATCATTTTATTTTCATATTGATTATTTTATTTAAACAAGATCCCACCGCAGTGATAGCAATTTTTTAACCCCAAGATGATCCATTTTTAACCACTTCAACTTATACTTTTTCCCACCATCATTTCTCCCTTTTTTTAATTGACATCCTTCCTTACATACTTTAATATTAAATTTGTTTTTTTTTTCAATCTCCATTTTTTTTAACAAATCTGCTTATAGCTTATAATTTTCAGTCCTAGGCGTGTTACTGAAACTGTCCCAAATCATCACCAGTAAAGAGTAAAGCTGGTATTTATCCGTACAGGCCCTACCAAAAGTTTAAGAACACCTACATATATCAACTAAATGCATTCTTTCTTAAACTATTTTGTCCAGCAGCCTTATGTTTCGTCACAAAAAATCAGCTTATTAAGAGGTACATTAAAAAAAAGAATTATGCAAAAGTCATTATTTTTTCATAAATTATGGTATTTCTTCACTTTTAGAAAAGTTAAAAATTATCTTTTTTTATCTTGTGGGGATTTAGCCATGAAAATATATGGAATATAAATGTTATTTTTTCCAAAGATAAACGCACATTTATAAGGAACATTTATAAATATAATATTACTACTATATATTGGTTTATAAAAAATTGACATAATGTTTATTACTTTGCAATAAGTGGGGGGAACGAACTTGAATTAGCACTATTTTAACTTCAGTTAAATTGTATGTTGAGAGAACCAGCGAAATTGGAGCGGTGCCTGTTCATAGTGTATAATGTAAATGTTATAAACAGGCAGCGCTCCTACTTCGCTGGTTCTTTCAACATGCAATTTAATTGAAGGCCAATTCAAACTCGTTTTTCCAATTTATTGAAAAGTAATAAACGCTGTGTCAGTTTTTGATAAACCAGTATATAGTAGCAATATTATATTTATAAATGTTCCTTATGTAAGTGCTTTTATCTTCGGAAAAAATAACATTTATCTCATATGTTTTCATGGCCAAATCCCCACAAAGATAAAAAAAAGGATAATTTTTGTAATTTCTGTAAAAGTGAAGAAAGACCACAACGTATGAAAAATTAATGACTTTTACGTAATTCTTTTTTTTAATGTACTTCTTAATAATTTTTTTTACCAAACACAAAGCTGCTGGATAAAATAATTTAAGGAAGAATTTAGTCGATATATGCAGGTGTTCTTAAACTTTTGGTAGGGACTGTATTTATAGTTGGGGCGATAGTGTTATTTTTACTTGATTCTACTAAAATATCAGCAATAAAGAGATTAACCAGAAATGGACTTAATTTGCAACCTAGTCTTAAACTTATTTTATTCGAAATTCTAGCCCCTCTCTAATTTTGCACATAATTCATTCTTTTGTAAATAGTTTTTACTATGTTTATATACTTTTGCACATTGCTTCTTTTGGCATTGTGGCAAAGACTTTCTCCAAATCTACAAACATACGGTCTACATGTTATTTGTCAATTACAAATATTTGCAAAAATGTTAGACGATTTATGGGGAAACATAAATGCACAGGTCAGCAATTTCTTTCCCACATCAGTAAACCACTGTACAGGGTGACCGGAAAGTTCCCGTACCTTTTGTGGCTTGGATGTCCTTAACTGGTACTCTTACTCAAATACCCAAACATTAAGTATCCAATTCTCTGTATCCTCGCTGTCATGCTGTACACCCAAGTCCATAACGTGCTGATCTAATAACTCTTTGACGAAATGATCCGATTTTTAGATTTTCATCAAGTGATTTTGCATTGTTGCCACAGTGTACCAAGTTCAGCAGCACATTTACATGTCAATTTTACAGGAGATTGTTCAGTCGAAGCAGCGACTGTGGCACGTTTTTATCGTGTCTTCTTTCTTCCACTCCGTGGGCTGGCTTTAATACCACTTAAAACAAAAGAACGTTTCTCCCAATTGTCAGTTTTCGAGGAGGGTCTAATTAAATCTTACCTGGAATGCCTCCATTATTTGTCTCAGTCTATTTCCTGTGTGCTGTCGTTTGTGCACTTACCACTAGTCGCTCCCCAACATGTAACTATTACCATGTACGTCTGCCATGACTGAATGCTGAAATCTAATCGAATTCAATTTTCACTCTTGCACACAATGATACCACACTAAACCTCCTGAATCGAATTGAAAATAATTTAAATAACGTTCAATACTTAAACAATTATATTTAATACCAAACACTGGGGGAGGGGTTACGGGAACTTATTGATCATGCTGTAATATTTGTCAGTCAATAGGTTTGCTAATTTTAATACTAACTTTCCTGTCAAACATGCTTGTTTGACAGGAAACGTTTCATTAGGTCTTTCAGGAAGGCGAAAACCTTAAAGTATTGTAGATAAAACTCATTGTACCGAAGCTTAATAAATTTAAATCGCACTGTTAATGTCAAAACAGTTTTAAAGGTACATGCATCAAAGCAAGACACGTTTAATTTACTATATACATAATCAATTTGAGGTTTCACTGAACTTTGTACAGCCTTATATGATGATTGATTATTGTGACAGAAAGAAATATAAGCAATGTATTTAATGAAGATTACCAAAATAAATAAATAAATAACACAGCAAGCATAATCCTCATCTGTATTATCATCTACGGATTAAGTATAGTTTGTTTTGGTCATTCCACCCGGCTAGCGGTCTTCTAGTACTTATTTTTCCGATTGACTTATACTTTAGTGCAGTTTCTATTTTCCATTCGATTCACACGTCTTTTTCAGTCATTTCTGTGTTCCTTTATTTAGTTGTTTATCGAATATTTCTGTAATTCTAACCTTATATCTACATTCCTTATTAAGTTAAAATTCGTGCATTCTTTGGTTTCTCTTTAAAGTTTCATTTCTGAACTTTATATTTGATTTCTTACTTTACTTGGTATCGAAGATTCTCTGGTACAACAATACTAATGTCATTGTTTTGTAAAATCAAACCTGGCGCCTTTTCGAGTTTTATTTTTAATGGTTGGTTCCACTTATTATTTCAAGCTTGGAAAATATCTGTTAGTTTTGCTTCCTGCGCTTTATGACGTAACCTAACTAGTTACAATGTAAAACTTGGTCCAATGAAGTATCATTTAAAACTATTTTTTTTATCAAATTAGCGATTTTCCTCAAAAGACTGAAAATTTGAACTTATTTACTGGTATTATCAATAAAGCTATATTCTTTATAAATCTCATTTAAAACATGTTCTGAAAAGTGTACATTTTACCATTTTAATTTTTCTGAATCAGTACAATTTCTTCAGCATACATTAATTATTTAAATTGATCTTTTCATTTAATTTAATTTCCGAATTAACGATCCTTTTTCATTATAGGATAATGCCATTATAAACATTTACGTAAAATTGTGGGGTACTATACCCTTATCTCAATCCTTTATTTATTAAAATATTTTCTATAGTTTCTTTCTCTGCAAAAGAGTTATTTTAGAATTCATTATATACAGAGGGTGCCAAAAATGCCTACACACTTCAAGCAAAGAAAAAACTGTGTTAACATAATATTGAATTACTGATTGAGCAACGTTTGCGAAAGCGTCCTCGGCGATTGCAGCACATGCCGTTTCAATTTCTTCCCGAAGTGCTGCCAATGTAGCTGATTTTCTACGATATACAACATCCTTAAGAGTTCCCCATGTGTGCAATTGTTACCCGCGTTCTGTTTTGTACACTCGTCTCCATTGCCTTCAAACTTCAACATCCCCGGTTTTTCAATACCACTTCAAAATTGTTTTCCGCTGTTCCAACGATAATCTTGACCCTTTTGCTGTAGCAACGCTAGCATAAGGTAATGTGAGTCACATATGTATACAGAACATCATATGATAATCTTGGTTTCATTTATTCTTTACTGATTTACCTATTACGTAGCAACGCTATCATAATGTATGCGAATCACATCTGTTTACGAACATCACACTACACATTACTGTTGTTTTTCGGTCCAACTTTGAAATATATTAAATAGATATCTATTGTGAAAGTCTGTATACATTTTTGGCACCCTCGGTATTAATTATATATAATTTTATTAATAAAATTTTATTTAATTAATTTTATTAAAAACACAGTGAATAATTTCAAACTTAGTGAACAAAAGTTCAATTAGAGAGAAAACGTACAGAATAAACCAAAATCTGGAGGACAAGGAAAGTTACATGAGAACAAATTGCACTTGATATGTTTTCTATTGAAAAACACCCTTACAAATTTAAGAGACAGGTGGGCCTTGAGTCGTTTATGTATCTCAATGGAAGTTGCTGAAATCACAGAATTGACATCCATATAAAATTCAGCTCTTGTTAGAATTAATTGATGACAATTTTGACAGAAGGAATGAGTTCTGTGAAATCTTCATTGAAAATATCATATCATATCATATTTTTGAAAATCATAATTTTAGGGTGAGGCAACGACAGCGTTAATCGCCATAACATTCGATTCTCATCTCGTCATAACCCTTATTGGATAATAAAAGCACATACACGGAGTCTTCAGAAAATATGTTTGATTTGGTTTACTAGGAAACATAATAATAAGTGCAACTTTCTTGCAAAGAACTTTCAACCGTGATAAATATCTACAGCTTTTGCATGGTGATATTATCCCAGTTTGCAGACAGTACTTATCTGGTGACTTCAAGGAACCATCTGATTTCACCAAGATGGCGCGCCTATGCGTAATGGTAGATAAGAAACAACTTTTCTGAACCAAGTTTTCCCTGATAAATGAATTGGAAGAAGAATAGCCAGTTAGATCACCTCAAACTCCTGGCTTTCTTCCTAGGGGGATGTTTGAAATTCAGGGAGTGTTGGGATAAACCAATTAGCATTGTAAACCTAAAAGATAGAGGTATTGCCGACATTGTGCAAAAGACAACAGAAATGTTCATGTTAGAGTGGGACATTGTTTTATATTCAATGGCTCACATTTGGAATATCTATTTTAATTTAAATGTTCTGTGAAAATATTCCATTTAATATCAGTATTTTGTTAGCTGCTGGCCTAATCTAGATACATTAATTTTGTTCTTATAATGTTTTTAATGATGTATTATGAAGTTATGAATATTTAAATAATACCCTGTCGGGTAGTTAGTGGTAGTGGTTAGTGGTAACCATACTTGCTTCCTAAACCCAAGATCGCGGGTTCAAACCCGGCCAGGATCGATGGATTTTTTCGGGCGTAGAAATCGTAAGTATGGCTTCCTTCGGAAGGGAAGTAAAGCCGTGGGACCCGTGTCGTACATTTACGGCACGATAAAGAACCTCAAGCCTGAAAGAAGAGACCTCAGAGCAAAATTTGTCGGCCGTTTCACGCCTTGAATAGAATGGGATGCTGATGACCTGTGATGTTAAAGAGCGTCCGTAAATAAAGGAAATTAATTAAATAACATTGATTTATAAAACATTACCTGTGATGCATTATATATTATTCACATCTTTACCTTTAAAACTTTCAACTCATAAAATAAAACATATGTTTATGTTTACACGAGTTTTCCAACTTTTTACATCTGAACGCATCCAAATACCGCTCAGAAAAAACATTGCCTCTCTCGTCATGAGGAATTTGGGAAATTTTCACACAACGGTAGCTAATTTACCCCGACTAAAATTCAATTCGTTCCCAACACAGCAGCGTTGCATTTTTAACGGTGACATGTACTCGTGATAAAACACGCTTTGTTTGTAAACTGTGATCCTGAGGTCAAGAGCGCTCTCCATAGGTCATTATCTGGGCTGACGTCATAAACAGGTCCCCTGTCGTTTCGAATGAAGAGTTTCGGGCAACAAAGGCTTTATAGACCGGCAACAAAACACCAACAGTGTTACAAAAGAACAATAAATGTACTGATTTTGTAATTACAGCGCCAGAGAGCTAGCTAGTCATAATTAATTACTTACTCGGTGATATAGTGTGCCTGATATCACCGGAGACTATTCTGCTCTGTCAAACACATTCAGCATGCCGCATTACTAAAATCAATAACCAAAACTGGTAGGGTAGGGTGAAACACGCTGCCAATATCGGTATTTATTAACTTCTTTTGAATGAATTATATCCATCACTCGCTAAGTCCAGTCATTTGTGTAATCGATTCTCGATCATGTCGTGGGTTTGTCATGTTTAGTTTAATGTTAACAATATATTTTTTTCTTGTTACAACTATCCACCAGTAAAAGCTTGTAATTTCTGCCCCCGCCCCCTTTTCCATATTTTTAGGTATTGACTCTGACGTTTTTAGCCTGTGCTGCAAGATGGAGCCTTCAGTTTTTAAACTTGTTATTTTATATGTACTAAGATACTATGATTATTTTTCGAAATAGCTCTGATCAACTTTCTCAGAAAACCTGTAAATGAGACACTTTATGCAAAAGGCACACGTTATGATTATTAAATTTACAAGAGAAATAAAAACAAGTTTTTTTTTTTTCAATATTACTGCTAACAGTATGTGATTGTTCTCCAACATAAGTGACACTTTTTACTTTAAAACGTTTTTTTAGGCTTCCACGGCTGTCGTTGTTATTATGGAAGTTGGTCAGTGATTTCTTCAAAGAAAATGGGTCAAATTATTGTAATGTTTACGTCTTTGTATCGTTTCTGAATTTTTATTAGAAAGAGGTCAAAATTTTACAACTATAGTTGTAAAAATAATACTGTATTTTCTCAGTTATTACAAATAGATTGTTATAGAAGTACACGACGTTTACAATGCTAATACAGTTGAACCTACAGTAAGACTAAAAACGAACATGACACACATCACCTGACCTCGACTGGTGTTACAGCATCGCTTCTGGAATCAAAGTAGCTGATTTGTGAAGGGGAAAAATCTGATTTCCCCGAATATCATTATTTAACACTTAAAATATTATGGATACGTTATGACAACTGCAGTTTTTCTCATGAACAAGGAACAACACGAAAAATCTAAGATATATGATTTAAGTGTAAGAAAAGTACTTTTGAATGGAGCAAACCAGATTATATATGTGCCCAGAACTGCGTGTTTCAGCACTTTCCGAAGTTCAGGTGCGACATCATTTAAGTGAGATACAGAGATGGATTCGATACGAAACATGTCAATCAATCTGGAGAGATTTCAGGAAGAGATCCACCTCGCCACTGATTGATAGGGCAGGGCTCTTCATGACCTCCATTCCTGACATTGTCGTTCACCAACTTTACTTCGGTGCGTATTGAGACACGCAAATCTGCTCACATACACCAATCTGGTGACTTCATTCGAAAGTACATTCCATACACCATCAATCCTACAGCTTAGGTTTTTGTGTTTTCTCTTGTTCGCGAGGAAAAAAAAAAAAAAAACACATGCCATAACTTACGATCTACTCCTTGTATATCTTAATGAAACAACGATATAGATGCTTTAAGACATTCTACCATTTGTATGCTGCATAAAGTAAACTGTCTTGCAAAGTTGGTGAAATTTAAACCTAACATTAAAACATTACCTAATGCATTTTAAGATCTGATAACTTACATTTGAGCAGATTAATTCATTTTAATCATAAAATTAATATTCTAACAATTTTCTTCAATATCTGAGAAATGAACAAACTGACATCTCTTTCTAATAACCCGTCCACTTTCCCGTTCGAATCTGATGGTGTAGTGGTGACCACTAAACCCAAGATTGTGGGTTCGATCCCGGCCAGGACCGGCGTAAAAATCTTAAAAATCCTCCGGAAGTGAAGTAAAGTCGTGGGTCCCGTGTCGTACACTTACGGTACGATAAAGAACCTCAAACCTGAAAGAAGAGGCCTCTGAGCAAAAATTTCCGGCCGTTTCACGCCCTGATTAGTTTGAGACACTGATGAACTGAGATGTTAAAGAGCGTCCGTAAATAAAAAACCGAATCAACCAAATCCACTTGCCCCTTGCACTGAATATTGTTTCTGCTTTTCTCGGCAACAAATAAGGAAAGGTACCATTTAAGTCTCTCATAGCATCTGGAACTGAGGAATGGTGTGACTCTTCCTATCAATAGACCGAAGAGGGAATGGAAAAGTGAGTAATCAAACCTGTCACACACGGTGGCAGCCCTATGAAGTTTGTATCCGCAATCCAGAAAATTACATTTTCATCTTTGTCTTCTTGAAACTTGAAGCCGTTCGTTGTGCTACACTTTATTTGGAGGCGAGATCACAATAATGTGTACTTGGCCTCAAAGAGGGCAATATCGGCACACGTGCAGAAGCCATGAAGACTATATTGTTTAGTACCGCAAATTCACAACTTTCTCATAATTAGTAATGTTGATTTCCAACCGGAAGGCCTGAGAATGTACATGCAAATCTCGATAAGAAAATCAAAATAAACCTGCATCAGAATACGCGTAACTTCCATATTTGCATCCAAGTGTCTAGAATGGAGATATGGAGTTCTACAGTGTTATTAACAGAGTGACTCTCACGTGTGCTCGCGTTCCAAAGAGTCGTTAACAACTCCCTTTCCTTTTTGCTCTTGCAGAAGAGCTGATGTCTATATGATCGGTAATGATCGCTTGATTGAAAATTACGTAGAAAATTCAGCATGTTCGCATCACAAATTGGCTTCAGATTCCTTGATGTCATATGCATGCAAGTTCTTCCATGCCAGCTTAGGGAGGAATTGTAACATTCCTTACTATATCATTTTTATATTGTGAAAGCTATGAATCAAATCCCAAAACATGTTTGAAAAGCAGCCACGTATTCGGAAAGTTCTTCCATAACCATTTTTTTGGCAATGCATAAGAAATTCGCGAAATGTGTGCTAAAATGCAAATTGTCGGTTTGACTATACGAAACGAATGACATACGAGTGGATTAAAACTGCCGCACTGAAACAAAAATGTCAAAAAGGTTTTTATCAAAAGCAATAGCTTAACTAATGATATTTTTTAAATACAACTAAAAGAATTAAACTAAAAGAAAAGAAAAGCATTTAAAATAATATAATAAACATACGCATCTACAGAACGACAAACACTTTTCTGCAACTCTTAAACCACCAGCTATCTTCAATTCTAAGCCTGAATAAATATACGAGGGTAAGTCATTAAGAAAGTTACAAATAGATTAGAACTTAAACATAAGGAGTATTGGTTTGAAAAATACTTTTATTTCTCAACACAATCTCATGTACATTGAGGTACCTGTTCCATCACTTCACAAGCCCCTGAAATTCAACAGCATAACATTTTTTGGGCTGCTGTTAGAACCTGGTAGTGTCTTCCTTTCTACAACTTCATCGACGGGAATTTTTTTACCCGAAGGATAATGTTTAAGATCGCCGAGCAAATGGAAGTTCCTTGAAGCAAGGTCGAGGCTATACGAAGGTTGCGCGAGGACTTCCCACTTAAAATTTTTCATTTGTCTTGTTGGCAGTAAGAGGATGCGCGTTGTCATGTAAGGCAACGTACTTTGTTGAGAAGTCCTGGTCGTTTCCATTACGAAGTTTCACGAGGATGTTACAGTAGGATTCGGCATTTACGGTTTGTCCTTGAGACTGGAATGCGGTGATCAGCAACAATAGAAGACTGCGAACATCACTTTCTCGGCGGAACTACTTTATCACGAGCGATGCAGCATGTTTTCATTGCACTGATGCACGATTTGTCTCGGGCTGTTAATGGTGAACCCAGTATTCTTCATCTGATACAATTTGGGCTTCCTCTATTGAGATGCTGTAATGCCAGAATTATTCTTTGATTTTGGCATGCGCGTACCCATCGTGCACAGACTTTGTGAAAACCTAACCTATCGTCGTGCATTATGAGGAAGAGAAGAACCAACAGCAGCAAGTTACTCTTTTATGTGCTCGGATATGTCTTCAACTTATTGTAAATTCGCCTCTGTGGCAATCTCCATTGGCCGGCCCACTCACTGTTCGTCTTCGATACATATACATCAATTTGTAGCTTATTTAATGGCCTACCTCGTATGAGTGAAATTAGCCGAATTAAAAATATTGTGCTAAACATACTCAAATCGGGTTAAATAAAAATCTATAACTCAGCATGATGAGAAGAAATGGTACAATGTGGGGGTGGCATCCTGTGACCGGCGAAGAAGGAACTCTACTAATGCTACTCATGCTCTGTTAATTATCCTGCAGAAAACTCTATCCTACTCGACTAGATTACTCGTGTTTTTTCTTTGAACGCAATACAAATCGCAAAAATTTGCATCACTCTGCCTGGAACGTGACCAAATCGGCCTGTATATACACCGGTTTACCCAAGTCAAGCTTTGGGCAAAGAAGCCACGCTAAAATCCCCACGATTCTTCAAAACTTAGAAAATTCGCTTGCTTGCAACTGCATATGGTGCGATATTTCTGCATTAGCAATGCTTTTTAAAATACAGGTTTCTAATTGCCTTCCAGGCTTCAGAACATTTGTGCGATTAATTAGCAAGCGACCTTCAGCTTACCTGAAGTGAGTTTCTGTGGCAAATTCTGCCGGTTCTACTCAGTTTAACATTTTCACATCTACAATCTAATAAAAAATTACATATGTATGTGTGTGCGGGTTTTTTTTGGGGGGGGGAGTCGCTAAAAATGTTTTCAAATTGAGATATAATATCACCCTCAATATCCTCTTTGCATACCTGAGCATTCATTACTCTTCACAGATATATAAATCGCCATTGATAGTAGGTGTCACTCCAACCATGAAAGTGCAAAAACTGGATCTCCCTCCTAAAATATAGTCGTGTATGAGGACAATCACATTTTAATCCAAGTCTTGATTCATTGGTGTATAATACTGGTCACTTTCCTTTCCATTTGTGATCACTTTGTATCCGCACTAATCTCTGGTGCTGGTGCTCTGCGTAACAAACGCTTCAAGTTGAGTCTTAGAGCACATGCTTTTTTATACTAATCGTCTTGCAGGAAAGGACTGCTGTTGATGCCGGTAGGATCTTGAAGTTGGTTTAGCTTTTGTACGCGGATGACATAGTATTGTGTTCCACATCGATTTACGGCCTACAGAGAAGAATAGACAGGCTTTGGACCTAGTGCGAAGAGTGGTTCAATATTAATGTCAATAAGATAAAAACATTGACTTCATTTAGATGTAGGGCCAGGAGAATAGGAAGAGCGCATGAAGGAAGGTTAAGAACCACTTGAGGATATGGATAGGCAGCAGACAATTGCGCGATGGAGAGAGATGATTTCCCTGGAAGTACAATCGCGGCTAAAATGTGAATGGATGAAGCAGTACATCAAAACAGGTACTAAACTTACTAAACCGGAAACCAAACCAAGGGCTTGGTGGAAGTTTAAAATAATTGACGAATAGAGCGGAGAATTTGCCCCCTCTGTGAGGAGGAGGAATCATACACTCATATTCTGGCTATAGGTGTGGAAGAATGGAGGGAAAAAGTATCTATCGCACTCCTTTGCAAGATCGAAAAGGAGGCGGTAATGCTGGGCTTTGCTGACAGGCTAAAAAGGAGAGGAGAAATTAGGAAAATCTCTGAGGCAGCTGTGGGGGTTGGGGGAAGCAAATGGAATGAACCCAGCTGAATTTCTTTATATTTTATGTATTTTTAATATTTAAAAATATTCTTGTGGTATTTTTATATTTTTACTGTAGACCTAGTGTGTGATAAAAACTCGTAAGTTTGAATCCGTGAGCCTGTTGAATTGTTTTATAATTATATTTGTTTCATGAACAGTAATTTAATACCAGTAAGTTTCTCTTTTATTATCTTAGTTAGGTAAGCAAAATTATCTAGATCTCCTAATTATTTAGTTATTAGTTAAAACAGGGGAATGTGAAGCGATGGTTTTAATTTAAATTACAAGTCATCTAAATTCTTTAGCACTTAATATCAAATTAGATACGCTAGGCAGGTAAACAAGAACTGATTGAGAGGCGTAAGAGGAGAGGGTGTTTGCAGCTTGTGACTATTGCACCCTACCCCTTGTCTACGGTACTGTAGGAACATAACTTCATTTCACCCTTTGCTTAGAAGTTCCAATGCCTATAAATTACTAACAAAGAATCTCTCAAGAACTGTGTAAATTTGGAATCAATTAAAATATCCTTTTAACTCAGTTTATTCTCAAGATGTTCATAACTGATGTTTGCTGTGCATGAAGAACTGTGCACTGGAACTGATGCTCATCTGTTTCTCAACTCGACTGACACATTAGAGTATGGTAGAGGCATCTTTTCATGTCTTCTTTACACCCTAATCCTTAATATTTTGGTGATGGTTTTAATTCTGCAAGTTACATGGTTACATTACACAATTAGGCCTTCATCTCTAAGAAATTTTTGAGTTAGTTTAGCTACTATGCAACTTAATACTTTTTCCTAGTCGCGACTGTACTTCGCACTTTCTTCTCTTCTGTTTTCTGGAAGAAAACTTTGCAGATGCGAAAAGAAAATGTGTAATAATAAAGGGGTGGAGGAGAGTTGGGGAACTCGAAGGGGTGGGGGTGGGGCTACCTAGAGGAGCGGAAGTGGCAATTAAATATAGATTCTGGCAAGTTGAAGCGAAGATGTTGCGCAGGGAGGAGAAGGAGAAGAGAAATAAGTGTTATGACTGGTAAGATAAGGAGGGAAATGTTGGCAGTACAGGCAAGCATGTCATTTGGCACCATTTTACGAAAACTTAGTCTCATGTGTCACCTATATGATTATAGTTTACCTCTAGAATTCGTATCAGTCATTGTCATACTTCAAAACTTTCGTACCTCAAATGTTTATGGCAGACAATTGGTAGGATGTGCAGGAAAAAAGTTGTATTTATTCTGCTGAGATAGCGCATGCTCAATACACTCATTCCAGTAAGACGTCCAGTAGGAACTGTGCCTACTGGAATGCTTGCTGAGGCTGAGTGACGTCAACAGGAAATACATTTCAAGCCGCATTAAACTTGGTGCGGACACAATAGTAGAAAAAGCAGGAATTGTAATGCGAAACAAGACGTTAAAAAAAAAAAAAAAGAAAAAAAAGAGTAATCAAGAACCTTAACGGAACTGTTAAAATAATTAACTTTAAAAAATCTAGACCACGAGTATTTTCAAATATCTCTAAGAAAAGTCGGGAATGTTGAAAAATTCGTGTTTCTTCGTGAAGAATAAGATAAGTTTCACCCGCAGAACTTGCTTTGAACTGAGGTTAAAGCGTTCTTCATGGATTAACTGCAAGGAGATGAAGACAATAGGTGACTGAAGTGTTCATACTTCTTCGGTTTTTACTGTTTACCATCCTCCGAACATCCCCAGGACTTAAATAGCAAATTCCTGGGTCAGTACCGTCAAGAGTGGTCGAGGTCGTTAAGGCGCGGACTCGTGAATGGGAAGTCTGGGGTTCGATTCCTGATCGTCCTCCCTGATTGAGAATTTTCCCAGGTTTTCCTCAATCCTCATACATGATAAATGCCGGGGAAGTACCCTAAACTTAGGCCTGAAACACTTCCTTTCTTAAAAAAAAAAAAATACTCCTTCCCCAATTTATCATTTCATTTCACGTATCGTCCGTGTCACCGCCTGTGATGATGCCTCGGAAGTTAAAACAAGCGTTAAACACTATTCAGCAGCCTAGGTCAGTCGCATGTCGGTGAGCTAATGCATCTTAACACAAAAGAGTACACATAAAAACCGTGGTGCTCCCTGAATATGTTCAATGTCAGGGCCGCCTCAAATACATCACAAACACAGAAAGACACAGAAACATATATAGAGATGGAATAAAGATGAATGACGAAATGAAAGATGAACTCGTTAAGATTATCGGTCCCAGATTTGAACCCGGTACCTCCCGAATACGAATCCAAGACTTATCGTGTGAGTCCCCTCGATCAGTTTCTATTTTTTTAAAGAGAAAAAGAAAAAAAAAAAGCAAATATGTTCACTGCAGAAGACAAAATCACGATCGTTTTGGCCATTTGCGTCCCTCGCTATAGGTGAAAGATTTTCTGGAACAGAACGATTGAATCATGAAACATGACAAATAAGAAATTATGGCACACTGTAACCAAACGTTTTCTATGTTAATAGGTTATTATTGCGAGTACTTATGCTTCAAAAATTAATTTAATATTAAATATAAACCCCTTCACCTTATATTTGTAAAATATGAGACGTTAATGCAATTTCACTGTGAGAAGCTAATTTGGCATTAGAATGGTAAGAGAATGTTGATTACTTCCCTTAGGGGATGTTTACCTGTGTGAAATTGGATTTTCTGCGTATACTTCCAACAAAACTAAATACCGGAATAGGCCGGATATAGAAACGTCATTAGGCCATAACTTTATGCAATAAAAATACATACTTTATCAATTCTGTTTTAGTATTGTAGAAACCATTTCTTGATTGTAGAGTATATGTTTTGAATAAATAAAGGTAAATTTCAGACAGGAAGTTCTGTGGATGAACCATTAGGAAATGCTAGTTTAAAACTGTGCAAATATAGAGGGATGATTAATAAAGAATAGTCGTATTTTTTATAACTTACCTTTATTAATTCTCATAATTTTGATCTTTCGTTGTCCCCTTTGAATGCAATGCAGCTGTTTCAGAGTTCCTGCCGGCTTCAGACATGCTAGACAATTATTTTTGACAGGTCCGTCAAAAACGAAGGTGCTTCTTCAATTTGGGGGAAAGGAAAAAGTCAAACGGGGCAAATTCTGAATATAGGGAGGGTGAGGGACACACTTCTCTTATTTAACTACAACATCCAGCTGTTGTACTGAAATGTGAACTTTGCCTGACATGCCTTTGCAGAGTTTTTTAGGACATCTCAGAAGTACTGCCTGTGATGCCTCAGTAGTAAAAACGGACGTTACACGCTATTCAAACAAAAAAATCTCAGTAGTATTGCTCAATTTCAGTTGTGTGCGTAGGTACGACATCCTGGTAAACTATTCCTTGAGTATCGAAAAATGAGATGATCATAACTTTCCTAGCAGAAGCGACCACTATTGCACTGTTGGGGGGGGGGGGGGGTGATGGTGGAGATTTCCAAACAGAGCCTTGCTGTTTGCTCTCAGGATCGAAATGATGCACGCAACTATTATATGCAGTGGCTATCTTCAAAAGAAACTCCGCATCTTCCAATAGCACAAATTTCAACTTCTTTCAAACTTGCAAAGCGGGTCCTTTTGTTCGCGAATCAGCAGTCTTAGAACTCACCGTACACAACACGTCTCATGTGCAACTTTTCAGGTCCCAACTTGTGGTGTCTCCCAGTGAAATTTCCAGAATTTCTGCAACTGTCCTTAATGTTATTCGAAATCCCCTTTCACAATGACAGCAGCGGTATTGATGTTTTCTTCCATTAGAGCGCAAAGTGCAACCCGGGTTCACTTTCCTTTGAAATTGATTGCCTCCGCTCTTTTAACGTTATAAACCATCTTCAAGATGTACTATTAGAGAACAAACCTCCTCTAACATTGCATAGTCATCAGTTGCAGATTTGTCTAAAGATGAAAGCAGACTTTCAGAGCAGGCGATACCAAATATGTCCAAACTAACACACCTCTCACAGGCGGGAACCGAAAGTGACAACAATTAATCTATTGCCATGTGAACATTACACATAAAGTTAACAAAATACTGCAAAGTTTATTTTTAGTGCAAGGAATTTGCAAAGTTGTATGATAAACTTTTATTGAATAGCTCTTGTAAATATTCAGTTTAGAACGTATAAAAAATTATCAATATGGTACGGGTCACTGTTGTTAGTCGCTTTAATGCCCCCACCCCACACACACATATTAGAGTAATTCATTTCAGGAATTCATTCCATTCCTTCTTTTTAATTTCCTAAAGTCTGTGCTTTTTTTCTTATCTTCAAACAGTTCCAGAAGATCGGTAGTGTCCCAAAGGAGGAATTCAAATTTAAGCGATAGCATCCTTTTTCACAGCATCTGTACACCGTTGGAAGTAATAAGTTCAGAACTCGCCTTGAAACCCTGCAAAGGTACAATCAATAAAACGAAATACCATAGATATAAATCCCCAAGGAAAAAGAAGGCACTGTAATTATAGACCGAAAAGAGCTTGCACCTATATTAAAACAATTATCACATTGTAGCGCGGGCAGTACTAACGAGATTGTTGAACAGATCGAGATTTCTTCATGCGCATGCACCTAAGAAGTCACCATACATCTCTGTGCCATATATCAATCTTCCCTTCCTCTTGTGTAAATTGAATGCTATCACAGGAAAACCCTGTAATTTGCTTACACGCTCTGAGATTCATGAAGGGAGATTATTTTCAGAATCACGTACAAATGTGTACACAACGATTTATCTGCACTGCACACTTTATTGCTATGAAAAAATACAACACGTAAGACTGATAAGTTAGATTGTAAACAAGAATGATAACAGTAATTGAATAACAAAAAACTCCAACTGTGATTACAGCATTCCGAGAATGAATTGTAGGGTTTCATGAGGCTACTCTGAAGTATGTATTATGGGGTAATGGGATGAAAGTGCTTTTAATTAATCTCAAACGAGTTCTGAATAACATTAATAAGTTTCAATATGCTCAATATGCGCACGGCAGATTTCCAAACGAAATCCAATTTCAACCCACACTCTGACAGAACTTTTAGGGTAACGCTTGCAGTTGTTTCTCTGAGCCTTTGCTTGAGGTAATCAAGATTCTCAATTCGTTCACTGTAAACCTCATTCTCGACATGATTCACGGAGTAAGATCAGGACTTCTTGCGGCCAAGAGATTGGTCAATTTCTAACAATTCATTGTAATGAAAATCGATGATTCAACTTTTCTCGCACACAATTTGCGCAGTGGAGCGGCGCTCCATCTTGTAGAAAGATGCTCTGTAGCCCAGTGTTTATTTCTACTTGATTTGAGGAAAAGACAATTATGTATTATGTACATTATGGAGTTAATGTTTACAAGGGAAAAAATTACACTAAAATCTTGCTATGCATTACGCCTCACCAACTCACATGAAAATGGCCTCATCAGAGAAGAGGATATTTGCCAGAAATGCTAGTTAATCATCCAGTCTTTGTAGCATGCTAACGGCGAATTCAACCTTGCTCATCTTGTGGTTTTATTGAATGCAAGAGTTGAACTTTATAGGGATATAACTTCAACCATAATCGCTGGTTTGTGTTCCGCAGCTATTTCTTGTACGGTGAACATCTTAAATAACATACAGAACACTTCTGTATTGGTTATTTGTATGTGACTGATGAATTTCCGCACGGAGATTGTTTTATTTTTCGATGCATTTATTTCGGTATATAACATGAAAATGATAGCTTTAACAACATTGATTTTATTATGACGACAAGAATGACAGGGGAAAAATACCAACTCAGTCTGATTGAGCTACTGAATTAATTAAAACCACTTTGAATTCATTACACACAATGGGTTAATTCACAGTAAACTCATGAAACCCCACCAAAGACCTGTACTTTATCATAATATTGCCACAAATATGCTTGACAGGAGAAAAAAAAATTATAGTATACGCGTACAAAAAGCGAAACGATTTCAAAATACCGCGTAAATGTCTATGCTGTTTTACTTATCCAAACTTAAAATCGGGAAATCCTGTGAAACACGGGCCCTTCAAAGCAAGAAACAAATCTCTTTCTTGAGGGGGTTTTCAAAGAGTAAAGAATAAAATTAACTGTATACTTTTACAGTGATACATTCCATCTACAAACTAACCTAACCTAATGGTTATTTACTTTTTCCACAATAAACAACATCCATAACAACTTATTACATTCCAACTTCCTTTACGCCAACACCTTTTTAATTCCTTTATCTTCTGCAATATGTGCCATAATATATAGTCGTCATTTTACTGTTATACACAGTTTGGTGCACCGATGATAGATGCATTAAAGTAGCGGCAAGTCCGATAATGTTACTCGTTAACTTTAAGTTAACTTAGCACGAGTGAGCTCACAAACTTAAATTTTAAACCGTATGTAGGTTAAGTTTCACGAGGATCTTTGTAATACTGCATATTTGCTTAGGTTAGATTAGACTATGTTTAAGAAATTTGCCTCCCTCTTGGCGCGATAGCCCTAGTACAGCCTTGGCCGATCGCAGCGAATGTTGTGTCTTTTAATTCAATATTGCCACAACATGAGCAAAGGGCGGTATTGCAGAGTGCCACCTTTCACGCGGCTTCCGAGATCAAAGGACGCTACTTCCTTTATCAGGCGGCTCCGCAATTGTCCTAATGAGGCTGGGCGAATCTAATTTCAGACTTTCCTAGCTTAAAACATTTATAAGCATGTATCTGCGATCGAACCCGGACATTTCGGATATCAGTCAATATCGCTGAACACTAGACCAAGAAATTCGCCTTAATTAAGTTACCTCCCCCCCCCCTCTGCGCTGGTATCTAGTACACTTCTTGCTATTGGTGACACTGTGACGTCATCACCCTCACCTTACGTCACCATTTTCCCTCCTTGGTTCGATTTTTGTTATAAAAATCCACGTAACTTTTCAGGTCTACGGGTGGGTTAATGCTTTCAGTGCGTTCAATTCATCTCTTGCCTACTGCTACACGTTTATGTAATTTTTGGCAATATTTTGCTAAATTCCCTCCCTTTTTTCAAGCATTGGGCGTAATGTGTTCTCTACGGATTTATTTATTATTTCGGCATATTTCCCCCAGAGAGAGAAATGATTCTTATGTCAGCGGAAATTGCTGCTCTCACGGAGTTAATATTGTTCGTAAATAAATTGAGTTTTGATTTCAATATTCCTCGATTTATATTGGTGTAATTTAAATAATAACTCATAGATAGACGCAGTTTTAATTATGATAACGCAAAATGAAAATACAAATATCGCCAAAAGATAGAGATTAGAATATGGTTCCCCATTTGCTTAATTCAATAAATTTGCATATCGGTGCGGGTGGTGTAGTGCCTCCTAAACACAAGATCGCGGGTTCGATCCCGGCCAGAACGGATGTAAAAATCCTAAGTATCGGGCGTAAAAATTCTAAGTATGGCTTCCTTCGGAAGGGAAGTAAAGGCTTGGGTCCCGTATCGTACATTTACGGCACGATAAAAAGCCTCAAGCCTGAAAAAAGAGGGCTCGTAACAAAATTTGTCGGTCGTTTTATGTCCTGATTTGAATGGGACGCTGATGATCAGAGATTTTAAAACCATATCAAAAAAAAAAAAAAAAAAAAAAAGATTAAATAAATTTGCGCCCTTAACAAGAACTTAATGAATATATCTCTGGCGTAAGTACTGTTAGTATTAATGGAAACAGCCTCCAAGCAAATTAATAGGCCTATATACATATTTAATGTAGTAAATATTACTCAGTTTCTAAATGATTTGCATAAGTTGTAAACCGGAAATTATAAGCATATGATTGTAAGTGAAATGGGGAAATATTCATTATAAATATTTTAACTGTAAAAGGAGAAAGGAATATAAAATTATAGGGAACTATTCTGGAAAAGTTAGAGAGAAAGAATGATTAAGAAGAAGATAAAGGAAAATATAGTCTTAGAAGAGAAAGAGGCTAGAAAAGTAAGTAATAACCAATATATTAACAACCAGGAGTTGTGTGTATTGACCAGAATGTAGGAAGCAACTTCAGAAAGAAAATATTTATAGGGGATACGTAACATTAGCATTATTTCATTTTAGATATTATTTTATCCTGGATTGAGTAATCTACAAATATAATCCAATGTTGGTTGGTGAAACAAATTTTAATCTGCATTACTATTTTAGTACAGTAAGTAAAGAGAATGTTTTGTTAGGATAACTGGACTATAGTCTGTTGGAATTCTAGTAGACTGCTACTGATAAACCAGCGTCTGAAGTCCAGTAGCAGTTAAAAAAAAGTTCATATTTTTTAAGATCCTCTTTCCTTAATAGATACCAGGCCACCCATTTTAAAGGAAGTTTATCTCATTTTAAACTTGTAGATCATGGCGTTCCTCAGGGTTCCATATTAGAACTATATTTTTTATTATTTATATTAATGATGCTGCTTTGTCATTTTGTAAGCTAAAACTAAGTTCCCATCATGCGATTTAGCTATTATCTTATATCATAAAGTTGAAGAGGTGGTAGAAACAAAATTGTTAGTGATTGGTGTAGTGCCAACAAATTAAATATAAACAATGGTAAAACCATGGACATTCAAATTAAATTTAATACTGCGTTAGAGCTTCCCTGAATTTTCGACCTTGCTTGGTCGACTCATATTAATTATGTTTCTAAAAAAAAAAAAAAAAAAAATGGACATTTTATGTTAAGAATTTTAAGTTACCGCGTCACAAGGGACATACTAATGGAACTTTATTTTGCTCATATTTATTTACACATTGATTATGATACTCAGTTATGGGCTATTCACTCTTTAGCAATTATGATTTTTATTTTACAAAAAGAAAAAAAAAAAAAAAGGCCATAGACAGATTTGCGGAATTTATTTCAAATATCATTGAAAACCACTTTTTATTTACTTAGGTATTTTGACTTTGCACGTTTTAATGTTTATTATATATGAAGGAGAATATAAACAATTGTAGTTTGCTCCAATATTCATAATTATTCTACACGTAATAGTTTAAATATTTACACTAATTAATTAAAGTACTCTGACATTCAGAATAGTTACCTTTTAGCCTTTTCTGTCAAACTGCTTGATAATCTTCTACAAAACTTCAGGTAATTGTCTTACTTAACATTTAAGCGGACTATACATCACACTTGGATGGCTAATCCATTATACACTGTAAATGAATTCTTAATGTTGATAGTTTCTTTATATTGTCTTTTTTCTTTAATGCTACACTGTAATTTTTTCTGGCAATAAAGGACAACTATCAATTATTAATTATAAAAGGTATTTGATGTTTTTGTATTATGTAAATTTAAGCGTGGTACCATATAATGTAGTTTGCTGGGTATGTTTTCAGTAACTTTCAATTTCAATTCTAACTAAAAACTAAGAGTGTAGTAGTATTGACCGTATAGTAATATGACATTTTTTTGTTCGTTTTTAGGTTTTCCACATGAAGTAACACTCTTTTAGTGGGTATTTAGATATACGGTTTGGGATAAAATCTAAGTTTACACTAGCTACTTTTTAGTATGCAATACTAATACTGTGTAAATAAACGAATGCACTTTAATATGCAATAGTTAGATATTTGAGATAAAACATTGCGTAAAACTCATGGAAAATACTTGAAAAACCAACCTCAGCGGGGTATGTTGTGCCTTTCATTATTTTCATTTTTGGTAACTTACAAATATTTTGAGCTAAATTGAAGAAGTTTAAATCACAGTCATATTCAAACACTTTGTTAGATACGTATTTGATAAAATCAAAGTTATTTCATTTTAATATAAAAGACATATGCTGGAAAATATTTTGTTTGCACGGTTCGCAATTAAAAAATATTACAAATTAATCTGTCAAAATAGTCTTTATCGAATGAATGCAACTTTAGCAAACTAAGAAACAACAAAGAGTTTCAAATGTTTCATGGGGTAAATTATGTCCATTTAATATGTAAAATTGGTACTAGAATATTACTTAGAATGCTAAACGTAATAGTTCTCCAAAGCCCAAAGCTGTTTTGCAATTTAGTTAGCGACTCTGAGCTCACTGTTTCTTGTGCAAAATTCATAGAATACAAACAAGCAGGGGGATCCCATTGCCGTTAATGAGACTGGTCATCAGCTTTCTAGCACCGTATAGTTTATTTAGCTAATGCCTCGTATTAAGCTGTGAGTTGGTATAAGATATCTCTGTCCCAGTCAATCTTTAATCTCAGTACCTAGTGCTATGTTAGTTACTATTTGTGAGAGGAATTCTTATGTTGCGATATAAAGTCGGATATTTCAGGAATAAAGAATGCAGGCTATTAGTCTGACGAGATCAGTGTATATTTCAAGAAGCTTTTTATGTCTGAAGAATAAAATTTCAAACTGTCTCTAAAGATGCACCAAAAATAAAATTTCTTTAAAAAATATGTATAACATCTATTGTTAATCATGATTATCATAACGACAAAAAAAAAGGTAGAAAATTCATTATAAACAAACGTTCAAGCCAAAAATGAGCAACTCGAAACCACACGGACCGGATTTCGATTCCTTTAGAGAAACTTCACCTGGCGTATTTTATTTCTTAAAGGTGAAACTACTACTAGATCAGCTAATAATTTAATAATTTATATTAACAGCCAATTGGTATATTTCGTACATTTAATCAGTAATACACCTTTAATTCATTTTAAACTAAGTCGACTGCAACATAAAATATGAAGGGTTTAGGAGCCTAAGAAATTCGTAACCCAAATAAATGAAATTCTACCACTCGATTAAATGTATGAATTGCCCTGTTGTCTTTATGTGATTTCTCTGTTCCAATTTTAATGTTCATAAATTAATTTTTTTAGTTTTGAAATTGTTTTTAAATGTTTTATGGGCGTTACAAGGTTTACTTGATTAGCTTTGTATAATAAATACACGAATTCTCTATATTTTATAATTACTTTCTTGCTGCAATTAATTTTTTTACTGAAATAAAAATAAAAATTCTAAATAATGATCTTGAGAATATTGTAAATTACCAATTCTTACAATTTTTTTGATGTTAACATAAAAAAAAAAAAAAAAAAAAACATATTCAAGTTCTGAAATGACAATTATTTAACACGTAAAATTATTTTGGAGATACAAGTTAGGTGTAAAAACTTAACTTTGAAATGAATAGTTCTTTATTAGCATTACGTTCAGAGAAATAAAACATATTCATAGTTCATATGTAAATAATACAGTTATTGCCCTGGATTTTATGTACTGTTTATTAAAAAGGATTATCACATAATTGCAGTTTATCTCTGTTGAATCAATATGCAGAAAATGTAATTAATTGTAGCTGTGCTCACATTTAAGAACCGCGTATTATTTCACTGGGCCGTCCCCCATTCAAAAACGCGTTACTTGGTAGTTCAACGGACTTTGGTGGTACGCTCCTTCTTTTAATCAACTGTGGCTCTCATTACGGAGAAAGACAGAATAAAATGGAAAGAAAGAAAAACAAAATTGAACTTCGTCTCAGTTCAGATTTCTGCCACAGAGCGCACTCAAAAAGTTCGAGTGTTTGCCGCTAGATGGCAATAGCACAAAGCGAGAAACTTCTCTGAATGTAAATGCACACACGCGTTGCGTTAGGTGTGCGTTGTAGACGATTCCTTACGATCAATACTTTTTGCACGTGTAATACATCAAGCAGAGACTTGACTTAGTCTTCCAAATCAAAATCCCGTGCCAGATGGAAATTTGCCAGCACATTTAACTATCAAGAGGTTTCTACTGCAGGGTTTTCATAGCATAGGTGCAATGGAATTTACAAATGACAACATTACAGAAAGATAAAATTTTCCAATGCCATGACGTAGAAAATAATGAGTAAACATGATGATGAAATTAAACTGATTTAGCGTAATCGGCGAAACTAGGATGGAGTTCACATAATTGCAAACTGTACATTATTGGAGAAATATAAAATCAAGTGGTGGAAGACCACCATATTAATTGGGATTTCTGGCTCCAAGTACAAAAATTAGTTAATGATTACATTGTTATGGTTTGTTCAGGTGCACTTTTACAGGCATTACTCGAAATGGCACCCACATTTAGCTAAGTATAGTTCACACCTTGTATGAATCAATAGCTCATTTTCTTACTCAAATGAACTGTGTTTTGACCCAAATATACACAATTTTAAACTTAACATTTTCTTTGTAATTTTTTCAGAACTGTCTTTTCTAGATCATCGACTTTTATAGCAAGGAAAGGACTGAATGTGATTCTTAATAATGAAGTGTCCTTTCCTCGGAGAATTTTTAAAGAGCTCTGTATACTTTTGAAATATCTATTTTCAAATATTGAGAAACGTCTTTACAAACCCTTATATTAAAATGTGTTCGATAGATTGTTCAACCATCTTGATCCGTGTTCTGGTTCATTTTGCACAAGAAATGAACCAATATTGTTCATATGACAGATGTAGCAATATAAAATATTTCCATAACTTAAGATCGCAATTTTGGTATATGAAAGAGCTCATCCATATCAGTGAGACTAGGAAACAGAAAAAAAAAACTCAACATTTGCATTTGGTTCACTCTGGCAGAAGACTCTTCATTTGTTGGTTTCTTAAAGAAGACTTCTTTTTAAACAATGATGAATAAGGAACATTAGCTGTCCCCGGAAAGCGGGGACAATTCCATACTTCCTCACTTTGATGGCATTGACTGAAAGGAAGCTGCTTATGTTGAAAGCTTAACGTGGAGGAGTACCATCTTGTTGCCAAATGATCCATAACTTTAAAAAAAAAAAAAAAAAAAAAAAAAAAAAAATCGCAACGCACGATTTTCCTTTGACACTTTTTACAGTTTTCTAAAAATATGAATTAATGATAATGTTACTGAAAATAGCAACCCAAACATTGATGCCAGAAGCGATCAGCTTAGACTGCATTAGATGTTACGGGTTTAATTTTCCAGGTAAACATAGGTGTGACGTTTGACCCATCCATTTATGTTAACTGATGAAATAATGACATTTAAAAACTTTTTTAGTTTTAACGGTTCGGACTTTTGGGACACTCATGTTAAACCTATTAAAAACAGCATTATTGTTCAATAATGCTGAAAGTAAATGTCTCCGTTGATCTACTTATAACTGTGTAGCAACTTTGTGATGAATAACAAAGCACATTACTACATTTAGGCAATCCTGGGATTCATTAAAAAAATATATTTAACGAGCTTTTAAGACTAGCCTGAACTTAATTTTATGTTTAATTTTGGCGAAGAGCAAGCAGATGGCCTCAACTTTCTTAAAAACATAAGATAATTTTGCTTAATTTTTTTAGCTATCATTTTCTGACATCAGCTCAATATACTGGCGAATTTCTACGTTGTAGACATGTCTGGAAAACACAATGTGCCGTTTAAATGGACCCATAAATAGTAATCTGATTGAGGTCATAAGAACAAGCAGGCTAGCAATGTAATAATTGAACGAAAAATAATCGATTCTCAATTATTTCGTTTCATTAGATTGTGCGATTAATTTGAAAAAAAATCGATTATTTCACGAACCAATTCTTTTCTGAAATGAGATAAATGAATAATTTGGATGAAAGCAATGATTTCTTGAGCCTCCAAATACCGTTATTATAGGAATTTGTAGATTGCGCCTTAAACCAGTCTTCTACTTCGTTAATGACGTCATCTATGAGGGCAAATTGCCAATTTTGCAGCGTATTTTTTATTTCTGGGAACAAGCAAAGTCATTCGATTCGAGATTGGGAGAATAAGGCGGATGCTACAAGATTTCAAATCCACATGCGCTTGCTTTGTCAACTGCAACTTGAGATGAGTGAGCTGGTGCATTATCAGCAAGGAAACGAATATTTCTGGAGAGTTTCGCGGCGCTTCTCGAAACTTGTCCAGAAGATTGCTGTAATATGAGTTAGTGATGGTTTGTTTCCTTGCAAGATGACTGTGAGGATGACTCCAGGACAGTCCCAAAAAGTTTAAAGCATGACCTTCCCTGCCTACTTCTGCACCTTTACATTTTGGGGGAAAGGGAAATCGGAAAGCTTCCACTCCATGCTCATGCTTTTGGTCTCTGAATCATACTGATAAATTCAAAATTCATCCATAGTTACCAGAGGACCAAAAATCCTCTTCGTCCTTTCCAACAGCTTCAACATCTGTATTGAAAGTTAACGCCTTGTTTGTTTCTGGACAGGAGTTAGCAAACGTGGAACCCAGCGTGCAGGCATCTTAACTAGTGCGTTCGTCAGCAATACTTTTCCACCCACTACCATAACTGAGGCCATTTTTATTCATGATTATCCAGGATTAAACACTCCACTTTTTGCGCTGTTTGCTCATCGTCCGTCAATGATGGTCATCCAGGACTTGGCTTGTCTGTGGGAGACATGTAATTACTTTGGAGACTCATTTTCCACCTCCTAACGTTGTCATAAGATGGGCAATCGTTTCCATAAACAGGCACCATCTCATCATGAATTTTCCGGGCACTAATACACTTCAAATACAGGAATTTTATCACGCCTCTAGTATCATCTTCTCCATCATACACTTTAGTCATTTCTGGCACAAACTGCAAAAACCAAATAAATAAAACAATAAACATGAAACATATATTAAAAAAAAATAAAAAATACCTTCTCCACAGGATACACTTAGGGACCAATGATGACACTGGCTAAACTTCATCAATATGCCATAATAACTTTCGGTTAATAATTAAAACTTTACGATAACCCCTCGTACGTCCTGGCCTCTCCTGGACTGTGGCTGCCCGGTGTCTCTCTCACCTTATCCCTTTCTCCCAAAGGTGTCCCCAAACCGCAAATCTGAAGTACCGAACATCTTCCTGCCCAATCCAATCCAATTAGTTACTGACCATAAAGTTACCGCCACATGTTAAAAAGGAACAATCAGCAAAATGACCTATATCTTTTACCAACAAGTTTGTTGGTTATTTGTAAAGCTATCAAAAACACAAATGGAATTTTAAGATCTTCTGGAACGAGTCCTAAGATTAAAGAAAAGGAAGTGTTTCATCAACCATCAAGTGCATCATGGGATGAAAAAACGATTTGCATTTTCGAACTGTGTAGAGAACTATGCTGAGATTTGAAACCACTATCTAAATAGTCAGGGTGATACTTCCAGACTCGGTTGATAAATAATGGATGAAGGTATTTTATAAGCACATGAGGAAGTTATCAAGAACATGTATTATGTTCATATAAATAAGTCTAATCTCAATTGAGTGGTCCTTACAAAGAAGTAGTTCAAAAAGTTCATGAACAAGATGGTTAACACAAAACATTTAATACTTCGGGACTGAAACAGATAGAAATTTAAGGCGATCATGATGCATTTATTGATGCTCCGCACTCTTGCATTTATCAAAGAACCGCAGAAGCCAAACAATGCATTTTAATTGACAAATTCAATAAAGATATCTTCTGGGTATATATTTCTTTGGAAAAAAAGGTTATTGCATCGAAAAATAAACATAAAAAATGCGTATAAAGGAAATTTAAGAGGAAACTGAGGATTGGAAGTTAGTTGATTTTAATTTCTATTTCTGCAAACATCACAGTCTATTGTTGTCAAATAGCAACACAACACATACCTGAAAAAAAAAAAAAAAAACTCTGCATCCCCATTACTAAATGCGATCTATTGTTCAATTTGGCAACCCTGGATCGCCAGGGAAAAACAAAAGTGATTGCGAGCGAGAGATAGCGGTGTGTTATAGAGATCAGTCATGCAAAGGGAGTGGTCCTTTGTTGCACCATGTTCGATACCCGTGAGAATGCATCTAGTGATTACATCGCACGCACATGTACAGACAGGTGGAAAGTAAGTTAAAATGTTGCACATCGTCACGAATAGAAAATATAGGTAGGTCATATCAGAAACAATATTTCTTAAAACACATTAAATATTTATAGGGAAATGTAAACACTAAAATAAATAAATAACGCAATAATTTTATAATTTTTATGCAGCTGTGTATGCAGACATTATCCGCCAATTTGTGACAATACTTGATGAAGAGTAACTCTAGTGTTGATTCCAGCAAGATGGCGCAACATGTCATACCTTAGAGTTACTGAAGATACTATGCGAATTCTTGCAAGATGGACTGATTTGGAAGAAAAAAAAAAAACATACGGCCATCCCATTCCCAGATTTGAGTACTTGCTCCACATTTTTATTTAAGAAGTTCAATTCACAGCCACATTATACCAGTTTGTGTCGTCGTATGAAATTGGATATTAAAGAAAATGTAGGACATTTACAGTACTTTCTGTAAAGGTTTTCTTATTGCACAAGAGTGCGAGTTTCAAAATAAATTATTTACACTAAGTTGTGAAATATTTTCATATAATATTCATATTCATTCATGGAATATTTTTTAAAACCAGAGCACAAAGAGTTTTGAATCTCTCTGTATTATTTAAAGAGAAAACGAGAAAAATAATATTTGAATGATAGGACACGTTGACAGAACATGCAGACAAAAAGTATTACCAATTACATAAAAGGGAGCGCATGCTACACTTTAGTCATTGCCAAAACGTAAATGAGAAAGAATTGAAAATATAAGTAAGTATAATTTAAATTTAGAGAAATTACTTATTTACTAAAATATTTTGTGTTGTATTTATGTAGAAAATAGTATTGAATTCTAAAACACTATATATGCATTTGCATAAATGTTTATGCATTATTATGTGTCAGAGAAATTCTAATTTCGTTTAAAAGAGCCAATTTTCTATTTAAGATTTAAAGATATCATGTTTTAGAGAACAAGAAAAATGTCATAGTATCATTTAAAAAAAATGTTTATTGCCGCCTTGACTGCATTGGTCTTATAGTGATATCTGTAGATTATGAGCTTCTACTGTAGTGTAGGCGTAGTCTGTAGGGATGAATAAAATAAATGATGGCACAAGTGAGCTCGGTAACCTTGGCGCCTTAAAGCTATCTGGTATTCACCTTCTGAGAGTAAGGAAAAATTCTAGAAATATTCTTACTCATATTGAGAACGAAACTCAGGGCATCCAAATTAGTAACTGAAAACGCTGCCATTAGACCATGGAGGTGAGTCTAAAATGTTCTGTTTATATAGAAAATTATTTGAAAATATAAGAGTTAACGTACCCAGGTATTTTATTTATTTTTATTTTCAGTTGGTATTGCTTTTTAAAACTCGTGTATATTCCGGAAATAAAAATGTAATATTTCAATGAAATATAGAATATGTAGCTTAAAACACTAATAAAAGAAATGTAAGTATAAGACTGGAATGGTATACTTCAAAAAGAGAAAACCTTTACTTATGTTTGCTAGTGCATATCTTGCAATGTTGGAGCCCTTGATCAATAAGACGGCGTACCTACTCATAACCAACGTCAAGCATGCGATTTTTAATGACTATTTTAAAGTCAATGGGTTGGCAGAGGATCTGAGACCATCACCTGACCACCAGGTCACCGTATCTGACATCTCCTTTCCTTAAAGAGGATTCATAACGAATCAAGTTGATGGAGCACCAGTGGCTGACCTCAACGAGATAAAATTTATTATGATATAATAAATGAGATTATATCTCACAAATCAAGGGTGGTGAAATTAACCCTAGTTTAAAGCGTCAAATTCGCCGTATTATTCATAATGTTACTATACTGAACAAAGACGTGGAGTATTGCCGGCCCTACACACGACTGAAATATATTGAACATTAAAATTACAACCATTAAGTTATCAGAAAATATTAACAGTTTTACTACATTCCTTATATGAAGCAATCCAGTGATATTTATAGTTTCCTCAAGTCTACCCCAGAATAAAAGTCTAGAAGTCTAGAAGTCTAGAAGTCGTTTGCCAGGATACATAATTATATTGTTTACTTAAGTTTATTGGAGTTTCAGCAACTGAAGTGAGTAACAAAGCGTCATTATTTATTTACGTATGAATTATACACAGGAATAAACGAGTAGAATATGGCGGAATTACTGACGACAGTCATACATGAGTATTAAAACAGTTTATATTCCTAGCAACGTGGTCTAGGGGACAGATGTTACTGTCTACTCGTTTCTCAATATGCTGCATTTATTTGACCGGTCGCGAACTTGTTTATTATAAAAGTCTATCCTTCAATAGACCCTATACGGGAGTTTCGCTCATACCATTGTTCTGAGTAATAAGAAAGTATTGTAGTATAGAGCATTATCCGATGTAGAGTACAATAAGAATACTGGACGTGAAGCTAGAAGTCTCGGGGCTGTTGGCAAGAGTGGTGGAAAGGGAATCGAGTTCAGGCTTGAAGCTCCGGCATAGATGAAGAGGGGTCTGTTGAACTTAACGTTACATTCAGCATCATCCTTCGGCGAGGTCACGTCTCTTCACGAACGGTAGTGGAGGAGGACAGTGGAGAAAACCGAACGCTTTCTTTGTAAACAGCACCGAAACTTCTTCTTATTGTTAGCACTGAGTGCGAGTGAAGGAAAAAATCTTGCTCAGTTCATTATAGGATCAAGTACAAACTTTAGTATCATGATAGATGAAAGTACAACGATGTCTCTAGAATACACTCGAAAAATTGGATGTTTTCTCTCCTTTTATAAAGAAACTGCGACTAGCTTTTAAAAATCATCAAAGGGTGGGAAAAGCAGTTCTTCCAATTTTACTTTTATTTCATGTATTGGTTTTAAATGCTCAGTTGTTGCTTTATGACTACATAAGCTGCACGTCATTGTTGCTTTCTAGTTGGTCCTTCACAATGGTAATCACGTGGATAGCGTTTGAAGTTGAACGCATAATTGAGATTCTTGTACATTTCATAGTGATGCAAATTTTATGAAAAGAGGCATGGTGAGATTACTTCATTTACCTATGTTAAATTCAAGATTTGTTCACTATTGTTGAATTAGAAAGTGTGACAGGGAAGGTATTTTCAATACCTTCAATATTAGCCGCCCTTGAAAAATATAACATTAAATATGTACTAAAAATATCTTGTAGGTATCGCAACAGACGGTGGAACAATAATGCTTACACCTTAAAAGACGTTTTGCTACGTAAACATTTATGTGACTTGTGCGGCATTATATAAACCACAAAAACGGAACTAGCTCAAACGAGCAAATAAGAAAGTTCCAACTGTTCTGCGCCCCTATAGAAAATTTTTTTTCCATGCTGCTTTTGGGTGCTAGAATTTCCACAACAAGAGAGCTTGAAGTTATAAAGAAACACACGGCATCCTTAAAAGCAAAATTAGCCACCGTTCGCAACCAAAATGAGCAAATATCCATGCCCAGAACTGAAGAAATATCCCCAAAGAGCAAATTTTTAGCACAGAGAAGACTCTTTGTTTAAAAAAAAAAAAAAAAATCATCGCATTCCCCTTGCAAAACCCGATACAATGGAAGCCAACACCATCGCTCTTTCTTTCCTGGAAAGCCATTAGTTCCACCTCAAATGAAGGACTATCTCTCTTGTACAGTTCAGAATACATGCAAAACTTTTACTGTTAATAGCGCATGCCTTTTCCTGTAATATTATCATTTCCTTTACATGTTACATTGCTACATTAGAGTTTCCCATTTGCTTTTGTGTGATTAACTACTAACATGCTTCCAACAAAGTTATTTTCGGTACTTGTTTACTTGTTTCTTTGCCTACATCAGCCTGCATTTATTGAAGTCACACGTCAACTTCGCCGCATAGATGCAGTGATTTCATTAATTGGGTTCGGTTTTTTCCGCTGCCCTTTTTCGCTGCCGTTCGTGAAGAAGGCGTGACTTCGCCCAAAGATGATGCTAAAGTAACGTTAAGTGTCTGAACCGGCACAGTCTTGTCATCGATAGCTCGAGAAATAATAGCAAGCTACACGGTGACGATGTTATTGGCTGTAGAATGGATCTTGTGGCACTCAAGCTCAAGAACACTTCAGGGCATGATGCACAAACATAGGCTGGATATCCGGTTGCACTTGTTGAAGCTACTGACCAGCATAGGCGAGTGGGTACTGGTATCGACTGAAATGTATGCGACACCATGATTGTCATCACTGAATGATGCTGCATCACCAATATACAGAGTAACTTTGACAATTTTCACACGACTTAGTTCATGAAGGTGCGGCTATCTCGACCAATAATCTTACACTCCGTCACTGTGATATACTGGCAATTAAAATGCTTTTCGTGCCCAGAGGAAATAAGCAGCGTTGCAATTTTTTATTTAACAATTAATGTCTTTTGAATACGTTCTTGCCTCTCACCTTTTGTAGAACAGAATTAACTGCTGAGGCATCAGGCGATGGACACTTATGACACGTGATATGAAACTGTAAGCTGGGGAATGCTTTTTTGCTTTGAAGAAAGAAAGCCTCCAGGTCTAAATTTAAGATAATCCCCCCAAGGTATTTCTATTTATGAGAACCGAGGAAAACCTGGAATAAAACACAAGCGAGGAAGGACAATCCTAACGGCAATCAATGTCTTAACGACTCAGCCACCCATGTCGCTCTCCCTGGACATTGCTATTAAAAACATAAAGCAAAGACTTGCATTAAAGATATTCCATAGACACGAGCCATGTCAACATGCATGATGGAATGTAAGTCATAACTGCCTTGCGTCAAGGGTTGAATTAGATTGAATTGAGGTAGAGACAGAAGTGGTGCTTAACCATGATCAAGGGCTGGCCGTTTGTGCCTTTTAAAAGCGACCCTAAGTAAGCCACCATCACACCACACACAGCAACGAGTCCACTTCGTTTGGCCCAAGCTAAAGGAACGAAATGAGGAAATGCGTGAAATTCGTGGAATGTAAATATCCATCTCAGTATTAGTGTAATTGAAGGGGGAAACAACGAAAAACCCAATCATGATGGAAATTGAACCGGAGACCAAGCCTTACCGCTTGAACCACCCCACTCGGTTCTGTAGGGATTGTAGTTAAGCATTTTGTGTGGTATTCTGTCCTTCCCATTCTTTGAATGTAGTTATATCAGTCCTCCTGTAGAATGGTTATTCTATCTTGTAGCTAATGCATTTCTAATATATCTCTCGAAGTGTCAAACCCGCTACAGAACGCAACATTTTCATTTCTGCTGTCTCCAGTATTCCTTTTTCTTTCCTATTAAGCGTTCATTTCTTAGAGGCATAAGTCAGCACTGGTATTGCAATAATCTTATAACATTTTAGTTGCGTTGTTTTCAGATTTTTTCCTTTTATTTGTGAGGTATATTTTTCGCCATTTTTTAAAATTCATTTAATTTAAGTATTATATCTTCTTTTGGAAGTAGGATATATTAAAAACTAAATACAAGGTGTCTATAAAATAAACTATTTTCGGATAGAGGCGGAAAATGAAACAAAAGACTACCTTACCCACTTAAAGAAACTTATTTTTAGTAAAATTAAAGCAACTACTCCTTTTCGTGGACATAAATAGTACCACATCTTAATTAATGAGTTTGCATGTGAGCACCATCCTTTTTATTGGCAAAACTCAAATCGCACAACTGTTCGCGAAAAATATTTTCAAACACACTTGAAGTAATTTGTGCAACTGCTTGACGAATGCGGTCTTTCAACTCCGTCAAATAATTGATATTGTTTCGGTATACTTTGGATATTACAAATTCCTAGGTAAAAAAATCTAACGGAGTAAATTCCGGTGACCACCCCCCCCCTCCGCCAATTCAGCGATTTGGAAACTGATGGTTGGTGTAGTCTTGCACGATATTTGCATAGTGACACGGTGCTCCATCCTTTATGAATGATACCATCTAGAATTAACTGTGAATTAATTGTTGGAGCATATCAAGGTAAACAGTCGCTGTTATTGTGTTTCCCCCAAAGAAAAAAGGACCATACACTCGTGACTTTGTCAATCCAAGTCACACATTAACCTTGTTGAATCCCTCTCCCTTGTCACTTATTGTTGTGGTTTTTCGGTGGCCCAGATACGACAATTGTATCCGTTGACCTCTCTACAAATGTGGAAGGTAGCTTCATCTAAAGAGAACGTGCCCCATCAAAGGTTCGTATTCGATCTAGTCAGCTACCTGTGCACACATAGCTGCTCGTGTTGGGTAATCTTCTTCAAGAAGGCCATGCAGGATCTTTAATCAAAAATCTTTTGGATATTGCTCTGGGAATCTGGAGCCTCTCGGATGCTCAGCGAAGCGACATGTTTGGATCTCTTCAAACAGTTCACAGTCAGGCATAATGGTACGTCCACTTCTTTTCGCATCAAGAACAGATCCCATTGCGTAAAATTTACGTATCGCTTTATCGATAAGTCCTGGTTTGTGGAAACGCCGCTGAAATCTCTCTCAGATCATGTTACACTTGTGTCTTTGGATACGAACTGTTACAACTAGGAGACCTTCGTTATTTATTGTTGATCATAACCTGCAATATTAATCACATAAGTCATGAAATGTCCAAAGTGGATAGTGACTTTATAGACCCCAGTAGTTAAAATTGTTTATTTGTTCCACAATTTTATGACGCAAGTGCCATGTTCTCGGTCTTTTCTGCAAATACGAGTACATTATGCTGACTTGTAATTATATCCAGCATATTACTAGCTATTTTTCTGAGCTCGTGACAACAGCCTGGTCGTCAGCAAATAAAATTGTGCAAATATTAAACTTTTTATTTTAAAATTTTTTGTTAAAACTCTGCTATTCTCCAAGGACTTCGTCATTAAAATGTTACATAATGCCGAAGACAAGGAGCAGCCCTGTTTTAAGCCCTGATTTGTTTGTAATGTTTTGTCGCTTATTACTTATTAGCTCTCATTTATCGATGTTTATTAATGTATTACATATTTTGAACTATATTATAATGTTATTAAGATATCCTTTATTATTCACAGTGTGTTTTGCAGAACCCATCAAACACCTTCCCATAATCAATCAAATGTAGAATACAAGTAGATAGATTGAACTCTCGTCGTTTTTGTATAATTTATTTTACTGTAAATATGCAATCAGAGCACGAGACTTGACATCATCAGCGACGATTTGCTGCGGCTACTTTTTCACCATTGAGAATCTCACCTACCATTTTAATTGTTTTTAGTTCTGGATTGTCTGACATTACTCTATTGCTTTAATTTGTTCAGTTTGGTACTTAAATGCTCACTTGTCTTCGGTATGGTGTGGAATTATGTGTTTATGTGCTATTTATTGTCGTCGCTTTGACTGCATTGATCTTCTCGCGACGTCTGCAGATTTTGGACTGAAAACTGTAGGTGTAAGTCTGTAGGAATGAATGAAACGAAATGCATTATTGATAGCCCAAATGAGCTCGGAGTCCTTGGCGCCTTAAAGCTATTTCTGAGGGTAAGGAAAGACTCAAAAAAGTAATAAATAAATAAAACCCTTACCCAGACAGGTAGACCTCACCGGAATTCGAACCCAGACGAATTAGCAGTCGCAAAAATTATCTCTAGACTACGGAGAGGGCCAATGTGTCGGATTGTGAACTGATATTTAACTGCAAAGTATGAATTACAACTGACTTTCTTTTCATTATTTTTGTATTAACAATGATCATTTTATGGTAGATCGTCATCTCAGTGAAAGTTTACAAAAATCAGATAGAGGCTCACTTACACTTGAACACATTGTTAGAAATTTCTTTATTAAATGTTATCCCCTGCAAAAGTTCTTTAAAACAACTGTATTAGAATAAACAATTACTTCCTATTCCTGCCAACGAAGCACTAAACTACAATAATAGAACATTGATAAAATATTTATAACAAAGGCGAAATAGGTGAAATAGTACGAAAAGGATAAAAATAAAATATTTCTATTATGTTTGATATTTCACAATATCTTCTCTATACACTTGGGTGTTTTCTGACGGCCACAAATAAATCCTTAACCGGATTATAATTTTTTATTTATTTAATGCTAAATGTACTGCATTTATACTACAACCAAATATTTAATTATTTAATTATTCCCGTGAAAAATTCTGCTAAGTATTTGCATTTGCATTTACATTTTTCATGCAGGTACACAAAATCACTGCACTAAGTCTTCGGGTTTTGTCCTTTTGAGTATACTTACTATGACTCTGTAGTCAATTAGATGAAGCGCAGGTTTCGATGGTTGTGACTAATATAATAATAATAATAATAATAATAATAATAAATGTTCAGTACATCACAAAACACTTATTATAAGCTGATCTTCTCTTTTTCTACTTTCTGTGCAATTATGTTAGCATTAAGTGATAAGTGTAAAAGAACTCATAAGTGTTAAATCCTGTATATAATGTTAAACAGAATGAAAACTGGAGAGTAAATTTTACCCCATTTCACTATATAAGACGACAGCCAAAGCAATTTTTAGTTGACTTTTTATTTAAGTGCAATGATATATATAAATTAACACTAATAATAAAAGTAGATAAAGATAAAACAATTTTTTTGCAATTTCAAGTGTGACTCTTTCTCTGTGTTTTATCTTTATCTACTTTTATTATTAGTGTTAATTTGTTACATTGTTAATAGTGTTTCTTTATTTTTATGTTTCATTAATATTATATATATGTATATGTAAATATACATATTTATTAATGTAACATTATTTAATGAACATTAATACCAAAAGATGGAAAGATGCCAAAGATTTGTTATGTTTTACGTCTTTGAAACAATATAAAACCTGGACATTTTATTTCAAGATAACCTGTAGGAAATTTTTATTTGACTTATTCTTTCCTTTTATATAGAAATTGTTAAATCTATATGCTGGTTATTATAAAACTCTTTTATTCCAAAAAATGAATCAACTTTAAAAATTTCACAAGCAAAGTGATCCCACCAGGATTCGAAACTCTGCTCCCTACATATGTAACTGGTAGGCTTGTTTATTTCTTTGAGTATGTAATGGCTTATTTGGTCTTTGTTTTTCACAGTTCAAAATTTATATGGGATGGACGGCTATAGAAAATTATGATGCAAAGTAGAAAGCGAGGAGGGATATCCTTTGTGCTGTATGTGTTTATATGAAAGCTTTAACGAGAGGGGGGGGGGGGGCAGAGAGAGAGACAGCAAAGCAGCAAACTGTCTATCGCGCCATACCCAACACGTTCTCATACCAACTCCATCAAATAGAAACCACTCCGTCCATGCAATAATCTTCTGGGCGAGGCCACATTTAGCTCAAAATTATTGTTGCTTCCTTCCTTCCGCGCTTCTCCGGTTCCCTCATTCTTATATTCCTCCTTCAAACGCCCTTTCTCTCTGTGTATGTTTGGGGAAGGGGGTAATGTTACGTCACGTATTTATCTTTTAGGGTGGATCCCTGAAATTGGTTCCCCTTTTTAGATACTTTATATGTGACAATTTACGAGATTAAAAAAGGAGGGAACCAAGCGGGCGGGGAATGGGAGAAAGGGAGCGAAAACGAGGATAAAAATAAATGAAGAGAAGAGGAACGCTGAAGGGAAATCATTTTCCTCCTGTTGGTACTCCTGCATACTTCGCTCTTTTATTCAGAGTAACCAGAGATAGTACAAGCTTGGCGAATGCTTCATTATATCAGGTTCCCTCCTTTAATGATTTAGCATCTTAATTTTCTAGTCACGGCTTTGTAACAACTTAAAAATGTGAGTTCCTGCAAATGGATAAGTCTATCCATAGCTTTTCTCATCAAGAAACAATGGTAATTTTTAATATAGGTAAAATTAATTCCATATACTACCCACTCTCAGAAACTGTTGAAAACTATACTACTTCCCATTGCACAAGCTTAGTTATGTTCTCAAGAACTATGACAGTAATTATATTCATAAAAGACTTGCAGAGTATTATGGAATTGAGGGAGTTTTGTTATGTGAGCAAGTTACTTTTCCTCTCCATACAAATATTCTTTCTGCATTTCTACATGCTTCTAATGTAGCCACAAACATGTACTGGCACGCATACAGAGACCTCCAGTATCTATTGTTGTGTGTCACTACATGACCATGTAAATAAAACCATGCTTCATCCTTAAAAAAAAATTAAACGCGGGTTCAATAGAGCGAATATTAACATTATTTAAAGCCCAATTGCAGACATTAATTCTACCCGTATTATCCCGCGGTTGCAATTCCTGAACCACAGTTATCTTATAACGTTTTAATTTTAAAAATTTAGTGGCATTCCAAGCCGAGGTTTGCGAAATTCCTGATTCCAGTGCAAGCTTTCTCAGAGATTCCTTTGGATTTCGTTCTAACTTTTCTCCAATGTTATCAAATTGTTCCTCTCTAAGAACACGACATTTTACATTTGGTTTCTTATCAAGAACAGATTCCGTTCCCTTAAATCTATTCACAAGATTACTAACCCTGCATGAACAGTAGGGAATCTGTCTATAAATTGCCGTTTCACTTCTCTACAAGAGTTTGTTGTCACAAATGAATTATACAGGAAGATTCTGTGTGCTAAAGTATACGAACTGTTTGGCATTATAACACACTATAACATAACGTCGGGAAGATGAAGGAGAAGAATACCATTGGACCACGGCTTTACAGACCGGAAGATTCAGTTTAAATAATTGACACCGATTGTGAAAGCCTATGTTCCTAAAAATTTAATATTTGTATTTATTAATGTAACGACGGAATAAATATTTCTTTTATGCAACAGAATGTGCCCCAAAACGACGATATTATCCAGTTTTCTTCTTGAATTAAAAACTGATGATCAAAATGACAGCAATATTGGTACTAAATAAAACGAGAAACGTATTTGAATGATAAAGAAACAAAATCGTTTGATGATGAATGGTCAACATATTTAACTGCAAGAGTTAACTACAAGTGGGCAGAAACAAGATGTTGAAGAAACGCAGCAACAGCGAGTTGATGTACGTTTGTTTTTCTCACTAGTAACAAGAACGGAAAGACGAGCGTTTTGTCGCAAGTCTGAGTGTAAATGACCCAGCAAAGAAGAAAGCACGCAATATGCACTGAAATCAAAAGTTCAATGCTGCGAGTGTCTGCAAGGAAAAATATTTGCAGTATTTTGAAATTATTGATTCTTTCCATAACACCATGTATTCTGCGTTAAATTTGTCAAACCACAAAATAACTGGGTTTGCAATTGAGGAAAAAAGTACCAGAGAGAACATTTCTATTGGATCACACCGTGAAGACTTCAGTGGCTATCAGTGGACTGTAAACAAAAGTGTGGTGGAGGAAAAGCCTATTATATTGAAAAATAAATGTAAAAAATTACAAATATTTTTAATATAAAAGTTAAAATTTTCATAAGCACACTTTAATTCAGAAAGTTTCATGAGCTAGAACCATCTGCTGCAGGGAACAAGTGTGTGACTGTCCAGCCTCAAATTATATAATTCCAAATGACTGAACAATCTGAAGTACCAAACAGTCTGTAGGCCGAAAACATCTCACATGGAAGCTCCTTGTACCTTTACAAGGAGCACAGCCTTACAGTGTTGCCAGACGGTATGATGCATGAAACAAATTCAGGCTCGCCATTGTCAGCAGTTTATTCCACCTTGGTGCTTGCCTATTCTCGTGGGAATAAATTACCATACAATTAACGTCCAGCAGAGTAGAGTCCCGCCTTTTACAAAACAAAAGGGTTCATGATTTTTTCATGTCCTTGTCTGCCACGGCCGTCGCTTTATTTATTTTTTTTTATCCTCCCGAGCTGGTGAAAATTTTAGAGGGCTGTGCCTTTGTTGGTGATTACTGCTGCTCCTGGTGGATGTAGCGTGGAGTTTACACGTCACTTCCTGTTGGTATGACGTGTTTACATTTCCCTCATCGCCCGGAAAAATCTTCCATTTTACCGCAGTCGTGTTTTATTGGCAAGAACATCCTAACGAAGTATCTCGTGCTGGCATGTTGCATGTGCTCTCAGAGAAATGGAAGAGCATACAAATGAACGTGAAGTGTGAACTGATTTTGTGCGTCCCTTGTTAGCCTCTTTCTGCAGGACTAGTTTCATTGCCAGCATCTTCAGATCCTCCAAATAACATTCAATTATTATCATTGGTCTTTGATGTGGGGCACATTTGAAACATTAGTGTTTACTTTTTGGGAAATAGTTAAACATACTGACATTTTAAAGGATAAAAGAGTAATTAATGTCAGTTAAAGAGGAAATTTGATACTTTTTGCTAAAGGTAATCTCATTGATGCCTATCTACAAATATGAATACTACATACAGCGATCTTAACATCTCACTAACCCACACATTCTATTCTGATATTGTCTCGTATTAAGGACCTCTGCAGTAGTTCCACTTCTGATGGTTCTAAAAGGTACTCAGAGTGATAAAGTTTGTATGTTCCGGTAGGGTTTACTTCTTGAAGAAAAACTATAAACTACTTGAAATACTATTAAGCACATATTTTTATATATTAAACAGTATACTGCATTTTTATAGGAGAGAGATGCGAAGCAACTCAGTTTGGGAATATCGACTTTGAGGTTGTAATACCAATGCAAGCCCAAGCATGACGTGGCGTTGCAACTACAGTTTAGCTACCGAGCAAGTGGCTGAGGCGAGAATGCTTGACACTCGTATTTGGGAGAGCCCGTTCAAATCCCTTGCAGCTGGCCATTTTGATCGTGAATTTTTTCATGGTTTCTTCCGGTCGTTGAGACGAATCTTTCCTTTTCACAAAATTTTCGCTCTCCCATTTCATATCATTTCATTCCTGTTGCAGAATAGAACTGCCAGGATAACTGTGTACGGTGTGGCGGTGACTTGCTCTTTGGAAAGGTTTCTACTGCGGTTTCTGGCATGGTAGCAACTGTTCTGAGGGGCTCCGCCCATGTCGGAGTGTTGTTTATGGAAAAACAATGTGAGGGAGCCCGTCTATATCCCTACCTTACCGTCCGTGGAAGCTGACCCCACAGTTTTTCCCTCACCGCATCCCTCCTTTTCTTTGAAGTATAGAAGTCAGGCAGAAAGCTGAATAGAGTTGTAGGGAAACTGAGGCAGAGATAGTAGCTGAAACTATTGAATTGATATCGGCAGAGAAGGCAATTTTGGTACTTCAGTCATGCTCATTTCATATATCGTTATCCATCGTAGAAATAATCTGATCCTGATACACTACAAGCCATCTTCCCTTCTAGTATATTATTATTCTCACAGCACGAAGTAATGTGCTATTGAATGCCTCTGCTGTCTACCTGAGTTTGCTGAATCTATTCCTGTTATATCAGTATACATAATAAAAACATTTTCTTCTTTAAATTGATGAGTATAATTTTTTTCACAACTGCAAAAATTTGATATTCTTTGAATTTAAATCTATTTCACTTTATATTACAAATTACTAACCGCGTGTTATTTGTAAATCTTTAGATCAATGCTTCCTGGTACGCGATTCACTTTTAGGGGCAACTCCCATTACCGTATTTGGCCTAAAAGCGAAAAATAAAAGTCCCTATAAAATTGAGCAAAACGACACTTTTATTCAAAACCAATGGGTAGCATCCAAAGAATAACTGCATAGAAGTACCTTCTCTGAAGTTTATTTCTGTTACTTCCAACAGCTGGCACTGCTGAGGGCTTCATTTACTGCACTTTCCAGCATGTTAGAGAGCACATACTTACTATTCCAGAGTATATAAATATTCTGGAATATTTATATGGTTAATTATTTCTCTCAAGATACTCAAAACAGTTACGAAGTATCATTGAATATGAATTCATTATACACTAGCGTTATACTAGCTAACAATTCAATATGTACTAAAAGCTCATTAAAATACATTGTGTCCTGTAGTAATGGTGGAGTTTCAGACTTTTATAATGTATGAACAAAACATAATAGAGTCATGATACTTTAACTCCTTCGAACATTTTTGAGTGTGGGAAAGATTGGGGTGCGCGCGCAGGTAGTCACGTGATGATAATATACAATGACACTCAGGCAGGAACTTAACCTTACCTATAGTGAGGTTCCTAAGACCGCTTCGGGTCAACGTAACCAAAAAAGCCGACTAGTTACGATTTGAGGAGTAGTTAGGAGTTACCTGTTCTTCTGTTACCTTTTCTCGTATCATTATAGTTTTATTTAGTATTATATTGTTAAATTAACGTTTCACATTGCATTTAGCCCCATAACAAAAACTAAATATTATTAACAATTAAGCTACCAAGTGAATTTCAGGCGTACGATTGTTTGTTTTTCTTTGTTACGATTCTTCGCCGAAACCGTTTTGTTCTCTCTGCTTGCATTTGTTATACACTTACGATTGGTACATTCCCTAGGATTCAGTTTTTGCCACTGCCGTTCGGAACTGAAGCCAGAGGATGGTCGCTGTCTGTAAGGATAAGCCATATGGACGGTTCGATGGAAATGTTCAGTGCTTCTTTGGGAAACCCCAAGAAATCAGTGCATGCTCGAAGCCTTAAGGAGATCAGATTTTTATGGACAATCTATCTAATTGATAAGCATCAGATATATGCTTTTGCTGCTTGGAGAGATGGACAATAGTGGACAATTCGTTCAACAATTTTTTTCAATGTTTTTTTTTTTTTAATAATGTTTAACGCCAGTTTTTACTGCTGATGCATCACGTGCGGTGGACACTGGTGATACATGAGATGGATTTGATAATTGGGAGGATTTTTTTAAAAGAAGAGAACTTCCCAGGCCTGAGTTTAGGGTACCTCCCGGGCATTTGTCACTTATGAGGACTGAGGAAAATCTGAAAAAAAGTCAGTCAGGGAAAACGGTCCTGACGATGTTCAAAGATTGTTGATTTATTTTTTTTACGGAAGCTCTTTAACATCTCAGGTCATCAGCTTCCCATTCAATTCAGGACTTGAAACGGCCGATAGATTTTGTTCAGAGGTCTCTTTTTTAGGCTTGAGGTTATTTTACATGCCGTAAATCTACGACACACGGCTTTACTTCCCTTCCCAAGGAAGCCTTACTTAGAATTTATGCCCAAAAAGATCCACCGATCCTGACAGGAAATGAATCTGTAATCTTGGGTTTAGGAGGCAAGCACGGTTATCACTAGACCACCGGGACCAACTATTTGATTAGACTACACTCTATGTGCTTGTCATGTTAATCAGGGCTAATGAACAACCATATACCTACCTACACTGCATGAATATGATACCGCCAAAGGGTGGTCGAGGTCGTTACGGCGCGGACTCGTGAGCGGGAGGTCTGAATTTCGAATCCCGCCAGGAGCGTCCTCCCTCACGGTTTTTTTTCAGGTTTTCCTCAGTCCTCATAACTGTAAAATGCCGGGGAGGTACCCTAAACTTAGACCTGAAACTTTTTCTTCCTTAAAAATATCCGTTCCCTATATATCATTTCATTTCATGTATCATCAGTGTTCATCGCCTGTGGTGCCTCAGTAGTGAAAACGGGAGTTAAACACTACTCAAAAAAAAAAAAAAAAAAGCATGAATATGACAATTAAAAAGTGATGTGCTCATCTACATGATGGTGAGCTTAGAAATGGGCTTAGAACATCGTGATACGTATGCAGTACCGCAAATTGGAGATGAAGGCCTCATCTTGCGACATGACTATAATGTCCATGAGTTTCTGGACATATTTATATAGCACTGAATAGGAAGGAGTGCATGATAGACATAATCACTACTTGAACTTAAAAATTATATACTTTTGTGTGTATGAGTGTGATGAATACAGAGCCCAGATTTGAGAAGTCACATTCTGAGAACACATTTATCGCATTCAATTTTATAGCATTTAAACATTTTTGTTTTCAATGTTGTGCTTATACATAAATAGAAAATAAATATAAGCATAGTAGTATTTGTTTTATTTTGTATATCCTTTCGCGATCTCCTCCTCAGCTTTTTACAAGAGCCCCTAGAGATCGCGACCTACTTTTTGGGAACTACTGCTTTAAATTAACCCTATTGCATCAGTCCTATCTAATTATTTGAATTAATTTTTTCTATCAGTTATCTTTTTTCTAAGGTCAAGAATCAACCTGGGCTGACTCATGCAATAACTCTTGCGACGCACTTAGGAATCCCTTGGGCAGGCCATTACTAAGAATTTCCTGCTCTCTAATTCCATATAGTTTCATTCCGTTAGTTCAATTATAGGTCAAAAGTGTCATGATGCGGTGTGACGGTGACTTGCGCTTTGCTCCGGTGTCTGATATGAAAGCGTTCTCTACTGAAGGCCTTCTTCTTGGAAGGGGCTCCACAGGAAACATGTTAGAGACTCCGTCTACGTCCGTGCAGTAATGCCCCGTGGATCATGGCCACCGGTATCTCCCTCACCTTATTCACTTCTCTCCGAGGTGCCCAAATAAGGAGCTTGGGTTCAAACGGATAGCCGTGAGCAATGCTCTAAGTATCTATGTATCCTCCTATGCTCTAAACAATCCAACCCAACGTCAATAAGAATGTTGGTTTATATTACTTTGATTTGAAATACTGATGCAAAGTTCTGGCGATTTTTTCTTATTCATTGAGTTAAAGGGGTACAGTGAGAAAAAATATGCCAATTTGGGTTTAAAAAATAATAATTTTAATTTTTTCAAAAATGTCAACATGCTTTATATGTTACAAAAGTTTAAAGGTCCTGCACTATTTATTCGGCATGCAAACTTATTTCCCATAAAATTATTCTAAACACATTTCAGAATGTTAAAACTTTATACTTTCCTACAAATATTATGGTATATATGTGTGTGAACTTTTCAGTGCGAATTGAATTGTGTGTATTATGATTTACGAAACCAAGTAGTCAAATTTTCGATATTTAATTTTTTTTTTAATGTTGGGCACAGACATTTTTTCTGCTCTATAAAAAACGTAAAATATTTTCCTTAATATGTAGACGAAAAAACACATTTTTAAAACAAAGAAGTTAAGAATAAAATTTTGGCTTATTGCTATGAAAGTAATAAAGAATATATATTCAAAATCTTAAAAACCAGCTAAAATTATATAAAATAGAAATCTCGCCCGTTGTTCATCTTGAATTTGAGGCTTAGTACCTAGGTAAATAATTAAATACCCTCAGAAGCTCTTGTAATTATAAATGTGTTAAATATTATCATCCACTACTTGTTGAAAAAAAGTTTTGATTGGTAGAGATGGCGCAATTCTTACATACCGCTGTCTTACATAACAATACTTAACAGTATAATGTATTCATGTTTCATTTGTCAAGATCAATACCTCATTATTGCACTTCCCCATTGATCTGCAGGACACAGAAGCCCTCGGATGACTAAACTTTTTAGCTACTTACACGAACACAACGCCTCTTCATTACAAGACAGAAGCCAATATCCTTTGAATTTCACATAAATCAAGCGGTGATCGCCAGAACTGAAAATGAGCACACCATCGTTGACGTTCGGCTGGCAAAAGTTTTTTATGTTTCAGTGCCAAAAAATTCGCCATATCACAAGCATCAGCAACTTTTCCTGCATCTGAAGTGATCAGAATCGGATAGCACAGCTGTCAGTATGAGGGTTTATGATGCGTAAAATCGGCATGCCAGAAAATAAAGTACGTCACAGTCTCGCAGATGCCAGAAAGAAATATTTATTCGAACAAATCCGACAGTTCGTATATAGCAAACTACCCAGAAGCTGATGAGTACGAATTGGGAAAAATGAAGTTCAATGGTACTAAAAAGATATCTGAATAGATCTTTACTGCTAATAAATATAACAATATAATTCTTGAATAGTTTTATGTTGCAATGGTTTCCAAAATGCAATCAAAACTCTTGAATCTGTATCACTTTTAAAGCGAATAACGTATTTTATTTTATGGAAGTTTTCCACATAAGCTGCATAAACATTACATTAAAATGAATAACATGTCATTAATTTTTCAATTAGAGAGCTAATTTTTATTTAAAAAATTAAATTTTAATTTCAAATTAAATCTTTCATAAAGAGAGAATTTCCCTTTTTACGACTGCAGGAGTGTTTTCCTTAGCATCATGCTATTTTAAAAAGAAATTAATTCCTTTTTCTAAAGGAAAATTTTAAGTTTTATTGACATGATGGATCAGATGGGTTAAACATTCTTTTTAGCTGGAGGACCGCGTATCTTTAATAGTTAAGTGTTAAAATTGGCATTTTCTTTTATTTTGTGAATTGGATATTTGCGAAACGAAGCAAGCCCTTACTATTTATGAAAAAAATAATAATTATAAATTAAACTTATTTAAGTCATTCCTAAACCTTCCTGGTTTCAAAGCAACAGTTCGCAGGAGGAGCACAGAAAAAACATTACCTAAATCTCTGGTTATCAATACCACAGCGGTGATAATAATTAGTGCTTTTAAACGTGTTTTGGAGAGTAAATTTCCAACTAAAATTTTGTTTATTGTTATTACATTTACTTTATATAGTGTATTAAATTCTGTTTAAAAATATAATTTTCTCGCTCTGTAAGAGACTGTAGTATACATATTGACATGCTTAATATAGGATCAGGTGTTACTGATTCTTTTCCAGGGTTGCCAACACCGTTACTTATGCAAACAAATCTTAAAAACCAGTTTAATAGTTAAAATTAAATGGAATATTCACTTCACAAAAACATCTATTGAGAATCTTGTTATACATTTGTTTCTTTTCAAAAAATCAAAAACTTTCTCCCCAACCCGTTCATTTAAGTTCTCTAAATAGCAGAACCTTCATAAGTGAAAGGAATGCAAGGTTACCTCGGGAAAACGAATACCAGGAAATACAGATGATGAGATAAATACTGTAATTTTGAATAGTTCTGGCGAATGACCTTCTATCGACCTGTGCGAAACAATTCTATGAAATTTGTGATGGGAGTAACTTCTCAGTTGCATAAACAATTCCAGCGAGAAAGATGAGAGTGGGTCAGCTGTGCAATAAACCATCACAAAATGTGTTCAGCACAGAAGTAAGAGAGATACTAACCGATTTCCCCATAAACGTATATATGGAAAATGAACTCGATCATAAACCATTGCGCATCTTTTGCTCATTTGCCACGACTATTCAAAACTACCTTCCTTTGTCTTTATCAACATTTCCATGATTCTGAAAAGTGAATGTTATGTTGTAATTGGTATGAGCCCGAAATAGTTGTTTTAAATATGCTCCAATCAGTGGAAGTAGAACGTTCTTTTTCCATTATGAAAAATTTTCTCTCTGACAAGCGGCTGACTATGACAATTGATATCTTTAAAAAATCTTGTTATGCTTGTAACCAAAAGAAGTGAGTTTAGTGCTGTAAATATATAAAAAAGAAATTATTAAATACTTTAAATACCTATTTTCGTTAACAATATTACTCTCTGTTTTCATTTTTAATAAATGCATATTTTAATTATATTACTGCCTATTTCAGTATTTTAAATGCCTTTTTGCCTGCCTATTTTAATCAAAATAAATGCCTAAAATTCTGGGCTCTGGCTAATACCACTAATTGCACTGTGGTCTGATTTCGAAACCACGAAGAATGTAAACATTTAAACTATGTAATGCATTTAAATAGATTAATAATCACCACAAAACTGTTCAAATTAACTTGGTGTCGCTTGAAAAAGTATGAGTATAATAGTGAATGTTACAGAATACAGTTTCTAGTTTAGGTGCCTTGTGTTAATACAACTCATTTTAGTATTAGCTGTCTAAAAACTTATCTTAACTCATAGTTTAGTGTTTCAAAAGTATTTTAATATTACAATTTTTATTACATTTTGTGATAAAAGTACAATTAAAATGTAATATTAATATGAATAGAATATATAACCAGAACTTCATTCTTTTTATACCATCTCATAGAAAAGTTATTGCAGATTATAGATATAAAGAAAGGAAAGCATTGTGGTAGCTCTTTGACTTAGTTATATTTGATTCGTTAGCATATACCAGGATAATATCGTTTAATAAGACATTTTCCTTTTTAATTTACTGAATTTGGAATCCATTTTCATAGGATATTAGAAGAGATCACTCATTGTAATCATGGAAACGGCTCTTAAAACAGGATAATCATTGGAATCGAGGTTGAGATCATTACAAAGATAAGTAAGCTTCTTAAGATATTGAACCCTATTTGATTGAATCTGTAGATGTGAGGACCGAACCATTTACTTAGTTACATTTTATACTTAACATGATATCGGAAAAATTGTCGATTTTACCTAGGTACAACGAACATTACTTCAGTATATCTCCAGTAGTTGGAAGTGTTAAATAGTTTCAAGATACTGATAGCATAATTAGCTTATTTTTCTATTTGTCAGGGCTTTGAGGGCGCTAGAGGACAGTTAAATATCTATGTATATTTTTAATTTGTGAAAATAAATGGTAGTAGTAGGCCTATAGTTACTTTTCCTACACTGTGCAATCTTTTATCCGGGTTTTCGTTAATCCGGATATCTTCTGGTTCTAGTAGTTCTGATAAACGAATTTAATTTTATTTTTTTAAACAGAGTTTAATGCCCATTTTTAATGCTAAGGCATCACAAATGTTGCACACTTTTTAATAGTGTTTAACGCCCGTTTTAATTGTGAAGCATCACAGGCGGTGGACACTGATGATAGACGAGATGAAATGATGAACTGATATTTTTTTTTGTAAAAGAAGGAAAGATTCCAGGCCTATATTTTTAGGTTACCACCCCGGCATTTGCCATTTACGAGGACGGAATGAAGCCTGGAAAAAACCTCACTGGAGGAAGGTCTTGGTGGGAATCGAACCCCAGACCTGATTCCGGCAGACCTGGGTTACCGTGTTGGTCAAACTCTACATATAAATTCAGAGGTAAAAAATGTGGTAAATGTAACAAAAGATGTAATGCTAAGTTCTTTTGAGAGAATGCACAGCATAAATAACTTCGGATCTTTAACAATAACAGGGCTTAAGTTGTAAAACAAAGGAAATTAAAAATATTTTTCTTTTTAAATCTTTGACATACATTCAAATGTTGCAAACAGTTAAAATTAATTATGTAGTATATTTTATGCTGAACGCATTTTTCATATATCAGCGGATTAGTTTCAACAGACCCATGTATAGGAAACTGAACGGAATATTCGCCTCTAGCAAAGTAAAACGGGTCTAACTACGTGTGCATCTCATTCTGCTTGCCAACCACGTGCCGGAAATTTCTGCGGCCCTTGTCACAGCTGTAATGTATGGTTTCTGTAGCAAATGACTCGTTATTTCTGCTGATTCCGTACGAATTCGACAGCACAGCTCCCTCCGCTTCTTTGTGAGATTCGAAACCGATGCCAAAAACACTCCGCTTACTTCTGATATACTCTTTGCAACAACTCAGGGAGTTTGTGTCTATGGGCATACCACTGCATGTATGCCCATCAAATTCGTTGGTAAATTAAGGAAAACATTTGTGGAAACGCTTATATTTCGATTACACACTAGCAGCAGTTTAATGGCACACTTTCTGCGTATGTATAAAATAAACTTCTGTTCAATGCGTAGCGAGAGATGAAGTAAACAACGACGGTAGGTATGGAGCTTCCGATAAGGCCAATATGCAAGATATTTTTCAAGCAATCAGCACCTGTGCTAGGACTACTAAACCTGAGTTCGTCACTTGAGTCTAGACTTTTTGGCCAGTTCCTGATTCAGAGCAAATCTCCAAAGCATTTGGCCATTGGGTCGGCACGTCTCTAATATCTATTGGAAAGTACTCTCATACTTCTTTCAGAAGTCGAATAGCTAGGTTTGCTCGCGTTTATGTGAACCATATTTCTCTTGGTATATTTATTTCTTCCATTGCGCGGTAGATATTTAATTTCTCTTTAATATTTAATTTTTGTAATAAGCGAGTGAAATTCGTTCATTTCTATTAAGTCGCAATAAAGCTGTCTGTCTCGTGTTTCATTCTTGGTACAAAATATTAATACTGTTACGCTTGCCATTGGTTGATTCACTGGTATTACAATTTTCTTATTTGTAGTTTTAATATTTTCATATTCTTAGCTATGTATGTATGTGGTCCATGAATAATTACATTTTTCATATTTGGTATTGTCATACAGGCCAATAAACAAACACTAAGACATACGTTGTAATAGCCCGCATCTGATATATGAAATCTATACAAATGAACTTTCAAGATTTATACTATTTAAAAAGTAATACCAACGAATATTTGTTATTTGAATAGAAAATTAATGCCGTTACTTAACATTAAAACATGTTCAAATGAAGTTATTAAATTTATATGATTAAAATATATTATATAACATTTAAATTAAAGTTCAAAGCCAATGAAAATCGACGCAACTTTCGATTGTTTTATTTTCTTAGTACATTGCCTATGAATGTTTGGAGCTTTAAATCGAATATTATGGCCTTTATCTTACGTAATAACCTACGCAAATGGCTTTCTTAAATTAACATGTCGGTCCTGGTGGTGTAGTGGTAACCATACATGCCATCTAAACCCAAGATCGCGGGTTCAAACCCGGCCAGGGTTGATGGGTTTTTCGGGCGTAAAAATCCTAAGTATGGCTTCCTTCGGAAGGGAAGTAAAGCCGTAGGTCCCATGTCGTACATTTATGGCACGAAAAAGAACCTCAAGCCTGAAAGAAGAGGCCTCTGAACAAAAAATTTGTCGGCCGTTTCACGCCCTAAATTGAATGGGACGCTGATGACCTGAGATATTAAAGAACGTCCTTAAATAAACCAATTAAAAATAAATTAACATAACTAAATAGCTATTACTATTACTTTTTGGGTCTGTATATTTAGCATTATATCCTTTACGTAATATGCAAATAGATGCAAATGACCGCCACAGGTGGCCGAGGTGTTTAAGGCGCGGACTCTTGAGCGGAAAGTCTGGGGTTCGAATCCCGCCAGGACCGTCCTCCCTGACTGAGGTTTTTTCCAGGTTTTCCTCAGTTCTCATAAATGGCACATGCCGGGAAGGTACCCTAAACTTAGGCCTGGAACGTCTCCTTCATTAAAAACACCCATTCTTAATACGTTTCATGTATCGTCAGATCGTCAGTGTCCACCGCCTCTGGTGCCTCAATAGTAAAAACGGGCGTTAAACACTATTAAAAAAAGATGCAAAACAACTTATTTAATTCATATAATTAAATCGGATCAATGAATGTTGTGAGTTTAAAATAAAATATTATAGCCTTTATCTTACGTAATAACATACGTAAATGAAATTTTTAAATTAACATAGATAAATAGCTATTACTATTAAATGTTTGTGACTTTATATTGAGCATTATGGCCTTTACGTAATATACAAACATGTGAAAATAAAAATATTAAAATGATATTGTTAAATAACTGCTATTAATGAGTGTTTAGCACCTTAAGTGGGATATTTTCTGTTTCTAGTGCATAAAATCTTAAAGAAGTTCATTTTAACACTATTGTGTTATTGTAGGTAAGAAAGTGGTAGCTTCAAGGAACTTCAAACGTCATTTTAGCAAATAAAATTAGGTTTTTAAAACCAATTCACTCTGATTTACACCCGATTAAAAATAAACAACATTTCTTTTCATATACTAACGAGGAAAGGGTTTCAGCTCGAACAGGAATTAATAGATCAATATACTTCTTCAAAAGTACATTATGATTTTCTATAAAATGTAACATGTCTGTGAATGTCTAATTCTTTAGACAATAAAAACATTTTCCAGGATAATAACGGATTGTAAGAACTCTGGTTGATAATTCCGAACTTAAATTGGGAAATGGAGTGTTTATAATGCGCATGCACTCTGTTACTCATAGCTCCGGTGTTTCAGTGTTCCAGTCAGTCAGCCGGTTACCTGAATCCTGTACAAGTACCCGACATCAATTTTTTACCTGTATGGAATGTAATTGAGAAGATTGTTCAGAATTGATTTTGTGTATTGTGTGTGTTGCTCTACTGCACACTATTTCATGTATTTTAATTTCGGTTCAAAACGAAAACCATTTCCTTTTAAGAAACCAATTTCCTTGTTAAATATTTTCTGTTATTTATGGGTTACACAGTCAGATAAATGAAGATATAGACATTTCTTTTTAGGAAAAGTATTCGATGAGGGATGGTGTTTAACGCCCGTTTTTACTGCTGAGACGCATCAAAGGCGGTGGACAATACATGAGATGAAATGATAAATTGGGAAAGCTTTTTTCCCAGGAAGGAAGCGTTCCAGGCCTAAGTTTAAGATATCTCCCCGGCATTTGCCATTTATGAGAACTGAGGCAAACTGGGGGAAAACAATCTCAGTCAGTAAGGACGATCCTGGTGGGATCTCTTCAAAGTAATAGTTTGGAACATTTTATAACATAACCTTTTGTCAGTAATTTTAATTTTTGTTAGTGTTTTAAAAACAATTTAATTTAAAGCTTCAGTAAATACATGTTTAATTAAAAATATCTACTCTATACATAGTGACGAGTAAGAAATAGGATAAACATCACAAGAACTTAAAGCTATAACGTAGTCGAAAGTATTTTGACATTTCCTTAGCGTAACTACAAGCAGACTAGAAATTTAGATCTTCATTTTAGGTTAACTTCAAGCATCTAATTATAATACTATTTCATTTTTATTCTGCGAAACGAAATTTCTACAACCACGATACATTATTGACGCCCTCTGTGGTAGTACTAATCCGGAGGTCCTCATCAGGTCAAGCTTTCGGAGTTTTTCTTGCCCTGAGAAGGTGAATGCCAGATAGATGTAAGGTGCCAATGGCTCCGAGCTCATTTGCGCCATTATTCATCCCTATAGCCCACAATCTACATATATCGCTGGAAGACCAATGCAGTCAAAGCGACAAAAAATAAGACATAAAAATTATTAGCTAATCAAAACACTGACGCTTTCATAATGCATTGAAAAATATTTTCTGTCTGTGTCCAGATGTACCGGCTTTGTTTTTAAACTTCACTGGTTGCAAAGACGGAGAAAAAATTATCTGTAGAGAATTCATAATGTACAATTTTTCTTTTTTTATTTGCATTCTGTTGCTCTCTGTCGTTAATAACTTTAAAAATATCAGATTTCTCATTCACTTTCTCGCGGAACGACTGAGAGATGGCAGCACGGAGTATTATAAAGAAAATGGTGGTGGGAAGGAGGACACCACAAATAAAAGAAGATCGTAGCCTTCCCCTCTCACAACATTGCCCATTTAGGATCTTCCCCTAGCACTCCCCTTTTAACCCTTTCCTATAGTGTTGGGCAGTGAGCCAAATTTTTACACAGCTTTTCTGCAAAATTGCAGCGAGCAGGCAGCGGTTGTGTCTGTGTATGGCTGAGGAACAGCATGTTGTTCCGCCAGGCTGTAATTGATGTTGGGAACTTAATTTCCTAGGATAGTAGCGGAGCAGAGAAAAATATTCCGGCACCAGCTGAAGTAACGCACTCTTGCTGTACATACAACAAGCCTTGAATACGGTCCAGTCTGTTAGGGCTACATTTTTCTGTGGTTTAAATTGCCTTCGACGGTTTCTCCTACAAATATATGAGCATCTAACGGCCCAGCAGTATACGTGCTCTGGATAAACTATATTTGCTTGTAAATGAAGAACTTTGGTGGCAATTTCAGAGTCAACAAAGAGGAATAGCAGTTTTATACCTCCAGTTATTAAAGGATAGCCCAAACTGCTATTATCAAACAATTAAATAGTTTCGTATGTTAATACCTTCTTCTCAATCTCAGAACGTATGTTCTCTGACTTCTGGTGTGTAATGAAATGAAACTGAGCATGATAAATTCAAAGCCACACACTTTTTTACAAACTTTGTTTCTTGTGTTTGTTCAGCAAGGGAAGAAACTGCAAAAATATTTCAATTTTTACTCACTGTGTGAGTAATTCACAATGGTTGTTCTCACACAATGAAAAAATAGCATTTTTCATCTATGAAACAATGCAAAAGCACAGTAAAATGACATCTGCAGAAATGAGGTTATCTTCATGCTAAACGAAAACAGAAGATTCTGAATGAGAAATGAGTGGTTCTAATGTGGATTTTTCATCTAGTGAAAGTAGTTCCCAAGTGATAAAAATCTATTATTGTTAAATATAAAGTAGTTTGTACTACCATACCATTTTTTGATAAATGTTCATCAGAGGGAGAGTAAAAATCTTATATTAATTACAATTATTACCAATAGTGCAGTAACTAATAGAGAACCGCACATAAGTAACTTTAAATATTGCGTAATATCTAATAAGTTTTCCTTCCACAACTTCCTAAAGGGCAAGGATGTCATTTTCAAATTATTGATTTACTGTGCAGAACTACAAATATTACATTTATATTTCAAAATTCCCATTTTAAAACACTGTTAATAATCGAAATATAAAAAATACAATATTTTTAGGTTATATTGAATATTAAATTTAGTTGCTGCAAAACTATGGTTATCAGGATGTTGGAATCGTTCAAATAATTAGTAGCGACATTTATAATCATTTCCCGCATTTTTCTCCCCTTAACCATTTTTCTTCATTTTCCCTAAAATTCTCTACTTCTTTACATTTTTTTTTTCAGAACTTAAAAAGTCAGTACCTTATTCCAGATTACTTCTTTTGAATAGTTACTACATTTCTTCAAGAGGGATTTCTCTCTCTCTATAGAGAGATTTTCCTTATACAATCCTAGTTCCCTTATATTCGAATAAACAAGTCAAACATATCTTTCTCTCCACACATTGGGCATATAAATTACAATCTATATTAATCCATCCGCCTAATCCTTTCAAAGTGACAACTACGATTTTGATAGTATAAATCCACCTGTGTCATCCACATTACAAACTTCCACATATTTTTCCCTACCCCATATATTTTTCATATATCCAGACGAACTTCAGCATTTTAATTATTAACGCCATCAAACATATTTTCCACTTAAATATCTTAAATGTATAGCTTCATTTCTTTCTAGAAACCGTTCAATTTTGATTTCCAATCTTTCACGTATTATTTTAATACCAAAAGTGAAGGCAACATGTAACACATACTAAAACTAACGTTACAGTATATTTATTAAAATACATACATTTTGCATATATGTTTACTATTCGTAGATTTGTACACTGGCAGAGCACCGCGCCGGATAATAAAAATTATGGAGTCGTTGTTCCTTACAGAACAGAATCTCAATTGTGTCGACTGAGGCTCAAGTCTTGATTTCTGTACATTTAGGTAGTAATAATAGTGTCACATATACCATACTCCCGAAACCACTGGTTCATCCAAGCATATCCATTTTACCCAATGTTTTGAAGGATGTAGAAGAAATCATTTGACCTCTCAATATTTTGTGCATATCTTCTGTCTAATTTCCCTCAAAACCCCAGGGCATGTGTTTTAATTAACCCTTTAACCTCTCCATATTTTGTGCATTTCCTTCTTTTCCACTTTCCTCGCATGTTTATTATTCCAGTGTACAATTTTTTGCTCTGTAAGATACATTTATGACTTTAAGTATTTTAGAAGGGAATAGAGACGAAAACTGACCTCCATGCTCTTTTGGTCGATCTCACAACAAGCAGAAATAACTAAGTCAGTTAACATATTTACAACCAGACACTAATTATTCACATGTCTGCTTCGAGCCATCCTAGTTGCTTGAAGGACTGTGTAAGCTCCAGAAATAATCTCTCCAGGGCACAACACAAAACGTACACTCTATGTGTAGCCTTGCAACGGAGCTCCCTTGTCTTCAAACCCCTTTGTCACTTTGATACTTAAGTATCACATCCTGAACCTTCTTTTGGGACTTTTCTCAGCAATTTTTTTCATTATTATTCGTTTTGTAAGTTTTTTAATTATTATTCTGTAAATAAACTTTCATTAGAAAGAAATAGACGTTATGTTTCAACACTTAAATTATGTTGGTCACTCAACACTTAAGTGACCAACCTCGCCAATCCAAAGTCCCTTAATTCCCACTAGGTTTCCGCCGGCGAAGCCTCTAGCAGACGACTCCCCCTGCACCGGGATATGACAACTGTTTTTTTGTCTGAGGACATTTTTCCTGATCATTTAATCCTTTAGGTAGCCCTCAAGCTGCTGCATCTAGACTTGACATTTAAGAAGGAAATTCCAGATATAATTAGGTGAGTGATTTTCAACAGGATTTTAGCACAAATATAATTGATATCTTGCGGATATCCAGATTTTTGGTGGATAAATGTGGGTAATGATAGATTTTTTGCCGAAACTAGAGTTAAGCTACCTTTTTTTGTTCAAAGGCCGCTCAAAGACGGCAAGTTTTCTATCATGACTCCTTTTTCAAAGACTTTTTTTCCCTGTATATTTATGCGCATTTATTTCACGTTTATATTTTCTTGAAGAGTATACCTATAATAATGAATAATTAATAATGCTTCGAGTAGAGGGCGGCTAAAGCCTCTTGCTTTATTTCTTGGAAAAGTTTTTATTCCTAAGTAAAGTGTTTTTTTTTTAGAAATGCAAGCAACTTCAGTAATTGATAGCAGTAAAATGCTTGATTAAAGATTTATTATATTGAAACATTTATTATAAAACTATTTCTGCAGCTTTATAGTACGTATTCTGCAGAACATGAACTTTAATTATTAAGATGATGCATAATTTTGTGGCATTTGTTTTTGGCATAGCAACACTGCACTGTTAGGAGTGTATTTATTGTTTGTCATTGGAAGTGACAGTATTATGCTTGTAAATACCCCTTGCATTTTACTGAATTGGATGAAAGTTAGTGTTATTTGTGGTTAAAGAAGATGAAATATCATGCGTAAAAACGAACATCTATTGCGCATTCTTCTGTTTGAGTTTAATAGAAGAGCAAAGACAATAGAGATGGCTCGAAACAAGTTCTATCCCTTCTTGATTCCTGTGATGTAGATTTATTATTTTTCCATTTATGTATTATTTAATTAAACTTACAACCATAACTTTTGTTTACTTTAGGGAGACATAAACTTAAATTTTATATACATTTAAATTATAGAATATAGGTGTGAGTATTAAACTTTGAATCACTAATTCTAGGCTGTAACTGAATATTGAATTTCACTAGTTTTCATGCTTCATTCATGAATACATTAAATAATATAAAGAAATAATTTAATATTGTATATATTAATTATTTAGTGTTAATTTTAGATGTACGACATGAACGGAGCAATGCAGATATCATAGTTTAAATATTTGTATGTATGACTTGTTTAATTTGTTTTATTAATTAGAACTGGTTGAATGGAAGAGAAGACCTTGTGGTCTTAACTCTGTCAGTTAAAATAAAACATTCTCTTAAAATTACTGTATAATAAAACTTTAGCCACGAAGTAAAAGCACTACTGACCTATACACTAAGCAATATTTATCCAATACTGTAATTACTTATACAATTTTATATTAACATCATCATTTATATCTTAAAATATTTGAAAAAGAACGCATAAACGATTGCAAGGATAATAACGCTAAATTTTCGTAAAAAAGCAGGAATTTAAAAGGCAAACATAAGGAATTACGGCACGTTCCCGAAGCTGCGCGTTAAATTATTAAAGTTAACAAGAGTTGATGAAGGGGATCGCACACACTACCGCCTAACCTAACCTAACCTAACTATAATATATCTCCTGGCAGGCAGTCGGCAGTAAAACACCATCACTTAGTCTTGCCTGGTAAACTCCTCCTGCCGGGTTATTCGTCTTTCGTGTAGTTTACACACACGCGCACGGAAACTTGTTAGGGAGTGGGTGTGCGGCAGGTTTTGCACTTTGAGATAGGAATTATTAACTTGAAACAAGTAATAACGGGGCCCTACAAGATTCTGCCCTTCCAACAAACTTGGGCCCAAACCGCCTCGCCCTCTTTCTCGCGAATATATTGAGCTATGGTGTCGAGACCATATTGCACACGGTCCCAGGTTCCAGAGGTAGCGCCTATGCCATGAAATCCCCTCTAAAGTGGTGTTCAGTCCAGCGCTAAAGGAAACCCATATGAAGCAAACAAACATGCTTGTTTTTGCATTTTATTTCAAACTGCTTTCTATTATTCCTTCTAAATTTCAAAATGTTCTTTTTTGAGCAAACTGTCTGAAGTAGTGCATCTTTTAATTAAAATTAAATGCGTTAATAACTATTTTAAGGCCATTGTTGTACGAATCTCTCCATTTTTGGATGACATCTTATATTTTCACATCTGGAAAAGAACATAAAGAACACGCTCTTCCTTAATTGCATTTGTTGATTATGAACAATTCACGTACTCTTCTGTAAGACAAATCAAGCATATTACTTCTTTTTTTTAGATGGTATGAGAAAGGAATGGGATATAATTTTAAAATGTTACCTCGTAAGATTGGTCATAGTAACATTTGATTTTCATAAACAATTCCTCTGAGAATGTAGACTTTTATGTTAGAGCGTTTTTATTATATATTTTTGTTTACATTGAAATCATACTTATTTTATTCGTTGATTTGGTTTATTTACGGACGCGCTTTATCATCTCAGTCATCAGCGTCCCATTCAATTCTCACGCCCTGAATTGAATGGTACGCTGTTGACCTGAGATGTTAAAGAGCGCCCGTAAAATTAATTAAATAAAAAAAAAATTAAAATTAAAAAAAACATTCATATCAAGGCGTGAAACGGCTGATAAATTTTGCTCAGAAGCCTCTTCTTTCAGACTTATGGTTCTTTTATGTGCCGTAAATCTACGACATGGTATCCAAGGTTTTACTTCCCTTCCGAAGAAAGCCATATTTAGGATTTTTACGCCAAAAATTCCGGAAAATTAAACCCGCGATCTTGGGCGTACGATTATTAGTTTATTTAACATCTTTAATATCTCAGGTCATCAGCGTTGGGTGTACGAGGCAAAGTATGGTCACCAGTAGACCACCAGGATCGACCTTATGGCGTCATTCTATAGCTGCTTTGTCTACAATTATTGTTATTAGCTAAGATGTATTTACCTTTTAGCCCATGATGATAAGGCATTCCATGCGATTAGTTTTATTTTCCCCCGGAGTGTTTTACCAATGGGCGAGAGTGCCGCTTGTTCACTGTAGCCGGCCAGCCGAGTCTCGGTGATTAGCGAGAGGTTAAAACAACAATACAGCCAATTTAAGAGGCTCATTCTTTACCATATTATCAAATGAGATGAGATGAGATGTTTTTGGCATCTATACACTTTTTGTATACTATCGAATTAGGAAACGAACAACACAACACATACTAGGGAACAGCTGCGCTGCGACTGCGACAGTCAGCAAGGTCAACAAATAAGTAAAAGTAGGCTTGCTACCCCCACGCCCCATAGCCCGGAAAACAAACGGGGACTCGCTCATAGGAAAAACCCGCGCCGCAGGGCAAAGCATCAATGGCGGCACTGCAGCCAGGGGGAAAATGAAAAAAAAAAAAAAAAAAAAAAAAAAAAGCAGGATCATGTTCCTTGTTCTACTTGCCGCTAATACATATAGTTCTTGAAAGTTTGATTTACAACACACGGACTAGAGAAACACATTATTCACAACAGCAGTACTTACTGTTTTAGGCCAAAACAGTATTAGAACAGAAGAAAAAAATATACATACATATATTTATTTATATTGAATCTCAATATGCGGTTAATACATTTGTTAAAGTATATAGAATAAAAGGCATATTATGAAGTAAAAGAAATATTAATGCTACAGAAAACTGAAACATCTTGCATTGATGAAACAGTAATTTTAGAAGTCGGAATATTAATGTTTCCTTCATTGTGCAGAATCATATTTGCAAACTGAATTTTATTCTATAGTGAAAACCATTTTAGCAAATGATAATGTATAAATTGTATCATAACACCAATATTTACTTGTCCATTATGTTCACATCAGAACCAGAAATACGAAGAAAAAAAAAAACAATAAACTACATTAACCGCACTAGTAGCATAGTTTACTATAGACTATAGTGTATTTCTTTTTCTTTTTTTGAACGATTTTGAGAAAATGTTGGCATTTAGTTACGTGTTTAACACTCCTTTAAGCAACTTCTTAACTTTTTGAAGCTTTTCTTATTGAAAAATGGCAAGACAATCTCCTTCTATACGTGTTATTTATCTTGCAGTCATAAATATCACAGTCTTCTGATTATAAACCTCGCAAGGTCACCATTTTTGTGTCAATTACGCACTGTCACAACATAACACTACAGATATGAGGATCAAAGACGTGTGTGTTTATAAAATTGACATTCAATTGTTGTGTCACTTATGCTTTAATAGCTACTTTCAATGGTTTGTTTAATTTTAAATATGAAAGAAATGACCCCAGCTTTTAAGACACATTTTGGTAATGTAGAGTATTTTGAAACGCTACTCATTAATTGGAAACGCGTCATAACGATGCTGCAGCTATACATCTATCGAAAAAGGTTCCTAAATAGAAGAATGCCAAATCCTAGGACGCTTATTAACCTCTGTCAACTGTCTACGTAAGTAATTGTAAATATGATCTGATATTAACCTTTTGCGTTTACATTAGGCTATGTCCCTTTTATATCATGAATAATCATTTAAAGTTTATCGTATGCCAGAAGTGCCTGTTAACGATTTTAGTTTGCTGTTAAGATAGCTGCAGGCACTAAGGAATTAACAGCAAATAGTTGAATTTGACGTTGCAAGATTATGCACAATAAAAATAGCTACATTCTAAAATTTCCTTAAAAAAATATTTAATGTAACACGAACATTTTCACTTTAAGAGAAATGTAATAGGTACCTTTTCATTTGTATAATGGAATGATTTGTTAGGGAAATAAATATGAAAGACAACTTTATAAAGGCATGTCTGACAAGAGATTTAAGTGCGTTTGATAAATGGTTATTGAAGTCCCTGATATACAATTGTTGACCTACAAGAGTTTAAAAGCTAATTTTTTAATTCTTGTAATATAACACAAATTTAGGAGTTTTTTTTAATTTTACTGAATTATTTGAAGTAGAGTCCTTTAGTAACAGCAGAAAATTACTGGTTAGACTATTCGCCTTTAACCACGGTGACCGGATTCAATCCCAGCAGCCGCAAGTGGGATTGACGGGTTTTCACTGGATTCCCCTGCCGCTCATTCTGTCATTGCCCTATCATTTCACCATTTTCACTTTCATCATTCGACGTAATGCGTGTGCGTTCCGCGTTCCAATGCCTGGCTGGCAAGTGAGTTGGCATTAGAGCTAACTCACTCATATATTAATGTTTTTATTGGTTTCACAACAAATATTTTATCTCTATTAAATACAGTGAACTTTAAAGAAAGTGCTGGCAGCTCTATTACGTTTTAGAGAAGTGCAAAGATATTGCTTTCTAAAAAATAGCTATATATTTATGCCCTCAGTAAAGATATCCGGAAAATAAGTAACGACAAAGAAAAATATACGAGTATCTTATGAGTACACTGTGATATTCTAGAGAATACTGCATTGAAAAAAATTAGGCAATAACTGTACATGCATGCGCAGTTAATAAGATAAATTTAATAAGAATCATCCTTGGATTGCCAAATGGAGGTGCTGAAACTTAGGAATAAATCTTTCAGAGAAAGCGCCAGAATCAAACAGCATTAATACAAAAAATAAAAGGTTGAAAAGCGACGCTTTAGTGATGCCATGATCTAAGAAAGGCCACATGACATTCCTTAACTGTTTAACTGTTGGAGAAGTTGGGTATGTTTTATCATTGGTTGTACCTTCATAAGTAATCACTAAAGTTATTAATTCAAAAGGAAGCTAAAGATTTTTAAAAATCCAGCACATGTAGCATATACATAAAATTCGTCGATGTTCTTTATTGCAACTCTCGCGAAAAGCGTATATTGCAACAATTGTCCAAGAAAGACCTCCGGCTGGCGACTGAACTGTTATATTACACATCTGGGCTGAGTAGTCTATTTTAAATAAACCTTACAATTTCTAGTGACTGAAGTAGCCTTTATTTTTCACTGCTATTCATTAATTAATAATTAATTCACAAAAATTATTAGATAATATCACGTCTTCTTCTTCACATTAAGCTTGAGCTAATGCTATTCCGTTCCGAGGCATACGGCATCTGTTCTCACTCGACCCAGCTCTCGTTTTCCCATAGGATTATAAAATATTTGACTTGATGGTCTGTTCTTAGGGCATTCTATCTAAAAGTTTCTGTCATTATTCTTGATAATCCTTCATTTCTTCTATTCTCTGTTTAACGAAAGCAAACATGTGATGTCAGCAGAAGCACGTTTTTGATGACCATAGCACAAATGCCGAATTACTCATCCTTCGTAACAGTCCATAAACTATCTGCTCAGTTCAGTCTGCTTTTTCGCTTATTAGCAAATAAAATGATCAAAATACATGTAAGAAGGCTTTTCAAGCAATCACAATTTTAATTGTATATGAAACGCTGTGGTAATTGTGGGACTGACCGAAAGGTGTTTGCTTCAATGTACGTACATATTGCATTTACTCCATCTCTGCCCAAGTCCAGTCATAGCGTCTTATCTCTGCCGTTCCTCCCCAACATAAGCCGCGAAGGATATGTTGTTTGTTGACAGTGAATATCAGCTTTCAGTAGACAGGGTTTAGAGTCCTTTTTTTTAAAATTATCTCCTATATCTCTACTATAGATAATAAGACGTTTTCAAATGATGTGAGGAATTTCAATTTATTTTTTGTGTTTCTTGTGATCACAAGGTTCATGTTTCACGAAACATTATGAAATCTCATGTCATATGGCTTGTAAAAAGATCCCTTAGATTTTTTTTATTCAATTTGTTTTGTTAAATTTGTGTATGCTTTGTTCAAGACCTGTATTAAGTTTATAATTAATAATGTGGCATCACAAATATCACAAAAGTCGTACCTTTTTTAGCTTTGACCGACGTTGACCATTTTGGCTCTCCTCACTAACTTTCCCTTCATTTCCCATTATCTTTGTCTTTTTATGATAAATCTACACACCATACTTTTTTAGTCCATGGTTAAGTTTTGTTACATTGCATTAAATATCTTTTATTTCCTTATTTCATCCCAAGACTATACTCTTTGCTGGTGTAGCCTTCCATTCGTTTAAAATCTGGCATATATATGCATATATGCATATGCATATATATGCACGAGAAAAGTTCTAAAAGTTCTTGAAGTTCTCAGAGATATCGTGAAGATGGCCAAATTACTCTGATAGTTGATAAGTATCATTCTTTAGATGGCGCGCTGTAACGTTTCAGAGGCTTAAATGTAGTCACTTGTTTGGATGATCGTGTAAACAAACTAATGTTAACATATCGTACAAATGAACAAAATTGTAATGCGATTTGTGATAAAGTATTTCGTTTTAAAGAAATACAAAAGGAGTTAGATTCCGCGTTAAGGATTATTCCCCTTCGTTTTCAACGGTTAAAAAGTGAGATGCTGAATTTAAGCGTAATTCAAGATGATGAGCATTCGGGGAGTCTCATTGCTACCACAAACGAGACTGTGACAAAAATTTACAATGACGCACTCAATGATCGCGAATTGAAGGTACAAGTACGCGAGTTGGCTGACATTGCAAAGACCTCGAAGGTCGTCTCCAGCACATTTTACACGAAGTGTTGGTTATGAGACAGTTTTCCGCTCGATGAACCACGCATTCGAATGAACATTTTCCAGCAGTGTTTCGACTTGATTAAACGCAATTATAGTGAGTTTTCCCGACGTTTTATAACAGTAAATGAAACATGGATTCTTTACTGCACGCTAGAGACGAAGGAGGAGTCCAAACAATGGGTAGCAAGAGGTGAAAGCATACCAAAGAAAGCAAAAACTGTTCCATTCACAGGAAAAGTCTGGAATTCTTATAGTGTGGTGCTAGTAGACTACCTCCAAAAGGACAGCACCATCACCGGGGAGTATTAAGCTTCACTACTGGACTACTGAAGGATGCTATTCAGTCTAAGCACCCACACATTGCGAAAAAGAAAGTTCTCTTTCATCACGATAATGCGCCTTCATACACGTCTGGGATTGTTGCTGCAAAACTGCATTACCTTTGCTCCCAAATGCTTCCACATCCTCCGTATTCGCCGACTTTCGTTCCCAGCGATTACTTTTTGTTCCCAAACTTAAAGAAATGGCTGGATGAATGAACATTCACTTAAATGGTGAGGTTGAAGTAGAGGTAAAACTTACTTTTCACACTTGGACAAATCTTATTTTACTGAAAGTATTAAAAATTGGAAAACCGTTGTGCTAAATGTATTGATTTACAAGGTGTATATGTTAAAAAAATTGTGTTTTCTTGGCCAAGCCGAAAACTTCCAAAAACCCTCGTGTGTGTGTGTGTATACACACACATACATACAGATGTATAGATGGATGGATGAATGGATGGATGGAAGGATGGATGGATAAATAGAGAGATAGTAGATTATATAGATTAGAAACATAAATAGATTAAATACATAAAATGGATTAGATAGGTAGATTAGATAGATCAGAGAGATAGATAGATTAGATAGATTGGATAGATATATTAGAAGGATATATACATTACTTAGATATATTGAGTATATTAGATTAATAGACAGATTGGATGGATAGATTCAATACATACATTAGATAAATAGATTACATAGATTAGATAGATCAATTAGAAAGGTTAGACAGATAAGATAGATAACTAGATTAGAAGGACAGATACATTAGATAGATAAATTAAATAGAAAGGTAGATTAGATAGATATATTAGATATAGAGATAGCTTAAATATATTGGATGGATTATGTACGTAGAATCGATGTATTAGATTAGATAGAATAGATCAGATAAATAGATTACATAGATTAGATAGATCGATAGATGGATAGATTAGAATAGATTAGAACACATTATACTAGATTAAAATGGATTAGATGAAATTAGAATAGTTAACCTAACAGACAGACAGATAGATATGTAGGTAGATTAAATTGAATTAGATAGCTAGATGGATGGAGAGATGGATGGTGGGTAAAACACTTAGATAGTAACACAAATTTTGCTATATTTCGAATCACTTGTATTCTTCTTCAAAGACAGAAGACAAATGAAGGTTAAAAAAGAAAACCAACTTGAAGGTAAAGTAATCCGTGGAAACAGATAAAATAAGCAACTAGAGGAAAAGGGAAGGGGAGGAAAAATAAGAAAGGAAAATATAGTAATAATTGTAATATAAGAACTTTTAAAAACAAAACTTCTAAATAAAAAAGTGTAATATTAACCCGTACGATTTAAACCTGGAGGTGCACAGGCTTTATTCAAAAACATAGCTACCTGTCTATCCCTGAGGTAACTTTCACTTAACACATCAAAACAATATGTATAAAACAAAAGGGGAGAAATGTCATATCCTTGTAAGTGAATTATGTGCTGATATTTTGAGAATTGATAAGAAGGGATTACTTTGGATCTATCTTTTATGTACCACATATATTATGTATATTCTAACAGTACAAATATTTTTAATAATGCTTTTTTTCTGAGTTGAATTAATATGGTTCACTCAGTCAATTGTTTAGTCTCAATAACGAATTATAGACACATCACGATATATGTTTAGTAACCTAATTGTAATAAAAGTGTTTATTTGCTTACAAACTCTTATTAACTTTTGTTAAAATATATTCAAGCTAGATAAGATTAAGTCGTAAACCGCCACGGGTGGCCGAGGTCGTTAAGGCACGGACTCGTGAGCGGGAGGTCTGCGGTTCGATTCCTCCAGGACCGTCCTCCCTGACTGGGGTTTTTTCCAGGTTTTCCTCAGTCTTCATAACTGGCAAATGCCGGGGAGGTACCTAAACTTAGGCCTGGAACGCTCCCTTCCTTAAAAAAAAATCCTTTCCCAATTTATCATTTCATCTCATGTATCATCAGTGTCCACCGCCTGTGGTGCCTCAGTAGTAAAAACGGGCGTTAAACACTACTCAAAAAAAAAAAAAAAAAAAATTAAGTCGTAAAAAGCGAAATCAGCTACTTCTCCGGAAGCTGTGAGACCGGAAGTAAGATTTCATTACTGAATAGTTCCAAATATAAAATTTGTATTTGTTTTTGAATAGGTCTATAAAGAATATACAATGTTCCTCCCGATTTTCGGCTATTTCTCTCTGCCAAATAAAACTATTGACATTCTTCCTTCTTCTCAAAAAAAAAAAAAAAAAAAAAAATAACCCACACACACAAGTAAAATTACATAACGTTTCACATTGGAGTGTACATTGAGAAATGTCTGCCTAGTTGCCATTTAAGTATTCGTTGCCTCCGAGGCGGGGATTTTCCACATTGATCTGAGCTCTAATCTGACACAACCCACAATTTTCCTCCATCATCTTGATAACGGACAAGAGATGTAATCATGAGCTTTCATAATACCCTTAGTTAAGCTGACAAAATCAACAAGCCATAAGGCAAAGGCACTGTAAATGTGTGGGAAGGTGTAACCGACGATCAGTTACTGGGACCTATATCTTACTCAGACATCGTACAGTTTCTGCCAAGAGCTTAAGGACATCTGCATTTTTGTTATGAAATCTCTGCTAGATTTAACCTTTGGAATTTAGCTGTTTGATATTTAGTTGCTTGGGATTTTTAGTCCTATAACAAAAAACCATGGAATCAGTATATATGTTTTCCGTGAAATAACACTTATTCTTAATAATTCTGAATCATATGCCAGTAACTTTTTAGTGCATCTTTACATTTACATTGTAAAGTACTTGAGTCATAACATATTCCTTTCACACAAATACTGGCGAAAAACAAACCGACAAGCTTTGACAGCTTACATGGGACACCAAAATAAACATTGTTTATTTTCCAATGCTATATTTTTCCTATAAGACAGTATTTTATGAAGACAGCATCGTAACGTAAACCTTTGCCTTGGCAGTTTTACAGAACATTTAAAATTACTTTATTTTACAACAGAAGTTCAAAAATGCTTCTGGTAGATCTCAAGACAAAGACTGCACCTTTGGGATATGGAATGTTAATGTGGTCAAAGACTGCTGGATTATCTTTAATGTTTCCTGATGGTGCAAATATCCTGGCCACCAGATCCTCTTCTGTTTCAAACGGAGTCTCTTAAAAAGTTCACGCATTGGACTCTACAGAAAATGGTCCAGAGGTGATAACTCAGAAGATCAGGGGGACCATAGTACAGGACCAGCTCAGCCATTCCACTTCCTTGTCCGTTAGCTTGCTCCATGTTGATAAACAAGCACTGCACTGGGTTAAGATCTATAAAAATGTCCACTTTGACCAGTCATTACATCTGAAAAAAATTGGCCGTCTATCGGTTTGAAAAAATCAAATAGGGAAATACGGTATAAGGGGGAAAAATTTTTAGTAACCGTGCAAAGCTCTTACAGTTTGCCGGTTATTTTATTTATTATTTTTTTACTCTCTGTGTATGAAAGTAAGTTTACCATTAAACATTAACTTTTCAATAATTTATTTTCATAAATAGCTCTTTAATAGACACCAACATTTAAACTCGAATTGTTGACATATTAAGTCCGCAACTGTCCATCATTGTTCTAGGACGGCTGTGAAGAATTACGTGTTTTTTTTTCTTGAATTATATTTATTTTATTTTTACTTCATAAATTAATTAAATAATGTGAGAGCGTGGAAAAGATAAAAGATACACGATAAATGACACATAATGGGCTAATATAAACTTTGTAAACCCTATACGAAAAAAAAATCGAGTCAATTGGGTCTAATGCCCATGTGGAGCTGTAAACGTTAACGCCTTTAAAGTTGGTTGGATCAGATCAAAACAAAACCTTCTGGGAAAAAAAAATTAAATTGGATTACGGCCCTTAATACACATTAAAATAATTGTAAATTGTTTGCAGCAAGCTATGAGTTGTATTGATGTCTATGACTACACACCGAGGTTTATAAGACTTGAAGCTTTCATGAAGTTGATTTACAATTATAATCATAGCTTCTCTGGAAATCAGTTGTGTCAATGTTGTTGCTTCGGCCATCGTCAGGACGAGTAAACTGATTCAAGTCAGTTGGGTAGGCTAATTGGCGACCAGCCTGCAGAATGCTGCTCATGTTTCTACCCGCCAGAGGGGTTTAACCACATTGAAAGAATGAGTTGTGTTTATTAGGGTTGTGGATGATATTTTGACTCCTCAGCTTTACTGAGAATGGGCTTATTTTCCAGAGTTTGCAATAAGGACGGCTGGTGATTTGTGGATAATGTCATCCAGGTGCGATTATTTTTTATTTGTACTTGGAGTCCGGCAGTCTATTAGATAATGTTCTATTGTTATCCGAGATGTCGTAACTGGGTTTGGAACTTTCTTGCGCTACACACTTCCAGGGTAAGGGCTTTCTTGGTGTTACAAATGATCGCTCTTCATTTCATATATGGGAGGATGGCTCTGAGGCTTTATGTATTAGCCGGGAAGCAACGGTTCATAGAAGAAATGGCTCTCAACCTTCTATTTAACGCATTCTGCTCTCTGGGCCATACCCCAAATCTCGCAAGTATAAAGAATGAGGGGGATAACCAGTGCACGAAAAAGATGTGGCTTTAGGTGGACTGGCATCGAGTTGGAGCTATAGATTCCTGAGCCCGATGAGTAACTCCCTTGATGTACTCATAAAAGTTAGATCTTTGTCTAATTTAACACCAGATATAGCACAGTATTTTCCCACCCTATTCTTTATAGGTTGTACGCGAGTATGGGGATGTAGCGGAGAAGATGACGACGTCGTCCTGATGATGGCCACGAAGCATCAAGCGGCCGAATGCTCGACTTTAATAACATTAATATGGCTGATCTACCAATAATTTATAAGTGTACACTGAATTTGTTTTCCATTACCTCGGCGAAATACAATCCAATATTCTGTATTGGATGTAAATTATATTTGCAAACAGACGTACTATTCAAGTGAGGCCTACGAGCAATGATAAATTCATAAAATACCAGAATTGGCCGATTCTTGAGATTCATTGGAACTTCTAAATGCCAGTTTATGTGCACTACAATATTTTAAACTTTGTACCATTTGAACATTTTGATTGCGGAATCGATCTTGCTTCAAGGTTTACAGTTCTATTTTTTTTTTTTTTTAAACTTACAGGCATTTCAAAATAAACTGTATCAATAACCGTGTTTTCAACAATTAAGCTTCTTATAGCCTACCATTGTCCGTAATCCATTTCCACCAAACAATAAACCAATAAACTGAATATGCTATGTTTTTATTAATTTACAGTTAAACATAGTTTTGTTTCATATTTAGTATACAAATAATTGCTTCCCTTCTTTGCACCTATCTAAATAAATATGTAGTAACTTGGTCGATGTTCTCAAGTCATTTAATTTAAAAAAGTTTTTCTGGTTTTTGTTAAAAAATGTTTTTTTTAAACAAGGAATCAACTTGGTTCATCTTAATAATATCAGATAATAATATAATATAATATTATAATAAATAATATAATATAATATAATATAATTATATAAATAATATAATAATATTTTATAGTTTATTTATAAAAGAAAGAATTTAAAACAATATTTAAATATTAACTTTGTCACTTCGTTGTTTACCGACATCCGAGGCACTAACATTCAAACATCGGATAAGACCAGACTGGCCCAGGTGCCTGGATTTCCTCTGCATATTGTTCGATGCAGGTGAATAAACTTGCCAAGACCAGTACGTGGCTAGGGGTACATTAGTGCAAGAGTAGCTCAAAAGACGGGCCAGGCAATTCTTGCTCTAGTCGTGTGCATATTGCCGGACTGCACTATTTGAAGGAAGGTGAGTGCTTAAATGAACAGACCCTATCCATTCAAATCGTTGAGTCACACTTATATTTACATATTTTAAATAAACAAATTATTGTACACTAAAAGAAATGGTGATATTACTTTTAATTCTAACGAAAAGTAGGAAGGGTTGGCCGGCCCTGGGAATGAGAGTGGTTCAGTTGTTAATTAGACCCGAGCGGCAGGACAGTAGTAGACAAACCTCATGAGGTTACACAGATGATCTGCTTCTGCTGGGTACATGATCAAGAACTTAACATTTAAATAAATCCTTCCCAAAACATTAAAAAAAAAAAAATAACTTCACATGTTGTCTTACATGCATATGTAAAGAATCAGCTAGCAAAACTCATAGAAACGTTTTAACATGTGGTTCTTTCACGACGGTGCCCCACCACACATTACATATAACTTCTCTACAGAATGTTTCCATAAAGATGGATATGTACCTGTGACATAACCAAAGAGTTAAGTTCACTCTACAGAATCAACAGATGTAAATTGCTTTAGTGTGCAGTCAATTAGAGAGAAAAAAATGTCTTAACATAACTTTTCTGGGAATGGTAAGCGGTAGCTATAATGAACTCCCCCCTCCAACTTACTACAAGTTGCTGAACATGTATTAAAACAAAAATATCGCCTGAGTGTTGCTAATCCACCGGGTCGTGCTGTGGTCCATTTTGCTTATGTTAAACACAGGAAATTGTCAGATGAAAAACTTATAGATGTTCCCTTAAAGAAGGTTAATATTTTTTTGAAGACAATGAATTTTTGTGCTCTTAATATTGAATAACAAGATATCCAGTGACTCATTAACAGCTTTCTGTTCAAAATAACGTTTTCTAAATTTTTCTAAATTATCGTCACAGAATTCTGTATAAGGCGTATTTTCAAATCTGTAAAAACCGCCTCCGTGGTCTGGTGGTACAGTTTGGGACTATTAAAGGCCCTAAATTCTAATCCCGGCCCGGTCAAGCTGTCTGGGTAAGATATTATTCGGAGTTTTTCCTTACCCTCAGAAGGTGAATGGCCGATAGCTTTAAGATGCCAAGGGCTCCGGGCTCATTTGCGCCATCAATTCATTTTATTCATTCCTACAGACTTACACCTATAGTATTCAGGTTACAACCCACAAATATTGCGATAATACCACAGTCAAAGGGGCTATAAATAAAGAATCTAAAATAATCTGTAAAGCTTTGTCACTAAGCTAGTTATGCAAAAATAGTAATAAATTCAACATATTCGTATGTTCAGTGCTTGAACATCAATTAGCCCCAGAATCAAAGCAATCCTTTTATCGTGATGTCTAAAAATAATAAATCTACAAACGATGCAAATTAGCATGTCATGCGAATCGCTCTCAACCTAACAGTTTCTATACATCCACGGGTTACCGAGGTCTTTAACGCACGGACTTGTGAGCGGGAGGTCTGGGGTTCGATTCCCACTAGGGCCGTTCTCCCTGTCTGAGGTTTTTCCAGGTTTTTCTCAGTCCTCTTAAATGATAAATGCCGGGAGGTATTCTAAATTTAGATTTGGAAGATTTTAGTTACTCAACACATTTAATTAGCAAGCAGAGCTAGACGCTTCAACTTAATTATGTTCGTGTTCATATCCATGTTTAATATAAAACTCTACCCGCCTTTCCACATTTCACTCAATACAGAATATATTTATGGTTATCTTGTATTTATTTTGCTCCTACTGTGTATATTTATGCTCTTTTTACACGATATACATATTAATATTTGTTTTCCTTTCTCTGCGTTTCCGACCAACCAATGTTGCTGTGTTGTTTAAATTATAGCTTACCGATATGTCGGTCCTGGTGGTGTAGTAGCAACCATACTTGCCTTCTAAACCCAAGATCGCGGGTTCAAACCCGGCCAGGATCGATGGATTTTTTCGGGCGTAAAATCCTAAGTATGGCTTTTTTCAGAAGGGAATTAAAGCCGTGGGTCCGGTGTCGTACATTTACGGCACGATAAAGAACCTCAAGCCTGCAAGAAGAGGCCTCCCGTTTCACGCCCTGAATGGGAAGCTGATGACCTGAGAGCGTCCGTAAATAAAACAAATCAACAGCTTACCGATATATATCATTAGCATCTTGCGCTTTATGTATAAATCTACAGATGAATTAAACGATGATCTAGACTAATAAACATGGGCTAAACAAAACGATTTTATCATAAATCTAGAATATTGCAGGAAGACTTAATGGGCATAATCGACTATTGAACAAAATTAATCACACAACACTCATTCCCGTGAAACTTATAAAACATAAGTGCCAATAAAATGGTTTGTAAAAATATTTTCAATATTCCCTTCCTTGAAACGACTAAGAATTTCCTGACATTCAATTTAAACAAAACACTTGTACCAACTTTGATTGTGCTATATTTCAATTACTGCGACCTTCTGATAATTGACATCACGACAAAACTTGGATAAAGACTACCAGCTTCTGAACTGTTATATTAGCATCGACTGGATGCTAAAAGAAAGTTGCATTCCTTGAATTCTGTACACACCAATTTCCCACTCTCTTTCGGCCCGTTTTTACTTCTTATTTTCTCATCATAATTTTAATATCAAATACATTCTTTCTATACCCTTACACCGAACGTTTTACGTTTCATCATCCTTCACGATTGTTTACTCTTGTCGTTGGAACTGTTTGCTGTCTCACATCAAGAACTGCCGGTCACAATAAAGATTTAGAATATTGTTCCAAGGTGATTTATTTGGAGAATGCTGCAGTCAATAAGTACTATGGTAAAAAAATGTTACGCCCTTAATTGCAATGTATGTATTTTAATAGTAATTATCCGTGGCAAAGTGTAAAGAGGACATTGTGGTCTAAAACTCACCAGGTAAAAAGGTAAATAAATATATTATTATTTCATATTCATTAATTTATTTTATATATCTGTTATTTAACCTGGTTTAGTGTAGTAAAACGTCATATGCCTGGACTCTGCCTAAAAAAATAAACCATTTATATTATTATTATTATTATTATTATTATTATTATTATTATTATTAAATGAGTTTTTGTATTATTAATGCTGGGTTTCAATTGTTCCTTTTTTAATGACTGGTTGCTTAAGAATGGCTGAGTGCTCGATGAAGTTTCAGAAGCTTTAGGTGACAGCATTATTCATGATTTATGAGGTTGATTTTATATAAAATTTTATCTCTTACCTTTTGTAAGAATCTGAAAGGAGAGACACGCAAAGGAAATGTATAAAAATTGTATAAAAAAAAAGTTAAGTCAAAATGTTATGATTCAGGGCTCATTTTGCCAAATAAAATTATTACGTTCATCTAAACTAGTGAAAACAAAATACTTTTTTCTTGCTGTCAAATGAGAAACTCCTCTCTTTTGTTTTCAATCACATTCAGTAGTACTCATATCTGAAAAATAAATATACCGTGTTTCCTTAGTTTGATGATAATTGTACCTAAATCAAAAATGCACTAAATTATCCAGCATAAAATAAAATAGAATTCCTTATTGAGTTATATTTTATAAATCAACCCACAGAATAAATGATTTAATTTTAAGAAAACCGTTCATTTATTGTCAGGAGAAATGTATACATGGTAATAATTACTCCATATAGCTGCAATAGAAGTTTATTTTAAGGCTCTTTGCATTGCAGAAAGCTTTTTCAGCTTAGAAAAAATTATTTCTACACAGCCGAAATTTCCTTAACTAGAAATATGAATTGTGTAGGGTGAAATGTTCCTGTACTCTCCACAGCAAATATTCTATCATGAAGAAGCACTCAGCGATGTTATTCTATTTCTCGGTCCGAGAAAGCACTCAGAGTTGATATAATCTAGCGTTCCTGACAGATAAAAAGTATCACTTAAGTTTTTCTGTTTCTTATCTTAATTTCAGTTCGGAAGATTTAAGCGCCCATATCCCGTGCCATAGCCGCTCTTGAGAGCACATATAAAGCAAATTATAGTCTGTAATATAATTAATGTGCGGGGAGATAAGGCCCTGCCCTCAAACAGTGACACATCTACGTTTACCGTATTTTATGGCCTCATATTTCTTATTTCGTGTTTACTGCCAGCGATTTTGTTGAGTTAGTGTTTGGAAATAATCATTAAAGGGAGGCAGAAATTATTACCAAGAATATAAAAGTGAAAAAGTTCAAAAATTATTTATGTCCAAAATGTAGACAGCTGTACCCTTCTTAATACTTATCAAGCATTATTTTCGATGTGTGGAACAAGGACAGATCTGTTGTATCGTGTCCGAATTTCGTATCTCGAACAGGGCATCGTTATCGAACATAACATACAGTCATTTTCACAAAGAAGTAGGGATAAAAGAATATTATGGTTACAAACGGACTGGACTTCACTAATGATGTACTATTTTAATGTTTGTGACCAGAAGTGCATGAACGCGTTTAGTTGAGGACCGCCTTCTAAAAGCGTGTTTCTTCAAGAGACCAGCCAGACACAGGCAAGTTAGTTAAATTATTAATTCTTGCCTGGCACTACGTCACTGTCAGCCAATAACGTTTAAAATTACATTGGTTGCTGCTAGAGGGCTCTTAAGTTATTGCGGTACTTGCTATCCCAAGGTCCTATATATCGCTTCCTGGCGTAATAGCTTACAAGATAAACTCTAGAATATCCTGGGCTCATTTTAATACGACCCGAAGAAAATGTAATCCCACATAGTTGTCGGTTTACTGATTAAAAGTATGGAAAATACTGTAGCATCTACAAGAACCTTTCTGGTGCCCTTTTGCAAAACATTTTTTATTTAGAAGAAAAAATGCTAACAATTGCTGATAGAACTTTTTATTTAAAACATTATGTTTCGGAACCTTAATTTTAACGTATTTTAGTATTTGAAATCTTTTATTTTATAATATTTATAAGAAAATAAATAAAATTAACGAAGTTTCACAATTGCTTTTGAATCTGAAACTTTGATATTTTAGACAATGTCTGTTGCAAATTCTTTTGTTTATTTCAGCCTTTAAATAAACGAGTCAGGTCTTTTTTTTAATGTTGCTGTTGGCAATCTTGGTCTTCTCGCAACGCTGTAGGTTGTGGTCTAAATACCATAGGTGTAGTCTGTAGGCTACTTTTTTGATTCCTTTTATTTAAGGACGCTCTTTAACATCTCAGGTCATCAGGGCCCCATTCAATTCCGGACGTGAAACGGCCGACAAATTTTGCTCAGAGGCCTCTTCTTTCAGGCTTGAGGTTCTTTTTCGTGCCGGAAATGTACGACACGGGACCCACGGCTTTACTTCCTTTCCGAAGGTAACCGTACTTACGATTTTTACGCCCGAAAAAAATCCGTCGATTCTGGCCGGGTTTGAACCCGCGTTTAGAAGGCAAGTATTGTTACCACTACACCACCAGGACCGTAGTCTGTAGGAATGAGTTGAAATGAAATACATTAATAATGACGCAAATGAAATCCAAATCCTTAGCACCTGGCATTCATCTTCCCAGGGTAAGGAAAAACTCCGATAAAAACTTTATCCAAACAACATGACCTGATTGGGAAACAAACCGACGTTTATTTGCACAGCTCTTTAGTGTAAGCCACACCGCGATGTTTGACTCAAAATTCATCTCAAAGAGTGTCCAAAAGAAGTAGGCACGAACATTTGAAATTATAGCAAACTGTCTCTTTTTGCTTCATCGTGTTATGCCAATCTGACTTTTGTTTGGACACATGGCAGCTTGGCACCGGGAATCACGATGTTTGCCGGCAGACTTGGATATTCATAGCCCCTTAAATACAAGCGAATAAATTTCTACAGCACGCAAATACCAATTTTTGGTCATACAATGATATTCGTATACAAGATCGAGTTTTTTTCTGCTTCCAGTATCTACTGTTTTGTTTCCTATATGGCCATGTAAATAACACCACGCTTCTTCCTAAAAAGTTAAATGCGGAGCAATAGAGCGAATATTAACTTTATCAACACCCAATTGCAGAAATTAACTCTAGTAGCATTATCGCGTGGTTGCAATTTCTGAACCACAGTTATCTTAATTTTAAATTTTAGTGGCATTCCAAGCCGAGATTTCCGAAATCGTCGATTCCTGTGCAAGCTTTCTCAGAGATTTATTTGGACTTCGTCCTAACTTTATTCCGATGTCATCGAGTTTCCCCTCTGTAAGAACACGGCGTTTTACTTTCGGTTTCTTATCAAGAACAGATTCCGTTTCCCTAAATCTATTTACAAGATTACGAACAATTTCTCTGTGAGGCGCATGGACAGCAGGAAATCTATCTATAAATCGCCGTCTCACTTCTCGATATGAGTTGGTCACATAGGAATCATACATTAAGATTCTGTGTGCTAAAGTACTTTTTAGCATTTTAACACCACTAACACGCTATAACACCGAAACACGTGGCCTCACAACATCCAACTCTGTGCAGCACAAAGACTTCGTCAGTGCACGGAGAGGCGGGAAAGTGGAGGAGAGAGCAAAACCGGTTAGAAACAGGGCGGGTAAATCCCCGTTAAGCCGGCCACGCGTCCAAATGAGAGTTCTGCATATGATAAAGCATAATAATAAAGGTTACAAATTGTACAGCTTTTGAATGCTTCTGAAAAAAATGGTTAATTACTATCTGTTTTGTTAGCTAAAGACAAAAACTGTGTGACATTCTAGGAGTAGCTGCGTAAATCACCATATACAGCAAATCTCAAGATCACAGATAGCCCCGGTATTAAGGCTCAGGAGTATAAATCATGATACTCGACAAATTTGAACGTGAATCTGAATTTGGTGACTGATTGCAGACTCTGTTATTAACCCTAGACCTCCCAGTGTTAATACAAGTTTACATAAGGACGGGAGTGACAGAGGAAATCCTGGAGCCGTTTAGAAGGCGGGGACCTCATCCCCAGTTCATGCCGTGCCCTCCACAAGCAATTTCCCTCCTGTAATTGCAGTGGTATAAAATGAGAGAAGTTTAGCCCGCAATGTTACCCCTCCTGCTGCTAAATGAAGATTTATACTCAACCTGTTTCAGATGGATGGCGCTGCAAAGCCTATTTTGCGCAGCTCTCTCTGCCCATTTATATCGTGTAATGTTGGTAACGGACTTTTCAAGGATTAGCAGCTAAAACGAGAGAAAAAACTGGCGGTGGGTGGAGAGAGGTACAAGAGTGTTGAGCCAAATCCAGAGTACAAAAATACCTTTCGTCGAAAGAGAAAGAAGAAAAAACTGCTCGTATTTCGATGATATACTTCTTTTCTCCAAGCAGTACTTTATATCATATCAAGCAGAAGCTTCCATTAGCTATGGAATGTTTCTCTGCCTATCGTATCCTTCCAATTCTGCTTTTAGACATTTTAACTATCGTTATATACACAACCTGAGATTTATTCCATAATTTAAATGTTAAAATATGTATTACATACTTTTTCTCTTACTGTTAAATTAATTATACAGTCTACAGACAGAGCACAATTATTTATTTTATAACATTTATAAAAATAAGAGATACTTTATAATATTAAGATGCCCAAAATACTATGAATCTGGCGAAATTACAGAATAAACACATATTTTAGTGTAGAAGGATAAAATAACTGTCGAAACCTAATTTTTTCAACAATTTATTGGCTGTGTATTAAACATGAATGTACTAGAACAAAAGTCAGCTATTATTATACCGCGAACTTTGCTAATAGCGGCCCGTCTAAAAGAAAGGCACTATGTGATGAAGCTGTGGGAGAAATTATAGTAATATCTGCCTGGAGCCGGGGTTTTTGCATTGGCTGCTCGGTGTCAGAAAGTCTGACCAAGTACTCAGTCTGCTATCAGCTTCCCACCGAGATAATTCTGGGAAATGTAGCAACGGCAAGGTCGTGGAATCATTTACGATGCTTTTCATAGTAGTATCAAAATGTAAATTACCATTTTCAAGTGTAAACGTAAATTAATGTAAGCATTGTTATCTTTTAGTGTTATGATAAAGCTTATTAATAATGCCCTTAATATTAGTAAACAAAATGTCTTTTTATGAAATGTAATAACCAATTGAAAACACAGGGGCGATTTGATAAATAATTAAAAAAATACAGTCACAAACTGGGTATATAATATCAAAGCATGCTTGTTGGCTGCTAATCACCTTCCACCCAGATACCTCTTCAATGATCAAAAGAGAGAGATAGAGAGATTTGTGTGTCAGGTAAGGACTGTATGGTTGGTAGTTCAGTACCTTAAAACTGTAGCGATCTAAAAGTAACAAACCAGAATGTTTTGTTTTTAATAGTGTTAAAGCCCGTTTTAACTACTGAGACATCATAGGTGGGGACACTGATGATACATGAGATGAAATGATAAACTGGGAAAGGCTTTTTTTTAAAGGAAGGAAGCGTTCCAGGTCTAAGTTTTGGGTACCTCCCCGGTAGCCAAAAAGCTGGAAAAAAAATTAGTCATGGATGACGTCCTGATGGGAATCGATCTACAGACATCCCGCTCACGAGTCCGCGCCTTAACGACCTCTGCCACCCGTGGCGTGCAGATTGTTTTCCACTGTTGTTTCCCCCAACAGGCTGAATGTGTCACAATTGCATCAGCATTCATAATTTCTGCTGAATGCTGCCACATTAATTTGAATAATGGAAAAGGTGCATTATTTTTTGTAATGGATGCCTGGATGCCTGTTTTAACTCGTTCAACTTTTCCTCACCTTTAACATTGCGCTTGAGGAACTGACTCCCTCCTAAATGGAGTGGTTCAGGCGGTAACGTTTAGGACTAGAATTCGGGAGGTCCTGGGCTCATATTCCGCGGGGCGGCCATCCTGACCGTGTGTTTTTTCGTGGTTTCCCCTGGTTCGAGTAGACGAATGCTATGATGTGTCAGGCGAGATGGCTTGCGTTTTGAAAAGCTTTCTGCCCCGGCGTGTGGAATGAAAGCGGCCATCTGAGGAGTTGGAACTCATTGGAGAGCGAACTCCGCTGTGTCTCTGTGTTCTATCTAGAAGCAGGTTAGACACGCGTCGCCGTCCGTGGTTCTTGTATCCCTCCCTCCTGAGAGCATAGGCACAAAAGGCAACGCTTGAGGAAGACTCAAATATCGAAATATCCTTCTCAGACCCCAAGCATTCAATTCAAACTTTGTGATGTGTATCAAGTTTATGAGAGACTATCCCATCCTAGTGATTTTGTTAATTTCTGTGATCACAGTTATTAAAAAAAGCTGTTCTGTATGTCGGCTGAGATTCTAGGTTCATCAACAATATCACAAAGTTGAATTCATATGTTTGAATCAGACTTTTATGAGGTGATACGTTTACTTTGCGATGGCTATTGGGTGCATAGTGGGAAAAATAAAAATATTCTTGGTATACTGTGGATTGATATTTTATGAAAAATGATAATAATAATTTGGATTTTAATAGGTTAGTCGCCGGAAAGGCACCCTAAATTTAAGCCTGGAACGCTTCCTTAACCCCCCAAAATTCTTTTTCGCACACCTATATGGATATTTCTATTCATGTACCTAACATTATTGGTTGGAAACGTTGACTTTTCTGTTCACGTACATAAATTAATAATGCCAACACAACTGTTTAATAAAAGTTTAATACTGTATTATTTCTTTCTAATGTGTATTTCATATTTTATACTGCTTAGTATTGTGTGCAATCAGCCGGAAAGCAGCTTCTTCAGTGTCTTTCAAACTTTTATAAATCACACATTTTCATTCCTGCAGACTGCTCATCTTCTACTGAGGCGGCGCATGTTCGATCCTAGGGGCCTTAGTGCGATTTGTGGCAGACCAAGAGGCGCCTGGAAAGGTTTGCTCCTGGTACTCCAGCTTTCCCTGCCACTCATTCCGTCGTTGCTCCATCATTATCTCACCCCCCATCTTCAACTTCATCATCAATCAGCCGATTCATCGGTGCGCACAGTACAAATGGACTACGCTCCTCCTCCCAGCCTTCCGTGTGCGGAACTTCGATGCCTTGATAAGGCAAGCGAGTTGGCTTTAGGGCACACATTTTCATTCGAATTTGCTGCCTTGCTTATTACATGCTTAGATAACAAACATGTATTACGTCATAACATGAACAATCTTTGTATTAAATTAATTTTTATATTTTTAATTAAATCTATGAAGCACTGCTCTAGCGTCTCATACACTTAATTATATCTTTTTCGTATTATTTACAGAATTTAAAAATCAATTAATGTCTTGTTCGTAAATGTTTCATTAGTACGAGAAAGCATTATATTCATTATATGTTTAAATTTGATATGAGCAAAAACACGTAGCGGAAATTATTTTGATTGACTAACTATGCTCTTTACTTCCAAATTAGCTCCAAAGTAATGCTTCTCATTAAACGAATATGCTCGGTTATTTGTATGGCTTTTTGTTATTTATACATTTTAGCATTATTATTATTATTATTATTATTATTATTATTATTATTATTATTATTGAACCACAAAAATTAATTGTATACTATTAATTAAATGAAATATATTAAATAAATGTAATCATATTTATGAACTGGTTCTTGATAGCATCTGTACATTCCATAAAATAGAAAGAAAAACAGAAAGTTTCAAGTTACATTTGTATTTAAGAAGATGTTCATATGTTTCAATAAAACAAAAAAAATGTTACAATTTAAAAACAATTTCAATGTACTAAGCAAATACAATCAACAAAAAAAAAAAAAAAAAAAAAAATCGAAAGTCCATCAGTTTTCAGTGACTTTGAAATTTAATTTAAATTTTATTGTAGTAAAAACACGTAATGAAAACGTTTTCTGAATGTTATTACAGAGCGCTTTTACATGCATATATAATTTTCACCCATATTAGATTAAGTATTTTACATTTGCTATCTTCACGACAATGCTTTAGTTAATATAAAACCTATGCAACATTATAAATACAGATTATGTTCTGAGTTAATATATTTTAATTTTAAAACAATAGGGAGAAAATTAAACGCCAGAGCACTTTATTTTTGTGCTTTTCAGGTATGCCCTTACTCCTAATGGTCTGATTTCCCTAATTTTCAGAAACTATTTTAATTTTTTTATTTAAATATTATATGCCGAATTTTATTGTAAAAAGCAAATATTGCTGCCACTAGAGTTATTTATAAACTTTTCATTTCAGGCAAACTCCTACTCTTAATCACTCAATTTCTCTGATTTTTATATATTATTTTATTTAAATGGTATATACGGAATCTCGTTGGGAAAAAATAAATATTAACGCCGTAAGGGCATTTTTAAATTTTGGGTTTCAATCCTCCTAATAATAATCTGACATCACTAATTTTCAGAATTTGTTATTATTTCCTTCAATGGCATGTACCCGTTTACTTTAAAACCATTAAAATTGCGGCCGCTAAAGTAATTTTTTAAATTTCGCTTTAATCCCCAATCTTTAAATTTCGGTTTTCAGATATACCCCCACTCCTAATGACCCAATATCCATGATTTTCAAAAAATATGTTTTTTATTTTATTTAAATGGCACATGCCAGGTTTTGTTGAGAAAAATAAAAAATTGCGACTGCTAGAGTGTTAATAGAGCCACACTCATACACACACATATGTATGTAACTTTTTTCATTTTCACTTTCGGTGCTTAGTAGTTAGAATTGTGGAGATTTGAAGAAAATGTTCAAAAATGTTTTCATGGGCACAAACGCAATAATTCCTTCGGAATTCGCTAACAATGAAATCGTGAAAATAACGGCCGAGATAATTAACAACTTTGCCCTCCTATAATGCTTTCTTAATTTTATTCTGACCTTGACTTTTTCAAACTTATGGAACACCTAACATATGTGGTTTGTCATTTTTAACGCGTTTTCTAATGGTGAAATTGCAGCTTTTTTTTTAAATTTTGATTACAAAGAATGCAGTTAAAAGTGAACCAAAATTAAGTCTATGTTTATTTCGATTCTTATGCTATTAGTAACTATGTTAACTTTACTACTCTACTCTACTCTACTCTACTTTGTAGAATATTGTCAACAGTGCTTTTGCTCCTGAGTGAGGTTTTACTTCAAAGGTTTTACTTCATTGAGCAGATCAAAATGAACCCGTTCAGTTGTGATGCCCGTCACTCGCTGTATTTCACGTTGATCTATTTTGACAGATCTTTTGTTTCAATTTTTCCAAGGTATATTGGTTTGTATTGTTTACAGTATTTTTTTAATTTACCCCAAAGATAAAAGTGGCAATGGGTTCGTCGGGGGACCGGGAGGACCACAGATCCTTAGAACTATAGAAAGTGGTGGATATATATCTTTTTAAAGAGGTATGAACAAAGACGGTGGCCACTTATAGCATCTCCTTTACTTTATGCCTTCATTTGTAAATTCTGGGAATGAAAGTACTTTCTTTAAATATACAGAAAACACAGTAAATACGACCAATAAGCCTATTTCGGGCATACTCAGTGCGAGTCTTGGAGTGAACAATGGAAAAATAGCTCCAAGTAAATGGTGGTAGAGTTTCATAAATGACAATTTTTTCATCTGCTGCTTGAACTATTCATTGACATTATATTTTATACTGAGGGGGACCTGAGCAGCAATAATAATGATAATAACTGACCTTCCATTTCCTTGGAAAATTTCATTGCTGAGGCCAAATAACTGATGACGGCCATTGGTGTTTCAGCAGCTCGGCTGTATCCTTAGCCTTGTCCCTTCACGCTCTCTCTCACTCAACCCGATGCAATGCGTGGCTTCTCTAGGTCCCCTCTAGCATCTCTCTCTAGAGTCACACTTATCACCAGCTTTTCGGAAGTGGCGATATTAGCTCCACACCCCTTTCCGTGGAGAGGTTGATCCGTTTGTTCTTATTCCTACCCTAGGCGCTTAATAATTTCAAAGGTAAAATGACGTAATTCAATCATCTAGGATGTACTTTTTCTCTAGGATGCAAATGTTTAAAAATATGCTTTGTGTGGCTAAATATTCCCGAAATAAGATTAACAAACAAACAAATTTGTAAAGACTGTACACATTCCGTTGCCCGTATGTGACAGACAGGACGTGGTTAGCTAAGAAACAATGTCGTTGTTGAATAATTTATTTCCATTGTTTCTGCAATCATTCGAAAGAATACAAAATATTTCATCCTTAAACTACACTTAACTATTTTCTCTAATTTTGTGATCTTTTAGCCTAAGAACGGGACAATATCGTTTTAAAATTAGTTCAACGCTACTTCCTGAATACTATAGCATACAGAAAATTGTTTACTAAATCTTTGGTTTATACCGCCACGGGTGCCCGAGGTCGTTAAACCGCGGACTTGTCAGCCGGAGGTCTGGGGTTCGAATTCCGTCAGGACTGCCCCCCTGCTGAGGTTTTTTCCAGATTTTCCTCAGTCCTCATAAATGGCAAATGCCGAGGAGGTACCCTAAAATTAGGCCTGGAACGTTTCCTTCCTTAAAAATAAATCCTTTCCCAATATATCATTTCATCTCATGTACCATCAGTGTCCACCGTCTGTGATGCCTCTGTAGCAAAAAACGGGCGTTAAACACTACTCATTCATTCTTTGGTTTATGCATTTTAATTGCGCCTACGGTCACCTTAGGACCCAGTAGATCATTATTACTGTAGTGTCGTATAATACACACTGCAGGCCGTATTCTAATCGCATGTTTACTTTCTGTTTGTACAGTGACTGTCAAGAGTTATGTGGAGTTCAGTTTTGCGTTCACGTGGTTATGTCGACCAGTATCTCTGCAGCAAGTTGTAAGTTTTTATTATGTACTTTTAAATAAAATTTATTTAAAGGGGCTAAACTACAGTTTAACATAAACTACAACATTTATGGATTTAAGAAAATAAGAGATCTGAGCACAGTATGTGTGTGTGTGCGCCCACACACTATTATGATCCTATATAGACTAAATTTTAACTTTTTAAACGCGGCACTTTGATAATACCGCTAAACGAACTTTGTCGACTCTCCAATGAAAGCTACTCTCCTTAGGCACGTTATTATGTTTAACTGAGCAATCGAAGAAACTTGAAGTATTTACGAGTACCAACCAACAGCTAATGTTTTTCACAAGAGTTTAAAGGGAGTTGTGAAATAATTGTTCCCCAAGTAACTTCTGCATCAGTTTGTGTGGGAATGCTCCATTAAAATCAGTGCTTCTGCTTGCCACTAAAATATACTAAAAATAGCGATTAATGAGACTGGAACATAGGGTACATTCTTTGCTGCCCTAGGGGCTACGGTAATGCACTATAATTGTAGTTACAAATTTGAGCAGTTTTGTGCGAGGCGAAGTTGGTGGCGTTTCTAAGATCCCCGGAATATTTGTGAACCTTAGCCCGCGGCTGTACTCAAGGAAAGCGTTGTGCTCCGAAATAAATTATAAGGCATTAGCTGTTTATTTGAATTTGAAGTGTTTCATTTTATTTTAAAAGTTTTGAGATATGTAGGTTCAAAATAGTACATTTAAATTCCTTTATAATTTATTTTAATGGTTATATTAACCGCATTAGTGGTGAAAAAAATATTACCATTACAGATTTGAGGCTCTCTCTCTCTACACGTTAAAACACCAATATAAATAAGTAAAACATAGCATGCTTATTACATAGTTCAATTGTCATTTAATTTCAACATTTCTTTGTACTAGACGTTGTAACTATCTTTATTATATGGTTACCAAAGCATAACAAAATTAATACACAAATTATATAATGACAGACATTTCAGCTAAAAATTTTAAGCAAAAATAGTGCCATCATTTTTATTGATAACTAAATAATTAAAATAAAACAAGTTTCAAAAATTTTTTATTGCAAAATATCGTGGAAATACCAATTAAATTTCGTATATTTTACTTTTTACCAGAAAATCGAGGCAGAATGTAACACGAAAGTCTCCTTAAATCTATGGAATGAAATTAAAATAACCTGTGATAAAGACATATATGTGTGTGTGTGGGGGCGTGGGTGTGTGTGTGTGTGCGTGCGTGCGCTCATTCTAGAGAGAAAGGCGAGATCAGGAATGGCATGGTTTAGACTGGGAAGTTGGAAAGATCAAAAAATATGGAATAGTTCTGGTAGAAGAATGTGCCCATTTTGTGGAGGGGGTGAGGCATGGGTATTTTCTGGCAGAATGTACCCACTGGGAACACCTGGGAAAAAAGCTGTTTCCTGAAAACATTTTTAAGGCAATTAGAGGTGAATTGGCATACTGGGACCTGTTTGCGAACCACACTAATTGGTTGAATATGGGAATTTTCCTAGCCAAAGTACGCGAAGCTGGAAGCAATTTATTTCCGGTTTAGAACTTAATAACTAGTGTAATTATAAATTATATGTAATATGTTTCCATTCATATATCTATAAATATAGCTTTTCACATTTATTATTATTATTATTATTATTATTATTATATTTGCATTATGATTTGTTACTCTTTCTAATTATGTATTATACTTTTTATTTATGTGCAAGGCCAAATTGGTGGCGTTTCTAAGATTTCCGGAATATTTGCATAGGCCGCATCTGTACACAAGGAAAGTGTTGTGCTCCGAAATGAATTTTACAAATCTATAGATTAATTTGCTACTATGGAGACTACAACGAAACTAAATTTTTTCATTCCTATGCCAGGAATCAAACCCCAGGCCTCATGGGCGAAAGCCAATTTTTTTTAATTGCGTTTAAATCCGGATTTTACTGCGGAGACTTCACAAGAGATAGACCTTGGTGATAAATAAAATGAAATTATAAGTTGGGAAACGATATTTTAAAAGGAAGGAAGGAGGCGTTTCAGTTCTATGTTTGGGGTACCTCCTCAGTAATTGTCATTTAAGAGGATTGAGGAAAACCTGAAGGGGACTAGTGGCAATGGAACCTCATACCTCCCAATCACGAGAATGTGATTCATTACTCGGGCACTTATGGCGGTTAAAACCAGATAACTTGTTACTAGGCTACATGGGTGGCGAAATGGTGATTAGTTCGCTACTAATGTAAGCTTTCCTGACACGTTAACACTTAAATTGTATAAGTGTGTATACAAAAAGAAAATTGACAAAAATACTTTAATCTTCTCTTTAGACAATCATTTAATAACATAAATTATAGTAAATGCAACTGTAATTGGAAAGGCTTATATACTGGCGTTATTAGGAACGATTGAACCGATTAATGCCATCTCTTTTCTAATAAAAAGAATTAGGAATTCTTATTTCATATATAACAGCAGGAAACAAAAATTGGACAATATCTAACTAAGTTTGAATATCTGTTAAAAATGACAAGTATTTACTGAATATTAATTTTTTCTTGGCCTGGAGAAGAAAAATATGAAATAGGCAAATATGTCTTGAATTTTCTCTTTTTTAAAAAAGAAGATACCTCATTTCGGCATCTCTTACATACAAAATAAATAATTCAGCAGATAAACAGTGTTATAAAAAACAACTACTAGCCCATATAAGTGTGGTGAATAACCGACAATTTATGCATCACTATGACTCTAGAGCACTTCCGAGCGGTCTTTAATATAACCCACCCACTTCTCTAACATTTTAAAATTTTATAAACATTCGCAAACGAAGCTTTAAGAAGTCGAAAAGTATATAACTTTATATAACTATTCTTAGCTGAATACAGAAAGTAAAATAGTTTCTCTTACCTCGTTATAGTAACAATCTTCCAATAGCTACACACAATCGCAAATGGCGGAAATAAAGTTTCAATAGTAAATGATGTCACATTAACTCATTATATGACATGTAAATATAGACTCCTGTAGTGCATTACCGCAACCTGTTGTTTTCAAAAATTAGTTTATAGGCGTTATTTGGCTTAGTCACCTTAGAAAAGGACAGTTACTTAGGAAAATAGGATTTGTGTATATTTTTCATGATAAAATTGCGCACAATGTTTGAAATAAGCGAACATCGTTTGCTTGTTAATTTTAGGCAAAATCTCTATCTCTTAAGTGTAGTCTTGAATGGGCAAACATAGCTTTGATATTGTTCTTTGGGAAATAAAAACACTTGTTTATGACATTATTTTTGTAGCCTTCAACTGTGTTTAAAATTAGTATTTTTATTATTACTTTTTTATTTCGCAAAGCACCTAACTGGTTATTAATTGGGAAAATTGACATTTCTGTACGTTTACAGAAAAGTGAATTTCGCAAAGTCGTCATATCAACGTAAACAAATAAATCATACCAATGCAATTGTTTATTCAAATAATTAATAAAACATATATTCTTTTCTTCCCTATTCATATTTTATGTTAAATCTGCTTAAGAGGTAATAGGTAAAAAATTATAATCAATAGTTTCAATCCTTCTCAATAGTAGAACATTCAAAAACTGCACATTCCCAAAGGAAATATTTTTCTGATTCAAATTTGCATTGAAATTTGGTGTCTTGGTTATATATGTAAAAATTAACATAATTGTTTAATCACCTTAGGTACTAAATGTTTACAACGTCGCAACATTTTCATGCTATAAATTATCTTTACATTAAATTTATATGAATTTTTATTAACTCAAGTAGAGTTTCAATGTGCTTAAAAATATGTTCGCATCTCGTATTTCGAAAGGATTTTTCCCGTACTCGTTTCGAAATTACGGGCGTAGTTAACCTCTCACTTCTACGGAAAAGCATAAGAAAGGAAGATTTATTTTCCTTAATTGAGGAAAGGAAAACCAATATTATATAAAAACTACGATATTTTCCGCTGACGTCTCATATGACACACAATATAAGTTATTTTTGAACGTAAACTTAAATGGTTGTCACTTGACTGTGTTTTTTTTTATTATTAACTAAAAGGAAAGGAAATGTTTTTTAATGGTTTTAATTTTTGTGCAATGTTATAATTATCAAACTTAAAAATAAATTAAAAAAAATTATTCCCATGCCGGGAATCGAACCCGGGCCTCCTGGGTGAAAGCCAGGTATCCTAGCCACTAGACCACATGGGAGACAGAGATGGGTCGTCCAATCTACGGTATACGGCCCTCTAACATTCATGTCGTGCACATGCCTACAAGTACTCAATAAGATATATAGCGCTATTCATTGCAGTAAATAATACGAAGACTAGTATTTTATGCGCAAATTAACTATCTCTTATTACTTTCCGTGACTTCCAGAGAAACACTATTTTCCAAGACGTTGCTTATTTGTTTCCATATTATTATTATTATTATTATTATTATTATTATTATTATTATTATTATTATTATTATTATTATTGAATTAATATTTTTCACAATTTATATTTTAATAGTTCACTAATTCATTACTCTATTGTTGTAGTAATTACCTATTTTTATATTTTAATGAATAGTTTTAGAAATGCACCAAGAAGTATTTGGCGTAATGACATATCTATCTTATGTTATGGTCAAAATTACGCTCCATTTCTTAAAAGCCATCTTCATATGTTAAGTACCTTTTCTATAAGTACTTGATTCCCCATAGATAAGTATATTGTCACAAGCATTGTTTTTTATTGTTTTCATAAAAGCTACATTTTCTCGGAAATACTTGTATGTTTTTGGCGGACTAAACTAAATTATGGCACATTTTATAAAATAAAAATTTAACAAAGGCAAAAACTATTTTATATATTATAAAATAAATATTATAATGAATAAATATACATTTTATTGGAATATAAAAAAATTAAAATAAAACATGCATACCGCAGAATTGCAGTATCGCGCCATTTTACAAATCGATAGTCACAATAATAAAAATACATGAACAGGACTTCGAATAGATTCTCATTCATCTAATTTCCTGGACTTTGCCCCGACATTTCCCGAACTTAAATTCAATCTATCCTATCATCAGAAATCTTTGTACTCAGTTTCTTTCTCGTTAACCACTGCTCGGTATCAGGTGCAGTTGAAGTCTATCTTTAAATCTATGCTCTTTAGATATGTATTTAGTAAGCAAAATTATACGCCTCAGTTTAATATTGTTAGTGTTAATTATTTTTCATAATCATGCTTAAGAAGACCGCCTGTGGTGCCTCAGTAGTGAAAACGAGCGTTAAACACTACTCAAAAAATCATGCTTAAGAATGCTAAAGAGTGTTAACCAGTGTCTCTGTCACTGCAAATTCTTTTCTGCACAGCCTTTTCACGATTTAGAAATAAAATAATCTGCAAAATTTCAGACTAAACACATAATTGCACGCCACTCTATTGTGTGTCGATAGTGATTCAGTTGTTAGAAACAAAGTCGCAATTCCACTTTTTTTTGTTTAATGTTGCAATAGTTGTCAGTTGCTTCATGCAACATTCGCTAATCAAAATAACTCATCAAATACATTGCTAATTGAAGAAATTGAGGATGGTTACAAGGTTTCCGAACTTGCAAGTATGCACCTGATTTACGTGGAAGCTAGGAGGTTGTGCTGTAAGAGCTACTGAAATCCATAGAGAAACATTCCTTAATAGACCATACTGCATTTCAATCAGTTGATATGCGTTTGTGTGAACTGGGATGCTGTAAGATGCAAGTAAAAGTAAAAGTCAGCGGCGGGTATCCTTTTTTGAAACTTTAAGCCCTAACTTGTAAGTTTGAAACCTTTGACCATGGATTCCCTATCTCAAATCGCTTGTCTAAGACTCCTCTATTTTTTTTAGTAGTGTTTTATGCCTGTTTTTATTACTGAGGCACCACAGGCGGTGGACACTGATGATACATAAGATGAAATGATGTATTGGGAAAGGATTTTTTTTTTTAAGGAAGGAAGCGTTCTAGGCATACGTTTAGGGTACCTCCCCGGCATTTGCCAATAATGAGGACTGAGGAAAACCTGGAAAAAACCCCAATAAGGAGGACGGTCCTGGTGGGATTCGAAACCCAGACCTCCCACTCACGAGTCCGCGCCTTAACGACCTCGACCATCCGTGGCCGTGAGACTTCTCTATGTACGCTGCAAATGTTTCGGTGTTGTTCATTAACACTGTTTGTTTCAGGTTTATTTTATATTTGTTTCGTCTTTAGAGTGATAATTAGATTATTTTTATTGTATTAATATTTGTTTTTCTGTATTTATTATTATTATCATCTTATGTTTTGTTATCTTTACTATCTCTCTTATCAATTTATACATGTATCATTATCATATTGGCTTTTACCTATGTATATATTCATTAATTTACTATTTTAAAACCGTTATTTTGTCCCAGCTGAGTATAAGAAAAGTCCTTAAGAAAAGGTCCTAACTATGCCACGGAAGTGAAGCTATTATTATTATTATTATTATTATTATTATTATTATTATTATTAAATCATTGGCTCGGCTAGAAGAACATTTTCTCGAATGTTTAATAGGGTTTGAGATAATGATTAATACAGTCTTACAGAATGAACAAATTGGAACGTAAATGGACCACATGTAATTTCCTGGTTGCAAACTTAAGAAACAATATTGCTACATATATTAATTTGATGTTTTATCAAACCGTTATATCTTTGTATACTCTGGGATCATTCCGTCGTAAAAATTCTAAGCATGGCTTTCTTCGGAAGGGAAGTAGAGCCATGGGTCCCGTATCGTAGATTTACGTAAAAGAACTTCATGCCTGAAAGAAGAGGCCTCTGAGCAAAATTTATCAGTCGTTTCATACCCTGAATTGAATGGAACGCTGGTGATCTAACATGTTAAAGAACGTCCGTACATAAACCTAATACACACACACACACACACACACACACACAAAATAAATAAAACATCATGCCGGCAGTTGCCTACTTATCTATAGCCACAGTGCAGCATCTTATTTGATAAAAAAACTCTAAAGTTATTCATTTTCAACTTCTTTTTAAAGAATGAGTGTCAAAATGTCATGAGCAGAAAACTTGGAATAATAAATAGAAGGCTGCTCCCGTGATCTAGTTTGCGACTACTAATTTGGACACCCTGAGTTCGTTTACCTGTCAGATCAAACTGTCTGGGTAATTATTTTTTTTCGGAAATTTTCCTTATTCTGAGAAGGGGAATGCCAGCTAACTTAAAGGCGCCAAGGACTTGCAGCTCATTGCGGCATCATTAATTCATTTAATTTCATTAATTCCTACAAACTTACATCTATAGTATTTTTATCCATAATCTACAGATGTCGCTAGAAGACCAATGCAATCAAAGTGGCAATAAATAACACATGCAAAATTAACATTAGAGTTAACAATTATTTGCGCCATACATAAAATATTAGTATAGTAAAAATACAGTTAGTATGACCGAATTAAATAGAAAAGCAAATAAAGTAATAATCGCTTCTACTTTTTATTTTATTTTATTCTTTTTCCAGGATATTTTCTAACCACAATGTCTAACTATATTCATACCGATAGGGTTAATCGTTTTAGCCTTATTTACACTCTTCAGATGTGTATAGTACGAGAAAATGTAATGTTTAGTCACTTATTGTTTTTAGAGAAACCGATGTTGGCTTTACTTAAAAGTTGCTTGATGCTATTAGAAACATGGAAACATTAAATCAATAAATAGCATACTTTTTAAAAATGCTGCTTTTAGTTTTGAAAACAGTTTGTCTCGTTACTTTTTTTTATAATGCACCAAATAATATTTGCATTTAGGCAATTAAAAACATCTCAGCTGATATACAAACATGAGGTTCATTTAAAAGATGGCGGCAGGAGGTCAAATAGTTTTGGCGTGTATAAATCAACATATTTTATCTTGTAAAAAACGCATAGTTTCCCGTTGACAAGTGGTTTTATGTTTACAGCTGTTAAAACATTTGGGTTTATATTGAACTTTATATATTTGAACGTGATATGTGATCAAGTTCTTTGTTAAAAATACTTAACCCCAAAAAATGTTTAACAGAGTGAAATACATACTAGAAGAAGTATACCGTGCGTAGGTTACAGTCATACAACCGTATAGAGAATGGTAGAAAACAGAAACTATAAAAATAATGAATAATTTGCACACAAATGCCGGGAAAGTACCCTAAACTTAGGTCTGAAACGTTCCCTTCCTTAAAAAATTCCTTTCCCAATTTATCATTTCATCTCATGTATCATCAGTGTCCACCGTCTGGGAAGCCTCAGCATTAAAACGGGCGTTAAACATTATTGAAAAAAAAAAGCTTGTTATGTATGAGAAACAATATTACGAAATTAATTTATCATAATATGGTACAAAGGTTAATTAAAAAAAAAGGTGCTTCATACAGGGAGGCGAACCTGACCACGGCCTCACTGCACACTCTGCCACGGAGCTAACGGAACACACACAATACAGTGTGTTTAGTGTATGCCATATAACACAACTGCTTAGTTGCTACACAGTTTTGCTGGATAACTTGTGTAGCCAGTAGGACTTGAAGAATTTTGCGTTCAAGAGATAACTCATTTTTTTGGTCGAAGGTTGTACATATTATTTTCAGTTGCATTAATAGGAGATTTATTAGTTTGATATGCTTGCGTCAAATGGACATGCAATCTATTACTGTTTATTATTCTGTTGCTCATATAATGGAACAACTTCCATTCTTAACGTCCTTTATTATATAGGAGAAAATTTTTAATAAATCAGTGATTCGGACAAGGATGCAGTCCTTTAATATATTTGTATATGATATTAATAGGAATTGAAAGTAAAAAAAATCTAGTAGGAATTCATATTAGTAAGAATAAATATATTAATATATACTCTAATATGCTGATGATCTAGCATTATTAGCAGCATCAACAAATAGATTATAGAAATAAATATATCTATTAAATTTAATAGGAATTTTAAGGTTCCAGGTATAAAACTATGGTGTTCCTTGGGAAATATTCATCAAAATTCTAATTAATGACCAAATCCTGAAGCAAGTATCACACTTTAATTACCTAGGAAATTATGTTACTTTTAACGGAGGCAAGGATATCGTTTTTAAACTTCATAAATTCCATGTTATGTGTAAACTATAAATAGAATGTAAAATAATAATAATAATAATAATAATAATAATAATAATAATAATGGAATAATTTTTTATAAAGTTAACATTTTGTTTTATGGCTGTAAATCATGGGTGATTAAGTAGAAAGATTCTAACTATGAAATATATAAACAAAAATTCTAAGTACACAAGTCCATATATATATTTATATATTTATAATTTATAATAGAAACAACTCACATAAGTACAAAAATAGGAGTTTTTCTGCAAAGTTTTGAAGTATCTGAAGTCAACAATTACAAGCGGGAAAAAAAGACGAAATTAGAAAGAACATTTTGAGCGTATGGAATAAATAATATTGTCCTATAAGTTAAAGAGACGTAGAATGACTATTTAAAAGATGACAATGAGACCTGAAAAGGCAACCAAGCAAAATCTTGAGAGGCAGAAAAATAAGAAGTCTTTGTGTGCGGTATCTTTCAGAATTTACAGTATCTTAAAAAAGTAAGTCTCTTAACTAGCCTTCGCCAGTATTTATAGCATCAACTTCGCGTATTAATTGGGGTTTTCTGCGCTCTAGAATGTAATTTTGTGAATATAAATGGTAACGTGCTTCATCTGAGAACATTATTAATTATGGAAATCCATTTGCAGAAATTCACTTGACTTGCATTGGCACGAAATTGTGATTCTTGGACTAAATATACTCTCTACGTTTTCAAATTTAAAAACTTTGTTATTTTATAGGCTGAGAAATGTTTAGACACATATTTTCTGTACAAGACGATGCAGCTATTTCCTTGGAGAATGTCATAACATTCTTTTATTTTCATAGTTGTTGCTCACTTAGAACTTAATGCGTTTTCGATTAGGGCTTTTATTGTCAGAGGTCCCGTTTGCATAAATATATAAAAACAAGTCTTCCAACCGTATTCGTTTGTGAGACTGGTTTGCCCTATAAATCGCCTACACATCTCACTGCATGACTTCTTAACACATAAGTGTCAAGTATAATTTTTCTCTGTTCTTACCACCACGGGTGGCCGAGGTCGTTAAATCGCGGACTCGTGAGCGAGAGGTCTGGGGTTCGAATCCCGCCAGGACCGTCCTCTCTGACTGAGGTTTTTTCCAGATTTTCCTCAGTCCTTATAAATGGCAGATGCCGGGGAGGTACCCTAAACTTAGGCCTGGAACGTTTCCTTCCTTAAAAATAAACCCTTTCCCAATTTATCATTTCATTTCATGTATCACCAGTGTCCATCGCCTGTGGTGCCTCTGTAGCAAAAACGGGCGTTAAACACAATTCATTCATTCATTCTCTGTTCTTGTGGAAACATTTCAGCATTTTTACGTAAATTTTACTTCACTAACATACGGTAAATTATAACACTGGCACACCAATAGCTTGCAGGCCTCTTAACCGCAAACTGAGATGCACTCCGTTCACTGATGTTTTAGCCAAGAGCAAATTGTGAGTATGACCTCGGACCTCTTGGCGCGTATCAGCCTGCAACGGAAAAAAGATTCTAGTAAAAAACTTAACGCTATCACATTTCGGCTAACTTTAGATGATTATTTCAGAAATAGTGAGCATGTATTATTCAATTTATTCCTATTTATCGCACAATGCATTGTTGTACTCATTGCGTAAATAGCATCAATTGCCGCATAGGACATAGGACTAATTTAGAAATTACTACTTTCTTCAGGCAACATCTGGCATCCGCGCTTGCTATATGGCCACTCTCACAGTTCGATATGTTCTAGTCTGGTCTATCCTCTCTTAATGCTGCTAGTGCGCGCCACGCTCAGCTACTAAAAACTCGCGTAGGACTTGGAAGCTAGGAAGAAATGGATGATACAGACTATAAAGTATTATTGCCGTACCCGTTTGGTGAGGTATTTTGACGAAAGGTCAATACAAATATTCAGAACATTTTTTGTTTCCCATTTTGTTGCACTGCACATATAGTTTCACAAAGAATTTGGAAGTAGTACCAACTGAAGCAGCACTATTGTGACGTCACCATGTTCCTGCACCCTGTACAATTTCTAGTTATAATACTATATAGACATTCTTAATGATAAATATAATAGTAACTATATTTTTAACGCTTTTGTAGTTTAAGTTCTATATAAAACATATATTTTTATATATGACCGAAAACTGGTCAGCAGTAATGCCTTAATTCGTTCAAAATATGCTTCAAACAACTGAGTTAAATACAAATTTCAAAGTTAAAAAAAAGAGAGGCCAGAGTGAGAGAGGAATTAGTTTCGAAATAAAACTTTCCTTTTTTCCGATGTGTTTTTATTATTTTCATTTCAATATCCGTTAGAAATGTCTAGAGTGGCCCGATAGGCTAGAAGGGATATCTGGGGAACATATCGATATTATTTGACCGTGGTTAAGCCATTGGATGCCAGTTTGGTGTTGGACTGTCCTTGTGGGCCGGGAGAGAAGGGGGTGTTGGTAGTGAAATATCACCTTGGGGAGGTACAGTAGGATCCTATCACAAAAGTATCACGTTTTTATTCCATTCCTCATCGCTACAAAAAATTTATTTATTCTCGCTTCCAGCCCTTCTTTTCCCTGCGCTATCCGTTACTTTTTATTTCCGTAATCATTTTCACGCTTCCAGATGAATTGAACGTTAGAGAGAAAAGAAATTGTTGGTAAATATGCAGCACTGTATGCTAAGTGGAATTCTCCAGTCCATTGCTAGAAAGGGCGTTAAGCTAATTAATTAAGTTTTTGGAATGTTACTTTTTTCATTGTATTACTCTTATTTTACTATTACTGGAAACAAGTAATGTGCTGTTTCATTTTACTGATCTCATTTCACTTCCCATCTCCTTTTTATTCTCTTTTGTCAAAATATGTTTGCTTGTCAAGATGAGGTCCCGTGTTCGATTCTTTGAAGGAAAAATGTAAGTAGAATTTTTTATCTCCAAAATTTACCTTGATCTTGGAAACGTAAAATTGATGGACTTTGCGCCCAACATGTAACGTTAAATGTTTAAACAAGTATTTGCTTTTCGCCCTTCCCTTATGCTTTCAATGGATTTTGTTTTTCATTTTAAAAGAGAGTACGGGAGTTACCATCTTTTAATGTTGCAATGAATATCGGCGTATTGCGCAGTTTTATACTTTTTCTTTAAGGAAGCTTACTGGGTAGTATAAATTCCCAAGATAATTGTTCCGTATGTCCCATGAGAAGGAAACGGAGTTTCTAATAAAATGCTCTTCAATTTATTAAAACTTCATTAACGATGCTCTAAAATATGCTCTCTTCAAATAAACAAATCGTCAGATGGATGTAATGTTGAAGCAATACACACTAAAACCAAAATTACAATAAGCAAAATGGGATCAGTGCAATATTTCTCTTAATACATTTTAAATTAACACAGCAAAATAAAGACATACTAAATCGAATAAAAACATAACTCAGAATGCTGTATATAAAATAATTATGAAATATACTTGAATTAAAAACAATACCAAATGAAGCACAACAAGTGAAGGAACTGGCCTCTGTTAAACAAAAACATATTGAGATAAGGACACTGAAGAAGTGCAATCCGACTGTGAGGAATTAAAACTAACAGAAAGCTTGGAACGGTGGCTCGCCCGGTCCCCTAACCAGGAGCTGCAAAGCTGTTTACCTAAGGAAAAATTACGAAAAACTCTTTGATGTCAGTGGAATGAGCCGGAAAAGCACTCAGGTTGGGAAGATGATGCCACCTGTTCCAACCAATGAACAATAAGCATCGCTACACGTTCTGAACAATTAGCGGTAGACACTGTATAAGAGAAAGTTCCAGAAAGTTGGATGTCATAACAAATGTCCCGCGTTCAAATCCCTTGGGCCAGGCCATCCTTGGGCTTCTTCGTGGTTTCCCCTGGGAGTTTAGGCGAATGCTAGGATAGATAATGTCTTTCAACGATTTTCGCTCTCTCAATTCATGTCCTTTCAATCCGTTGATTCTGTTGTAGGTAGAAAGTGCCGTGCAAGGGGTAGCTGGTACGATGTGATGATAACTTGCGCTCCACCGACTGATATGGAAGCGGCCCTTCTGAGGGGCTCAAACTCCTTGGAGGGAGAGCTTGTCCAAGTCCGTCCCCCAACGCCCATGGATCCTGTCATGCTGGTTGCGCGATGCCTTCTTCACCTCATCCCTTCTTCCCGAAGGTGCCACCAATCGGAGCATAGGCACAAACAAGTCTGAAATATCAAAATGTAGTTCTCCGAACCTAAAAATCCAATCCAATCCAATCCAATCCAATCCAATCCAAACCAACTCTCCTGATGTTCTTTGGTGTTCATTAGCACATTTTCAGAAAAGTATTTCCCCACCACGAATTCATTTTTATTTTCTTCATTCATCTTTATTTAATCTCCATGTGTGTGTCTTGCGTCTTTCTGTGCTTGTGATGTCTTCGAGGCGGCCCAGAAATTAAACTGACTTCCCATTCAGTAGCTTCAGTGCAACGTGTGTGCACTTATAACGTGTAAGTTCAAATATAATTAGCTCCCCAAATTGCAACTGACCCGCGCATGGGCTTATAAGGGATGTATAAATTCTAATACTGAAGAAGGACAAATAGGCAAAGGAGGAGAAAACGAAGGACCTGTTTTATTGAGAGCTTCTAATTGTGCAATGGTGGTTCTATCGCCGGAAAATGTGGCTGTATTGAACGAGCACTCTTCTACTAAGTCTAAATATGTTAGTAAAGTACTTTAAATGAAATATACTGTAATAAAACATTTATTTCTACAGAGCTTTCACTTAAAAAGTACTCCGCAAGCACGTTGTTTTTTAATCCCGTAGGCTGCGAACGGCGTTCTCCACTCTTTCCTTTAGAACCTCCCTTCTGTCCGTGAATGTTACTTCAACGCAGTGCAGCGGCTAAGCTTCACTACGATTGGACAGTTGACTCTATAGTAGCGCATTTTCGTTTGTAAATGTTGCCACTAATATGAGTCAACTCGTATTTGGGCAGAATTTCGGTTGCATTTCCCTAATCAATTGTCTTCTTACAGAAAAGCAATTCACGTTATTGCGAATACATTTTATTCTACTGCAGCAGTCCTAACAAAACACACTCACTGAAATAGTTAATAAACTGTCCTGGATTTTATAAGATCTTTCATTTGGCATCATTAAATTATTAATGTTTATTTTAAAAATTTAAAATAGAGAATTTTCACTATTATAAAAAGTAGTACATATAGTTAGTTTAAAATTGGAGTTTTCAAACAATCCTTTGAATTATGTACTAAGTGCCAACTTTTGGCCATTAAATATATTAGCTAAGAATTTTATCGTTCAAGAAATGATAAGCCAAAGTATGAATCATGTTTTTATAGTGGGACTGTGTCCTAAAATCGACTCTAATCTTTTACTGGCTTAAAAGGTTAGGTATTATATTTCAATGTTTAGTCTTTATTAAATAAAATAAATTTACACTCGATGGCCAAGATTTTTTTTACTCTTGTTGTATCATAAAACATTCATGTAGAGTAAATAATTATGCTTTTATCAAACTGGAAGGTTATATACAGGGAGTTTATTGTATAGAAGCAATTATCAACATGGTGGTGTGACACTTTATATTAAACCTGACTTAAGAACATACAACTATAAATGTTAATAATTTCTGCTCAAAAAAAAAAATATTGATGCGCTAGCTATAAGTTTGAATTGCTTTAAAATAAAATTGGTGTCATTAAATAGCGCACCGAATGGAGATAAATTTATTTTTAAAGGCACTGGATTTTTTTTTATTTTTTCTGAGTCAATTTAAATTGCCTGTTGTGGTGTGTGGATGCCAATCCACACACCACAGTCTTATGTCTTATGCTACTAATTGTTTAATAAATGTATTGAGATTATAAATTTTTACTGTACTAAAGAGGCAAGGCATCTCTGGATGTTTTAACAATTGTGTCAGTTGATTTAATATCTACATGTGCTTATCGAATCATGATGTTTTACTTATTAGTTTAGCTCTGTTGCTAATTATAACTTAAAAACTAAAATGTTTGGAAAAACTCGTTTTTTAAATGAGATAAGTATTGGTTCCAATGTGTGAGAACGAATATTATTGCATTAAAAAAAATTAAGCGTTATTTTTGTAGCAACAAAACAACTTTTGCGCAAGAATAGATATTAGTTTTTGAAAGTAAGTGAAATTCGCCTCCCCCCTTACTGCAAGCTTTTATTATTTATCAAAGTCGACAATTCTAGTTTAATGCTAGAATTGCACAGAAGTTCATACTTTTACAGAATTTATTAATAAGATGCTTTCATTATTTTTAAATATGCATAGAAAGCTAATAAAGCGTGAATGATTCAAACTTCTTAATGAACTGATAAGAGGAGTAGTTTGTTCATAGCATTTTTGTTTATTTATTTATTTAGTTAGTTATTGCGTGATAGAAATCAAGCGCTGGTGTTAATGTTAAAATACGTCAACATGTTATGTTGGGTAAGTCTATTTGGTCACGATACAGTAAAATCATTGGTACAGACGGCTGTAGAATTTTCGATCTTTAGGAACACTTTTCAAAAGTAATAGAATAATGCTAGGACTGTAGAAAATATTCCATTTGAAGTCATTAGATCCGAGTCCTCGTAAAAGATACAGCAGGCAAGACGAAACGATAATGCGGCCGACAACTTTTTAACACCTTTAAAAACTGCTTTGAAAATAATTTTCTTCCAAAATATACGTAAAACCGTATTATTTAATAACACATGCATAAATAAGTACATGTGCATTATCTTTGTTAGATGGATAAAAAAGTGAATGGATTTAGAGGATATTTAATTTTAAGTTCCCGCAGTGAGTGAGGATTGTTGAATATATTCTTTCTTTCAGTGTTCCCTAAAAAAGAAGAAGAAAAACACAAACCGTTAGATCTGGGGAACGAGGTCATAAATCATGGCCAATAATTCTGGGACCAAATATGCAGTGCAATTCTATCATGGATTGACGAACAGTTTTAAGTTTGTTTTCCGGCCAGTGGCAGAATCTGCTTCATTAAACTTCTGCACTAATCTTAATATTGTTTTTCTTGTTGGAATGGGAATATCAGGAAATTTACGCCTCAATGCATGTCTCATTATACAGAGTGAGCAATGTTTGAGATAACCGCGGAACTGGCCGGCAGCGCTATGTCGGCGGAGGCGAGGTGTATATTCCCCCTACCCCCGCTGCGCGAGGCTTCAGTGTAGCATATAGCACATTTTGTTATGTCACGCAAATACAGTGTATTCAGTGAATGTGTATGAAGTGAAATGGGGCAATACAAGTATTCTATTCCCTAAAGAATATTCATACGTGCGTACAGAATCAGCGCGTGCTATTGGGAGATTATTTCAATAGGAATTTCAAGATGCTCACGTTCCTAATCTGAACATATCAAGGTCATCCACTTTTCTTTGTAGCTACAGGATTTCACGATTTAAATGTAATTATTGGAACAACCTTGATAAAGCTCCTGGTCGGATAATGTTTCTAATTGTTTCAATGCAAACTATAAAAGATATAAGAAGACCCCTTGATATGTTATTTTTCGAACAACATCTCGTCATCCTTCGATTCATTGATTAGTAAATAAATTTCGCGAAATGGGAAGTGTTCTCTATCTCTATAGGGGGGGAAGCATTAAAAGAGACAGTGTACAAAACAAATCCACAGAACTTAAAACTTACATTCGTCAAGAAATTGCTGTCATTTCTCAGAGGGAACTGCAGAGTGTAATGAGCAATTTCCTAAGCAGGTGTCACAAACGCTTGAATAACGAAGGGAGGAGTTCCAGCTATTCCTTGCTTAATGTACCAGAGTAAATTACTTTTCTTTTTAAGCGTTTATGTAATGTATGTTATAAATAATATACGCTATAAACAGTACTATATTCACTGCGGAATTCCTATCACCCGCACCGCCGACACAGCAGGCAGCCTCGCCGACCCGCCGCACGCCACGAAACCGGTTGCTTGAAGGATCGTTCTCCTCTTACCAGACGACTTTCTGTACCTGTTGGATGCCTTGAAGATGAATGTATGACGACGGAGTGAACAATACAACACAACTGCGCTATTTTATGACATCTCACTCCCGACTGCACATCACAAATGCAAATCTCGCTCGCAACTGACTAGAAGATAGAATGGCGCTTCTCGTGCCGGGTGGGCAATCTCGACAAATGAAGATGGGTAGGTCCGCTGGTCGGCCGAACTAACTCGCGGGGATTATAATTTGCTCTCACTGCACTAATCGAAACGTGGAAGTTATATCCTTCAACAAGCAAATAAATGATTCCTGCTCTTGTTTTGAACACCCCCATTCCATAATTTTAGTTAAATAGCTATCAAAACATTCCCTTGCGTTTTTTCTTCTCTCGGCACTATCGCACATGCGTTACATATGCTGTGTGTATACATTTGAATTTGGATAAACAAAACTTAGGTAATTCACTGCAAAGCGCTCAAAATCTATTGCTTCCAACTCAATATGTTTACCTTTCCAGCAAAGTACATGCACAGCAGAGCGATATTGTCAGATTTCAGCGTTGTGTCGCAGTCTAAGGTTTGTTTCGAACCAAAGCTGACAGCATTGTCAGTGTAACGTCGAATGATGAGCTGTTATTGCTCGTGTAACGATTGCAGATAATTCAGTGTAACATATGATGCTTACCGTTGAGGAAGTAGGAAGTACTGGTTTTGCTGGAGGGCGGAGGGATAGTGGAAATTAAAGGTGATTGTTTATTGCTCACAAGTGTTGCTAAAGGGATGTTATTCTATCTACATAGCTTCCATTATGACGAAGTACAATTGTTATTGAGTCTTACTTCGAGGAGCGCTCTTAAAATTCTCGGCCTGACCAAGAAAACAAAGATTTAAGGACTATTTTTTAATTTTTTAACATAGCAACCTTGTGAAGAATTACATTTAGTCCAGTGACCTTCTAACTTTTTAATATTCTCAGTAAAATAAGATTTATACAATTGTGAAAAATAAACGTCTGTCTCAGCATTAGCCGCATTAATCATTTGATGTGATTCTTCGTCCACGCAGCCATTTCTTCAGATTTGGGAACAAATAGTAACCGCTGGAAACCAAATCCTGTGAATATTACAGATGTGGAAGCGAAAGGTCAGCAGTTTTGCAGCAACAATCCCAGAAGTATGTGAAGGCATATTATAGTGATGAAGGAGAAATTTCTTTATCGCAAGGGGTGGACGTTTAACCTGAATAGCGTCCTTCAGTTTGTCCAGTAGTGAAGCGTAACAGTATCCGGTGATGTTTCTGCCCTTCTAGAGGTAGTCTACGAGCACCACACCGTGAGAATCCAAGAAAACCGTAGCCATAATTTTTTCTGCAGATGGAGCAGTTTTTGCTTTCTTTGATGCACTTTCACCTGTTGCCACCCCCTGTTTGGACTGCTTCTTCGTCTCTGGCGTGTAGTAATGAATTCATATTTCATGTACTATATGAAAGATCGGAGAAACTCACTGGAATTGCGTTTATAAATCTAAGTACTCTTGCGAAATGTTCATTTGAATGTGTTTTTGGACCATTTTTAACAAACGCGGCATCCATCGAGTGGAAAGCTTTCTCATACTCAAAACTTCATGTAAAATGCATGGACAGGGCCTATCAAGCTCTGCAATGTCAGCCAACTGACTTACCTTCAGTCGGCAATCATTTAATACGGCATTGAGACTTTTGTCACAATTTCTTGGGTGTAGCAATTTTAGCACACTCTGGACGCTCATAATTGAATGGGTGTAGACCAGACTTAAATTTAATTGTCAAAAAGCAAAGGGGAAGAGATCTTAAATGTGGAATCTAACTCCTTTTCTATTTCTCTTGGTATTAAACCCTGCTAAACAAACTATTTTATCCCACTTCGTATTCAGTTTGATCCATTTTGTAGAAATTGTTAACATAGTTTGTTCATATGATCGTCACAAACAAGTGAATACGCTTACGCGTCTGAAACTTTATAGCGCGCCATCTAAAGCACGATACTCAAGAACTGTCATTGATTGGGCCATCTTCATGACGTCTCTGAATCAGGCCAAGAATATTTGGAAAACTTCTCTTATTTCTCTTTTATTAAAATGAATATCATGACATTTTGTGAGGGCATATTCTGCAACTGCAGAATTCTCCGGCTTATTCAAACGGAGATGTCGTTGATGTTATAACAGAACACTTTTCTACGTGCTTGAAAATAATGTAAATTAAAATTACGGACAATGATGAGCCATTTTCGCCGAAACGAGCTTCATTTTTCTCGTAACATTGTTAAGTCAACAACGCCAAAAATACAAAGAGCGGCATCATAAACTCAGGGTGTACACTTTTCCTATTGCTGCTGAATATAGATTGCCAGCTTCAAGAATCTTATTAAGCTGAATTATCACTCAAGCATACATAACAGAGAGAGAGAGAGAGAGAGAGAGAGAGAGAGAGAGAAAGAGAGAGGTGAGGAAAATTTAATATCATTGTAATAACGTACATTAAAAATCTTCTTCGTTTTCATGCAACAGACAAAACAATGACTTTTGATTTTATATGCTTTCTATGTTTTAAAATTACAGTTTGACTTAAATTAAACTGTTTTAATTTCAATTTTGTCTCCAATGATCAATGTAAAGTTTGTGTAGTGCTCATTTTCTTTATATTAAAACAACACAAAATGATATAAAGCAATTGCTTCAAAAATTTGCACGAAAGTTCATCAGTCTGTCATTCAATAACGAAGTGAATGATAATCGTTACTGGAGAGTGTCTGTGTGATAGCATTTTAAATTCATATATAATTTTTTCCCCATATATGTATATAAGTATATATCTGTGTTGCCATTCATATACTGTTACATTACAAATATGTAATTCTTTTTTTAAACTATTTTATTTAACTTTGTAAAGCAACAACAATCAGCCTGTATAAAGCTCGGGGCAAAACTTCCTGGAAATGCACTTGTTTCTGGCGGTGCATGCTCATAAAGACTCTTGGAGGCTCCGACAAAATGCTTCACAAGCTGAAACTTTAGTTTGCAGCGCGTCTCTACAGAAAATAGCCTCAAATACTAACATTAGGCGCAGGATAGAAGATCGCCACATATATTGTATTGTATTTTTCTTTGATACATAAATCAGCAACTTCTTAGATGGGTCGAAATTGAGAAGCATATCGGATCCTTTAGAGCAAACTTTCTTAGAGTGCGAAATACCATCAGTTTGAAAAAGTTTTAACATTTCCGTCCTCTGAATTACGAAGAGTAACCGCCATATTTGTGAGAAATTAACGGCAACGTGATGAAAAATAATAAATAAACAGATAAATTATTATTTCTTTCTCATTTATATAAGAAGACTATTTATTTCGAAGTTCTGACATGTCTTTCACAAGTGTCCCTTTTCAATCACCAACAGTAATCAGTCATCATTTACACATTCCAATGGTCTCGATGTGGTTTCCATTGTTTTAATGTTTTATGAAACCGCTCACCATGTTCTTCACTCATTGCACGAAAGTAATCAATATGGCTGTTGAGAAAATGTACTTTAACACTCATTTTATATCCTAGATTTCTAAAATAGTATTAACATTTCCTCCACAATTTCTTTATTGCTCTCAGATTTATTGTTGCTAAGAAAGATATCTGTCACATTTTTGTTTGCCAACCACGCTGATTTTTATAACTAGGACGTTGACTGAGGAAAGATCTCATTCTGCATAAGCTCACGAATTAGGGGTCCATCGGAAATACCTGCTGCTATCTTAGCTTCATTTTATGTGGATATTTTGTAACAAGGAAATTTAAACTATTACTAATTCATTATCCTTGTTCAGAGCAGTAACAAATTGCTTCATCAGAGCAGTGGTAGAAGAAGAAACCAATGGTTCATACTTCACATTACTTTTTCCAGGAACTAAATTGCTTCTTTGTGGTCAATTTGTTTAGTCCAATGCTCTGACGTAGCCCTACTGTTTCATTCACAAAGTGAACCATTTATTATATTGTTTAAATTCTTAGAATATTTACTTTATGTATAAGTTCAATGAACAAACAATAAAAACTGCTATTTTCTATAATACCGATTTCTGAAAAACTGCAGCCCAATGAAACGAAGCTAAGGCGGATCTGAGAGATTCCACGTGGTAAGGAATAAGAAAATATGTGCAATTTAAATTCAGAAAAAATGTGTAGATTAGTGTAATAGCTATTAACCGAGGAATTTAATCTAGTCATGTAATTTCTTCCATGTAATGTTGAAGAGCAACAGCGCTAAGCAAAAAGAGCCTGAGTGTTGCAGTGAATTTGACTACGACTGTACGCAGCAGCTTAACGAAGTTGCACCGTCATCTGTTTGGCATTATCGTCGTAATAACGCGTATTACTCTTCACTAATCATTCTGATGCACTTGTAAGTAATTACTGAAACAGCATACAATCAAATTACTACAGGATGATGCTTGTAAAACTGCCTCCTCAAGTCAAGTGCTTTATGTGGAACGCCACAAATCATGTGGAATTTGTTTAAAATCCTCTCAAGAGAAATGTGAGGTGGTTTGGCTCGGAATTCTCGGGTACATATAGGAAGGAAGATGGACGATAGAATGTGAATGGAATGTTACCATGTAGATATATCGGCTGGTTCATTGGTTTGTAAGGCCACGGTTATAAAACGACCCCCCTCCCTCCTTCCGATTCCCTTCACCCTACTCGGAGTGCGCAGGCGTGTTTTAATCCGATATGGAGACTCTTTCCTTTTGCAAGAGTGTCCTCGTAGAAAGATGAATAAAACCAAAAGGGATGAGAAATATTGGAACGGTTATTGGGGAAAGAAAGAAGGAAGGAAGGCGGATCATACGGTAAATGATGATGTAGAATCAAGGAGAAAGAGGGGTTTTCAAAAAAAGGAAGACGTGTTCAAAGTATAAGCGAAAATAAGATGTTGATGGAGGAACCGGAAGGAAAAGCGAGTGAAAAGTTTGGCAAGAGAGAGCGAGTTGGGAAGAGTAGAGCGTTTTAGCCAGAGTGGGAGACCTTGTTATCGAGGAGAAAGAGTGGAATCAGTGGCGGATTGCAAGTATTCCTGCTCTAAGAGAATCAAGTACGATGAGATGGGTTAAACTTTGACTTTTATGTTTATTTGTATGTATTAATATCTTGAATGTTTATATCTCATCTATAAAAGGGAAGTAATCGTTTCGGTTCCATGTATTTACTATCCAAGTCTCACCGTGGCGGACGCTTAACATTTAATTCAAAGTTATATAAAAATTGGCATCTTAAATACCCCCCCCCCTTTTATATTTGCTCAATACAGTTTTACAAAATTTAATGAAATTAACATTTTTTTTTAAATATTTGCCTTTTTATGATAGTGTATCTTTAAGTAAAAATCATAACATTGATGCTATATTCAAAAAGTGTATACACGTATACACATTAATTTTAATGATAACTATCAATGTATTGTAACGCAACATTACTTAGTTTTAGTTTCTGAATGAGAGGGAGGCTATATTTTACTTACATGTTGTCGCCTCATTAGGAGAAATTTGAAATTCCAGTTATGATTCTTTCTTTTTCTAAAATTTTCCTTTTTTTTTTTTTTAGATAAATGAGTGCAGGGAAGGTTTTTTTACACAACTAAGGTGTTAAGAAAGACATCAGTACTTTCCTAGTCTTCTTTAATGGTCCAAGCTATGTGGAGTTAACCTGCAGTTCCACAGTATATACAACAGGAATGACTTGGGTATTTCTGGAACTGCGCATGTCAGGAAATTGACCATAAATACCTGTATTCTCTTACAGATGGCTCTGCCTAAAATAATAATTGAATACGAACCGAGAACATTTATTTTTAATTAATATCAGGTAAGTGCATGCCATTGAGATTCTAATAATAATTATTGCCAAACGTAAGCATTTTGAAATATTTACTATTGAAGCTAAAGTTTAATCCATCAAGTTGTTATTAGCTTGGCACTATCCAATCCTGTGAAGTAAAGCTTACGCCTGTTTTACTGGCTGCACAGGTTACGGCAATAATGTAACATGTTATGCAGAATCGAATTCCTCTATCAAATGGCCCTAAACGTTCCAAGTTCAGGAGAATATTAAAAATACTGAAAATTATTCCACCGAATAGTAAATTATTTATATTGATACTAAAAAAATCGCATGATATATTTACTTCAATATTATTATTATTATTATCATTATTATTATTATTATTATTATTATTATTATTATTTCAGGTTAGTCAGGATATTCTTATGTGTTAAAATACTTCCATGAAAATTAATCAGAAAAATTAACAACTCGATGTGGTATTTGTGCAGTGTAATCTGCTCTTAGATAATTATTTGTTTTGTACGGAATTTTGGCAGAATACCACTCATATCTCTGTATGATATTCTTCTCTCCTTTCCCTACTTGATCATCGAGTAATGGGTGTCATATGATAAAACTGCTATAGCCTAAACTATACGCTTTCCAGAAATCTGCCATTTATGATAACTGCAAAACTAAGCTACGCTCGCCAGCTCCTCAATCTAATTATCTTTATTTCAGGATCGCTATAATGGGAAAACGATATTATACTTTCTCATCTATAGACAAAATAGAAATTTAGGAGAAAAAAGAATAATAGTAGTGCTTAAAACTGTTCAACTTTCGTTCAGAAACCACCAATAAATAATCAAAACCGAAAACCAGATAAAATACAAATTTTTTTACCTTAATTACTGTGCTATTCTACATTATTACCTTTTATTGCAATATCAAATATTTTGAAAAGCAAAGGTGTATTTTCATGAGGGTTAAAATTTTAATCAAACAATCCGTTAACTTCCACATTTACTATTGAATGCTAAACACAATCTAGCTGTAGTGATAAGCGATGTCTAACAGATTCATCGAGAACTACATGCAACTCGGAGTCGAATTTTAGGAATACAAACATCAAAGGTGCCGACACAAGCTGTCCATACTGCATATACTGTGATAGTTGGGTACTGTCGTCAGGGAAACTATAGCGATACACATGAATGTTCTGTCTGTTCTATGTTTTCGGCTTACCTATTTGAAAGCTTGCTCCCGAACAAGTATTCACCTTAAATTTGATTCTAATTTACTTTACACCAATAAGTTTTCATAATACGTTTCTATTACTTTTTGTTTCCTCATTCATTGTTTGTCTCTATATATTCAAGAACAAAAGAACAAATGCTGATAACAGTACTCTAAGGCTTTATGCTCCCCATGGGAAGGCCTCGTGAGCCATCATGGGTAATGTATTCATTATGTATTTGTGTTATTGCAACTGTTCACAGTATTGATAAACAGTAAGGTGTATGTCTTGATTGCAGCAAGTACGATGTTCTGTTGTTGAAACTATAAAAGGTATTATCTCTTTTCGGTGTTCAACTGAAAATCGAATAACGTTTGAGTACATTCCTATTTGCTTATATTCTTCCTATTAGCGAAATTCTTAATGTTGTAAATAAAGATGCCTCGTACTATATACAAATCTGTATTATATCTTGAATGGTTTACATCTGGGTACACCAAAAATTTACGAATTCACATTTCTGATAAAGTGAATGTCTTAAATGTATTTGCACTATAAAAGCAACATTTCCAAGAGAGTGTTTACATTTGACGCTTAAAGTAAAAATAGTATATATAAATGATGATGAGATTGGATTGTTTGGATTGATAGGAACTTCGATATTTCAGCCTTTATCAAGGGCTGATTATTTGTGTCTACGTTCTCAGTGAAGGAACCTGACATAGATGGGCTCCTTAATAAATTTCCAGATAGAGCACCCCAACGCCACAGGAGCCTTTCTCAAAAGAAGCCCGAGCTCCTCAGAAGGGCCACTTCCATGCCTGATGCTAGACAGATACTTTGCCAAAGTGCAAGCTACCGTCACACCGCACACAACACCCGCCCATGTCTCCTGGCACTTTCGATCCAACGGAATGAACTGGGGAAATTAACATACTTAACCTACATTATACTATAATAAATCTAACATCCATCTATACAAGGCCTCATCGCATTTTCCTATAATATTATTTAGTTTTGATATTTACTGTTAAGCCATATAACTGAAATTGATAAAACTAGGATGTTGAAATGAAAAGTTATTGAATTTAGTAACATAAAACCAGAATCATTTAAAACATAAATATTTAAAAACTTGAAATAAAAATAAATGACGCCGTTGATAACTTGAGAAGCCTTATTATAATCATGTGCAGCCAGGAGTTAGTTTGAGGGAGGCTTTGTCAGCGAGTGGTTGTGCATTTATGTATTACTTATGCTTTTATTGTGCGTAAAAGAGTGCTAATTGTTCTTCCTTAGTTATGTCACTGCATAAATGTAATCTTGAAGAACGATTTTTATGAGCGATACCTATTATTTGCTCCATTAAGCATATCTCATTTTCCTGCGAGGCAGACGTCTTAAGCATTCCCTGAGTGGGTTTTTTTCACATAGGACGGCATTTAGTTTCCTAAACCCTTTTCGGGATGGAAGTAGATACTTGCTAATCTGAGCCTTTGCTCTTATGCTCGGCTGCAGTATCACTGGTAGGGCGGCCTAATTCAACACCATCCTCCGCAACTCTGCAGACTGGCAAGGTGCAGGAACTACACCACAGCATAACCATCTCGTGAATCGGAGGAACAACCATCTCACTGAATCCAACCTACCCAAACGACTGCCCGAAGTGAGGGGTACAGATGTCCTGTCCGACAAACTTCTAACGTCAGAAGTAACACAGGTGCTCAGAGTCTACAGAGTTCCCACTCATACGACAGGACGATACATATATGAAAACGGGTTTTTTAGAGAAGCGGTAAGGCGATTCGCTAGAAAATACCCTGGCAATCAAGTTCCAGGTAGAAAAAACCTTTAACCAACTTGTTATAACATTGCGAATCATAGGATCTCTCAATGAAAAAAAGCGTATTCCGAACCGCCGCATTCTTACGGAAGAAAAATTTGATGAAATTTCCTACGCAGATACAGCAATCTATTGCCGCTGAGGGGCATCGTTTTAACGCCTCTTATAGCACAATTTAGTGTATATTTTTATCGTCAATTAATACAAACTTTTCGAAACAGCCTCCTTGGTCTAGTGGTTAGCGTTGCTGACTGCTGACTGATGCCTAGGAGGCCCAGGTTCGATTCTTGGTACCTGCTAAGGAAATTTTCTAAATTAAGGAGGTCTAGAACGCGGTCCAAGATCCGCTTGATAGGCGACCGGCGGGGCGCGAACATGCTGATCACATGCCCCCCTGCAATAATGCCCCTTATCAATGAAATCATTAAACGGAGGTAGAGGAAGAATAGTCGCCGCGGCAGGCTAAGGCTCGTCCCGGGTTGTAGTGCTAATGACAAGGAGAAATCTTTTTGGATGAAGAGGAAACAGCAGATTTGAGCTGCTCCTCTCAAAGAACTAAAGAAATAAATACAGAAATATTTTTGACATTTGAAAGATATCCAGTTGCAATGAGTGAAACAGATTTGTCTCTGCCAACTCGTAATTGACTATTCAACCTATTTTACGATTAAAAATATGCCGGTTATTAATAATAGTAATAGAATGATTTAATTAAAGTGTTATTATTTTCATTTACTTTAAACTGCAGCTCCTAAAGGTGGATGTGAAGTGTGGGCAATTTAGCAAATCTTACAAGTATATACATAAGTGTGGAGTGAGGATTATATATATTAGTAGTTGCAGTCTTAAGGAGTGTGTCACAGCTTCTCATTGGAATTTTTGATACTTAACATATAAAAAATATACAAAAGTATTTAATTTTCCGCCCAAAAGTTGAGAAAAATATGATACCAACATCATTATCAATAACATGGCTTATGCTAATCATTCCGTTCCGGCGATGTTCTAATAGGAGTCCATCTTTATCAAGTTATTCCTACCACTCGCCTTATTCTTGATTTGTACAGATGCGTTTTCTTAGATATCCGGCTATTATTCATTCTAAATAGAAGACCTGTTCTCCCTTTTTAATTACTGTATATATTATCTTCGATGTTTTATACATGCATATCCTGTCATGTCTGCGTTCTTAATTTTGTCAATTAATGTACACCCTTTGAAGCAGGAAATAATGCTGCCTTTATTAATTTAATATCTAAAGGCTGCAGAGCTATATTTATAAAGGCATTAGATTTGATAAGGATAATTATTATGTATAGGTATAAGAAATGTTTTAGAGATAGGTATCCGAAATAGAAATAATTTGTAACTTGTAACTTACAAAACGGTTTTGTATACATTTTGTGTAAAATAGGTGAGAAAGACGAATATGTATACCTGACTCCACTCACTGACCGCCCCTTAGACAAGGCTGAAGAAAGGATAAACTATCTTTTGTTAGGTCACGAACCTTCTACCTAGGAAATACTTAGGAGTTGACAATAAGAGAAACATGTGGCCGTAACGGGACAGTATTTAACAAAGTCAGACTTAAAAATATTTTAAGAGAAAATGAAAATGTCAGAACGGAGACGAAAATGTTTTATTACAGGAAAGCCGAAAACACACGTGCTTAATCTCTAGGAACATTTAGAAATCTACAGACTAAGGAAGGCATAAGATTATCAATAGAAATCAGAATGTAAGGAAAGGGCCGATATTTATGACAGCTTGTTCTGGGAAAATTCAAGTTCGTGGGAAGACGTTAGATCAGGGGGGAAAGAATAATTCTAGCCAATGGTCTTCGGATAAAAGTTAACGAATCAGGAGAACTTAGATATAAATAATAATTTTAGGATAACCAATGATGAAAGTACAACACGAAAATAGATAAAATACGAGGGAATTTAATTTAGCGAAAGGCGTGGCGATGTAGTAGAAAAACTAGAGTACAGAAGTCAGAGGGAGATTCACACATTCGGTAGAGACACATTCAGAGGCACATTTTCACACTCGTAGAAGTCGGACATTCATAGATTCACATTTAGACATTCAGTAGAGATACACTCACAGATTTACACACATTCATAGATTCAGAGGGACATTCAGACATCCAGATATTCACTCAGGAAGCCAGTCTAAGAGAGTAGCGAAGTCAGCGGCGAACGGTTAGGAAGTACTCTACATGTGAATAAAATATTATAAACAAAGTCAACCTGGTGTATTTTTGGGCAACACATTTCTCGTTCCCGTGGATCTATACTGATTCTGAAACACTCCAGTGGACCCTGAGACAAAATTCAACAGAATTGGAGCAAACGACGTCATCAGTGAGCAGCCCGGCCCAGACTTCGAAACCACGACCAGTCCAACACTACACTACACCCCCGCACCCACCAATTCCTGCTCCACCCCCCCCCCAAAGTCCTCATCAGATTCTCACTACACTACACCCCCGCACCCACCAATTCCTGCTCCACCCCCCCCCCCAAAGTCCTCATCAGATTCTAAGTGTCAATCGGAGAACTTCGGAAACGTTCGAAAACACTGTATTCACAACGCTTATGCAGCGACTGACACACTGTAGTGGATACTTTGCCTGCTAACTTAATAGTCACAATCATACGCATTTGAAAGTGAACATTAGGGTTCAGTAGCGGTTTAGATGGCACTGCTCTTCTGCGTAAAATCTTGGGCTCAAAACCCACAAAATATTTTTGTTTTATTATTGGTTTTATAGTGTATATATATATATAGCCTTAGTATCATATTCAATTTTAACGTATCATCTGAGTTTTATGGCATTACCTATACACATACTAATTAACGAATTCTTTACAGATAACTAAATAAATGAACAGAAACATTTATCATCTAAAGTGAAAACACAAATTAATATAGGGTGTATAAACCCTCAGCATGTATATATACCCTCAGTCTTCGGGGCATATGATATTATATTTCTACAATAGTATGGACGAGAGGCTGCAACATCCCAGGCTTTTTGAATTTGTGCCCATAAGCCATTTTTTGTCCTTAGTGCATCTGCAGGGAATGCATGTGCAGATAATCCGTTGCAAATACCGAAGGAAATATTACAATATTCATTATAATATATATATATATATATATATATATATATATATATATATAATGTTAGCGTTAAACCTTCTGTGTATGGGAAACAATTTTACGAAACTAATTTGTCATAATAGGTTACATAGGTTTATGTAATAAAAGTGCTTCTTGTCGGGTGGCGAACCTGCGCTCTTGATCACGGCATCACTGCACACTCTGCCACAGAGCTAACGGAACACACACACATACTAGTCAGCCTTTAGTGTGTGTAACATAGCACAGATGCTGCAGTAGCTACACAGCTTTGCTGGATACCTTGTGAACAGGCGATATAACGAGTGTGAATTACTTTTTTTTTTCTTTCTTTTTCAAAAGGTGTACACTCTTTGACATATCTCAGGTACATCATATCTGCAGACTGTAATTTTATTTCTCTCCTTGAATCTAACCATTCATATCTCACTTTCGCATAGAGGAGTGGATGTAGCTAATTTTTTAAAGAACTTTTAGTTTTGTTTCTAATTTTTCTTCCTAGAGTTCTTTTCACCGTGCCACATATGGAACGAACTTTTGATAACTTCTAAAAATATCATCGTCTCTTTGGTATCTTATATCACACTCTAGACAGCTGAAATATGACACAATGTGCTGCTAATTTATGGACTACGTAGATTTCCCTAAACAATCCCAATTCAAGTCATTATAAAGCGTCTTTGTTGAGATTTACTGCAACTGAGCGTGTAAATCCGCCACTGAATTGGTCTATAACTTACAAAGATGAATACGGCGAATATATAATGAAATGAATGGACGAGGAAAGAAGGGAGAAGGAGAAATGAAATAAGATTTGGAGGCAGTGGGAATAGGAAGGGTTGGCAGAAAGACTGTGTTGTCGAGATAAGGACCGCGTCCTAGTTAGGAACCTTCTTTCCTTCCTTCTGTCCTTGCACGAATACTAATTGAAGAATTGACTGGGAACAAGGAGATATTGCGGCGCATGCGTGTAAGTGACTCTATGCAAGAGTCGCTCTCAAGTGTTGGAGAGGAACACCTAAGTGGATGTTCAGCTGCCCAATGCTACAGCTGCGACTTGGAGTCTTGGACTCTAACAAAGGAAAATGATATACAATTTTGTTCAGGAGTGAATATCAAAGGGAATACTCTTCATTATTATATAATCCCTTATCTAGATCTACTCATGAGTGGTGAACTTAAAACGGTTCCTTGCAGTTCACTTGAGAAAACACTATAGCCATCAATTAGAACAAACCCTTTTTTTCGATTGAAAATATTTATAAATAGTTGATAGTATGTACAGAAATTCTTACGAGTCCAGGGTTGTTGTTGCCACAGTACCCGATGAATAGCCTCTGCTAAATAACTGCTAGAGAAACTTTTATAAATATTTCAACTTTGAAAATTCCTTCTTGTCAAAGTGCCTGAATGGTCTCCAAAGTCAACAGAGATTTCTGTTACAATTCAATTTATGATTTAATAGGGCAAGTTGAGGATTGGTCCGAAAAGCTGCAAATTTATTTGAATGGATTTGAAGGCTCTATATATTAGTTCTCAGTGTGTTTCTAAAGAACGTTTACAGTGTTTAAGTATTGTCACGTTATTATTTATCTGCCATCGCCTAAACAATTTAAAGAGAGCTATTACCAAATTCAATAGTAACTGTAAAAGAGTGGGATGTATTCAGAGCTCTAATCACTTTAAATGTAACACGACATTGTTCTAAATAATTAACCAATAAGAAATTAAGGAAGTACTTTTAACTAATAATTGTTATAAAACAAATTATACTGTTCCTTTTATGTTTAAACTAGTTAATTAATATCTACTTTACATCTTTGAGCAATTAACAAGTTCTATATCATTAGATGACCCTGAGGAAAATCAGGCTCAATTGCACGCCCCTCGAAGGAAGATAAGATCAAAGGAAAAGCTTAACTTTTAAAAGACGCTAATGCACCATCTTCTCACGCATGCGCGTAGCTTAACTTTTTAATTAACACTTCTCCCAGGCACATGGATATGTTATCAACATAGTATAACTTCCAAATTTATGCCATGCCAAGTATAATAAAAGAAGTTAATTGAAACATTTTTCTACGTGTCAAAATATTTTAATTAACCGTTTTCCCGTAACGGGTTGTATTTACCTAAGAGCCTAATTGCCCCAGAAATGTGGAACAGCGTATTCAGGTTCGGAGGAGAGCGCACTACCCCAAGACCACCGAGGCCGTTTTGACTTCTTTTACATTGCTGTAACGACGTTTACACAACACCCGCTGCATGCTCTTATTAGTTTTTTATGTTAGTCACATTGTCGAAATTAGTCGCCAAGAGCCAAAGAAAGTGAGTGATTTCTAAACTAGTTGTTTTGGGGAAATCAACGTCAAAAATACAATATTGTTAACAATTCACTGAACAAAGGTGCAGAGTTTACAGCAAAACTTAGCAGCATACTGTGGTAGAACAAGACATCATGGATAATGATATCGCTCATTGTAAACAGAATGAAATAATAAAAGTATGCGAGATTGCACTTACTTAGGAATTAAATAGACGCAGCAGGTAAATAGGAGATACAAAAGAGATCAGCTTTGGCAAAGGCAGAAGCAGCAATGATGGCTGTTACAAGATGTCTGTATAAAATGCCAGAGATGGAGGTGAAATGGTTAGAAAGGGTATATGACTCAGTGATCGAGACTGACTCATATATGGGGACTTGAAAATGGGTCGGAAGTGGTGGACCTAGTACAGAAGATGTTTTGTAAGGAAGCTCTGGGGTTACAAATGGCAACAGCTAATGAAGTGGCTCAAATTGAAATGGGAAGAGTAGCAAGGAAAGCATTGATTACGGAGACAGCTTAGAAATACGGTAGCAGATAATTTGTTTAAAAACCGTTTTAAAATACCAAGAAACGAGTTTACACACCATGGGTTAGTGAATTAATAAATAAGTTAGAAAATAATGGATTGGGTGATGTATGGAGAAAAAGAGAAACAAGAGAAAAAGGTTTTTGTAACGGTATTAAAAGAAGATTTGGAAATATTCAGATAGAAAATTTGTTCAGTCAGATAATCGAGAAGTCAATAGTATTTTACGTTCCAGTTACAAACAATTGGGTATTTGACAACACCAAAAAAAGAGGAAAGGGGGGATAGCATGGTTAAGAGCTGGAATGTGGAAGCTAAAAGAGCAACGAATCGGCTTTCCCGCAAGGCTAATACCCGCTATGCGGGGGGGGGGGGGGGAGGCAACATATAATGCAGGGAAACAAAGATTTGGAGAAAAGAAAATGTATGGACTAGAACGAATAGGAATAGTACTATAAATCAAATTTTAGACAGAAATTGTAAGAGCATGGGGGCAATATTTAGAGAAAATAAAAAATAGATGGAAATGGACTGCTTAAAGAGAGAAGGAACAATAATGTATGTCATAAATATAAGAACTAAAGCTTATTATAATACGTAATAGTTAAATTAAGCGATCCGCCAATCTGAACAGCTGTCATGGACAACTTTAGTGGGTAATCTGATGGCACATGTAGAGTAATTGAAATATTTTATGTTGGTACCTTTAGTTGGGTCGGAACTTGGTCCCCTGTAATTCCAGTAGGTTACTGCTGATGAACCAGGGTCTGGGGACTAATGCATTCAAGGTAGAAAGGTGTGCTTTGTTTAATTATTTATAATTTAGATAAAGGCGTTAGTATAAAATCAATTTTTGCACTAAACAATTTTTGTAATGTTGAACGGTTATACCTAAAATGTACTGGACCAGATAGATGGAGAAATCGTATTTTTATTTTGTATTTTATTAGCATTTAAATAAATTCAATTTCAATAAAAGTAAACTTTTTATTTTAATTTAAATTATTCATATTTTTGGCCCCGTATCACTTTTATCAACAATGTGATAGACGTAAAACCTATGAGAACCTGCAGTTGGTAGACGATGTAACGTTTCTACTGCAATGAGTAACAAAGAAACTAAACGAAACATATTTTTATGCTAAATAAATAAAATATTATACTTGCTGTAGCCAGAATTGCGGCTGGGGTCAGGAATATCAAGAAGTTTGTCGTGAAAACACCAAAGTTTTATATACCAGGTAGGCATTAACCTTATCCATTCAACATTTTGCATAATCAGTATGTAATAAATGACTGTAAATCTGCTTTATAACCCACCAGCAGCAAATTGTGTTCGATTCAAGATTCAGAAATATGTGCGAATGAAATACAAGAGCAATGGGGTCCTATTAATCACCCAAATTTATACATAATTTGATGAACAATGAGGAAAATCCTCCAAAATACCTTGATCTCTCAGGTGCTCCTTATATTCCAATAAATTCTAACAAATTTCAAACAAGAAATAAAGGAGACGCATTTAAGAATCTTTGAAAACATTGGCAGCATAGCAAGAGCACTTTTTCAAAATGCAGAACTACTTTAAATAAACTTAAATTAACAGGTTTATAATGTAATAATTTCAAGCATATTTTGTGATGAAATACAATTTACTTAATCACATAACATATTTAGAAGGAAAAACATATTTAGAAGAAATTTACAATATTTGTGTTAAACCATGTTGTAGTAACTTTCTCTAGTAGTAAATAATTTATGACTGTTTATGCGAAGTTGTTTGTATACACTAACTTATTTCTTCGCATTTGAGATTAAATGTATTATTTATCTAGCTTCACATTCATTATTTGTTGTGTAAAACTTTTAAAACAATTTTCCAAAAAGAGTGATTTGGAATATGGAGCCTTCTTCCAAGTGCCGCCCCAAATGTAACTCCATATCATAATTCTTGCAGACCCCATAATAATCTGATTTTATTTTTGAGTTCGAAAACGAAATCCGAATTGTATAAGTAGCGGCGTTAAATCAGTTTCTTCATAGAACAAAACTGGTTTAAGATGCCATTACAGTGTTTAACTCCTAAGAGACAGGCCATTTTTTTTGTAAAAATCGTATGCCCCATGGCGAATAGGGACAGAAAAATCATAGATTTTATAACTTAATATAATTTTATATCCATGCTTTTTCTACGATATCTGTTCTATTTTCACAAGCTTAGCAATAGTGTGTCTGTTTATTTAAAAAATTTAGGTGCCTCGGAAATTTCTCCTTTTTCATGGGTATAACACCAGTTCTCATACCGTTTTCATTACGTAGTTTCAAACGTTTACTTATTTTAAATGAACTCCACATTTAGGCATCATTATTAACTATGAAATTCAACGCATTAACCTCTGCTAGCTACGAAGCAAAAGTGACGCACGTTAATTTTAAATTAATATCAACTGAAAATAGAAACTTATGTCTCCGTTAGATAGGGGTACTACAATCCCATTTTTAAGTTTGACATCGGCAAGTCCAATGACTAGGCGCGAAAAATTAACTAAATGGTTAGGTAGGGTGATAAAATTCTAATAAGCAAATAGCAGGATACATAAGGTGACATTATTATGGTCAACCCAATTCTTAATTCCCTCACAGTTTTAAATGTAATTGCAACTATTGAAAGAATTAACATGTTTCCAAACTATATTGGCACAAAACCAATAGTTTACAATAAAATTGCTATACTTTATAATAAATTATAAAATACAGTTTTAAGCAAATTTTAATACCAACAACTCACAAATTATTCATTAATATTTCAAAACAAATTACAAATGAACAAAGGTTTTGCATAAAGAGATATCAATTTTTGTCATCTTTAATGGTTCTATACTTTAGTCTTGAGTATATAGCATAAATTGGTAATATTGCGCTTTCAAGAACTAAACCACGAAATTCATTACAGCGCAACTAAAAAAAAAATGTTACTAGGTGTTAGAGTTTCAGTTTTAATCCATTAATGAAAAAAAAAAAAAAACACTTTTGTGATTAGAAGGCGCAAACAGAACTCTAAAATTCAAGTATCTATGAAAAGGGGATGCTTTTTATTAAAATTTTTGAATAGCTCTACCCATTTCAAATCTTCTCTCATTAGAGCGGTGTTCCAGTCTTTAATCTTTTCGAGGGTGACATATACCCCAACATTTGAAATTTTATCGAAGAGATATGAATCATTTATTTGTTTCCTTAACAATTGCTGATAAAGTTAAGTTATTTTGCATCCGCCCCATTCAATCACTGAATTTAATCTCACCCTATCCAAAATACTAATTTTAATAAGAGGAGAAGACTGCTGCAAAATATATTCTTTACAAGTTGATTAAAAAATTCAGACATGTTTCTTAAAAATTGAAATACTAGCCAATCTATATTCTGATTACATTTTTATATTAATACGAGGAAAAGAAAACATAAACACATAAAATACATATATGAACTTTGAGGTAGAAAATAGGAATTTTGCAATATATATAAGGAAAAAATAAAATTTCTTTATCTTTTTCATTCATTTGAATTTGTCAGAATAGCGCATGAAAAGAACTACAGCGAAAATAAGTATGCATGGTCGCCCTAAGGTAGTGCAGTCAAATTTACTTCTTTACCTCCCACCTGTATTTATAAAACCTTAAGATATTGCAATGTAGTATACTCTCTATATAACATGTTCATGAAAATACTATTGTATAGATATATACATACTCCTACAAATCTCATTCTTTATGGTAGGAACGCGATTCGCGCAGTTAGAACATACGAGAAATCAAAGAGATCCCGACGTTAATCTTTAGAGTGTAGTGATAGTACACTCGTATGCACGACGATGTCAACAATAACTCAAATGACAAAGCTCTCAACATCAAAGAAATGTGCTATATTGTTACTTATACGAAATGAGCACAGCTACTACAGGAGGGCGGAAAGTAGTTCCTTACTGGAAATCGTTCGCACATTTTTCAATAGGCCTACTGTAATGAAACAAGTTTTATTGTGGTGCATGAAATGGTAAAAATCTTCTACAGTATTAAAAATCGACATACACATCAGCATTATGCACCCATTTCTGTAATTTCTTAAGTATAATCTCTACTAACTTTAGCAGACATTTCTGAGGTACTTCGGCGATAACATGGCGAATCCTATCCTTCCTTCAGTTCATCCAGAGGGTTTGTTTTAACAGTATAAACTTCATCCTTCACCCATCATCACAGAAAGAAGTCACACGGAGCTATGTCAGGATTCGTACGGGCCACACTTGAGGAACGACGACCCAATCATGTTGATCAAGCCAGTCATAAGTTGAGTACAAAATGAGGTAGCGCACATCCCGCATGAAGATGAGATCATTAATGTTATCCCAGGTGAGAGTATCGTTGTGGTTTAATGGTGTCCTGTAGAAGGTTCGACTACATATTCCGGTTGGATGCCATGTCAAACCATCCTCTCAACATAGTCACACTGTTGTAGCCGTTTATAAACTCCCCCCCCCCCCGTGAAAGTGAAACACGCTCCACATAAAGTTGAACAACTGGAACCAGTCTTCATACCAAACAGGCATAATTTCACCTCACTTCATCCGACGATCACAGTTCTCCTCTGATGGTAGTTATTGACAGTAAAGAAGTTTGCACGAATGGAAACTTTATTTATTCTCTAGAACATTTTTGATAGTGTAGCGTGTAAGACGATTTTCAAGATTTCCCCATGTCTCGTGCTGATTTCTCGCGTCTTCTGATGAATATCTCCCGAACTATTGCTCTGACTTGGTTGTCTAAGGACGATTGTTTTTGCGAGTATTCTTCTGTATTCATGAGATGCCTGACTTTGTAAAAGGCTACCAACTGAGCCTTTTCCCGCACTATTATGTCATTACGGATCACTTTCTACTACTATAAGGAAAGCATCCAGTAAGTTTTATAAAAACTACCGTAGAGTGGCTGTAAATAAATGTCATTTTATATATTCATCAGAATGCCGAAAACATGGGGTGTAGCTCATATCCATCCCTAATCAAAATGAAATAAAAACAAGAAAATAAGGGATCAAGGGGTTTCAATGAAAGCATATTATTTCAAAAAAAAATAGGGCATTTTGTTAATATCTATGAGTAGCCCTTACATTCAGGGTGGACGTCGACCAAGATGGCTCTACTAAAGCAGTAGGTGACAATACACTCTCTTCAAGTTCCAGCTAGAAACCGTTGAAAAACACCACGCCCTACTGCACATGCGCAGATTTACTTTTCCTCACAAATGATCCCAACCGTCACTTCTAAATATTAACCGACTTAACACTAAAATGCATGTACTAGTTCCCCCACAGTCACTTCCACATATGCTTAAAGATGTAAAAAGAAAGTATTAGCACTTTCCAATAAGGAGTTACTTTCCGCCCATTCTGTATAGCAATAGTAAACTATCTCTTCGTGCAAATCTCTTCCAGCTTTGTGCAACATACTAGAAACTGCAGATGACTGTAAGCAAATGCTTAAATTTTGCATCCTTTACAAACATACACTGATTCCAATGTCAATATTATTGTCCGTCAAATATAAAAATTAACTTAACACAAACAAATCACGTTGTATCACTGAACACTAGCTCCGCTCTGTCACATGACTCACGCAAAAAAAAAAGTTGTCTTATTGACTGTCATATGGATAGGATTAGATGAGCAGAAATTTATCGCGATGCGTTGAAATAATAAACTATATTTCATAGAATAATTGTGCAACAAACTCACATTAGTCTGCTAAAGGAAGTGGAGTGTAAGTCCGAATTGCTAAAAAGGAGGAATCGTCATTTTCATCTTGCAATCAGCACCCTCGTAGATCACAAAGTGATATAAAATGGTGTCAGAAGGGCCGTCCTCTTCCACACCCTATCTTCTTCCCCAAATGTTGTTCTGCCACATTATAGGTGTGACCGAAGATATTGCACATAGTAGTAAGAAGTAAATATCTCAGAGTTTAAAAGTGAATCACGCTGCTTCTGATTATGGGCGTTAATTAACGACACAATAGAAACAAAATGGACGTTAATGAAAGGTATTGTGAATCGCGATTCTGAAGGATCTGTCAAAAAATGGTTTCCAGCACGTATTTGAAGACTGGTAGAAACGCTGAGACAAGTGCATTGCATCCAACGGGAACTACTTTGAGAGAGATCACTTAATTATGATATTGAACAGCTCTCACCTATCTCGAAAAATATGTGTAACTGTATGTTCATTGAGAAACAAATATAAAATTAATGATATTCGACTAGTACATTTAAAAATAACAGAATTTTATTGATAGCAAAAAATATGAGGCAGTTAGCAGGGAGAATAAAATGTAAAAATATTCAGAGAGTTAATATATTTTAATCTAATGACAATCTCTAGGTAGTGTAAGATTGACGCAAATTCTCAGATAATTGACTGTATTAAAGTTTTACTTTGATTTATTATCCAGATTGATAAATATACCAATATAACCGCTTATCAAATATTACATTTGTTAGCGTCTATTGTGAGGGAAATGGAGAATATTGCGAAAAGCATACTACGAAGTTTAACCATGAGGGACTTTTTTGATCCGTCTATGTGAACTTGTGAACGCGTTAGAACATTGTTTTTACTTGGAACCTTTCAAGGTATGACGTCTTTGCACCAACCAACTCGTATGCGTTGCTAAGTACCAAATTCCTTTTCTCATCCATGTGGTAACTATTTCGCTGTGTCCTTTCTCCCTACCGGTCGAGACTAGTAGTGTACATTGTTTTATAGATGACATTATAACTTTATTTTAGGCTTAGTACTCCTCAGGGCGAGGAGTAAATGCATCTTTCGGCCCGCTATTTTAAATTGGTGGGTTTGTTGCTCCTTCCCCATGTACCACTTACTGACCAAGGTATTGTGTACGTTATGCTTTATTTATTGCAATTCTCTTTTATTTTTGTTTTTTTATTGTATTCCGTCAAATTTTCAGCTTTCAATATGTGTAAATGAAGGGAAAGCATACGTGAAATCAATATTTTGTATTACTGTGTTTATTGTGCCTTGGCATTAGATTTTTTTCGTGTTTAAGTTAATTGAAGGAAAGTACACAGCAATATTAACGTTTTATAATATTTTGCTTATAGTGCTTTGTCATTAGGTTTCTTTAAATTGCAAATTGAAGGAAAGCACGTGGTATTAATCTTTTAAATTACATTTCTACTGTTCTTGACCATAAGACTTTTTCAACGTGTAAATTGAAGCCAAGACATGATAATGTTAATGTTTATGTTATTTTGCTTATTGTGCTTTGGCAATTAGATATATTTGTTGTATAAATTGAATGGTGGTAGTATTTAATGTTTTAAATCAAATTTAAAAACTGCGCTTGGCCATTAGAATTCTTTAATGTGTAAATTGAAGGCAAAACGTGATAATGTTAATATTTTATATTACTTTGCTTATTGTGATTTTTTATTCAATTTCTTCATTGTAAATATTAAAAGTAATATTGCATGTACTTTTGGTAAGGGCTGTACATTTTTTTGTTTCTTTGGTTGTTATAAATATATAACAAATTTTCATTCGTAAATGAAGCTACATTTTCCGTCCACATTTATGGTACCCTTCCTAGTTCATTTTCTAATTTAAATGCATGCGCTGGTATTAACAGAATGTTGCCGCATAAGATTTTATACCTATATTAAGGAAGGAGAGACCTAATGTAAATAAAATGTTCTTTAATCTCTTGATAACTATCACTATTTCCTATGCGAGTATGGTTTCTGGATCACAAAAATGCTTAAAATGCCGCATCTCGTATAAATATTTAGAACAGAAATAGAATTGTGTTGTTATGAAAGATTTGCGGAGCTACGATAGTTCCACAAGATTTTCCTTTAGCCTGTATGGCTATGAATGAATAACATTAGCAGCGTATCGTTTTGTGTGCAGCAGGTATTATAAAGTACCCCAATATTGAAATCCGTTCTAAACATTCATTTTATACAATAGCAAGGATAATTCAAAAATGCAATTCCAGAGGGAATCAATGTTCGGTATTTAGCGTGTATTGCTAAATATATTTGCTTTCATTCAAATATATATTAATGTTTTTATCATTTACATCTACAATTTTATTTCACGTTTTTTTAAATACCGACTACAACATGTGTAATTTGCCTTTTCTGAAAATCATGATGAGGAAACGAGTTTAGTCTCTGTCCATAAATCTTAAAATACGAATAGAAATTATTGAGGCAATCTATGTTTTGCTCTACCATTACATCCCAATTTGCAATCGCAGTCGAAGAACTGGTCGAGTGTGATATTCGATAAGTTCGATTCTTATCGATCTTGGCACAGTTCAGACGATATTCATTGCGTCTTTGTCAGCACATTTCCACACTAATGATGCTAAGGGAAGGGGGAGCGAGAAATTACAGTCTGGGGTCCCAGGAGGGCGCTGTAGGACCAGCGATATTGAGACTCGGGAAAAACTGATTGGGGAAATTGGAAATGAAAAGAAATGTAAAGGTCCTTCAGGAACACGTACAAATGTTACAGGGGAAAGGTTTTCACCTCTCATTCTGTGCGTTCTTTGCATCATGGAATGCAGTTCTGATGTATGTGCACGTTTGCAATTTCTTGGTTACACATTTTGTCGGAATTATATGGCCATGTGCTATCAGTTTTTTATTCAGCTCCATAAACATGTTTGACATTATTCCTATTTTGTTTTTGCTGTAAAAATGGAGATATTTTTAAGTATAGAAAAGTACATGAGATAGGATATTTCTTCTTATCTCTATCTCATTTACCATTTAGAATTTAGCATTAATTTAAAACGCCAAATTAACAATTATTTCACTCCACTTATCTTTAGATAAATAAATTCGGGTAATAAACAAATTCTATAAAAATTAAAACATGCTTTGTATGTAGTTAAAACACGCTAAATTTAATATTATGAGATAAAATTAAAGAATAGTTTATTGCAATATAATTATTGAAAAGCATTCAACGCACACAAGAGTTTAATGATAGCAAATCGAGTTGTACCAAGGTTTGCCTAGCTTTTAGCTAATTTCAGTGAGTCTATCATTATATGCTGTATTTATACTACCATAAATTTAAAACATTTTAGTATGTGTAATACAGTGTGTTCCGTCCGAATGAACCTAATTTTAAATTACTGTAAAACGTTAACAGCTAAAGATATAATGAAACAGAATGTGCTATATAAATGACAAACTCGTCAAGTTTTGTAATATGTTCAATTACAATAAAAGATCTGCGAAGGGGTCGGGTCATAAATGAAGTAAGTGGGAATTTCTTTTTCTGGAAAAATCACTTGCATCATATACATAGATATGTTGGAACAATTTTTCTTACCTCAAATCGAACACCTACAGTCTGATGTCCATATTCAGCAAGATGGTCCCCCGCCCCATTGGTACAGAAATGTTCGCGGTACCCTGAAAAAGAATTTTTCAGGACTTTGGATTGGTAGAGAAGAACAGTATATGAAACATGGATTCATTACTATACGTCAGAGACGAAGAAGCTATCCAAACAAAGGGTGGCAACAGGTGAAAGTGCATCAAAGAAAACAAAACGGTTCCATCTGCCGGTGAAGTCATGGTTACGATTTTCTGGAATTCTCATAGTGTTGTGCTCGTAGACTACCTCCAGAAGAGCAGAACCATCACCGGGCAGTATTACGCTTCACTACTGGACCAAATGAAAGATGCTATTCAGGGTAAACATCCACACCTTGCGAAAAAAGGTTCTCTTTCATCACATAATGCGCCTTCATATTCGTCTGAAATTGTTGCTGCAAGACTACATGACTGCATGACATCCACCATATTCACCGGATTTGACTCCCAGCGATTACATTTTGTTTGCAAACCTGAAGAATTGACTGTGGACGAAGATTCACATCAAATGATGAGGCTGAAGCCGAGGCAGACGCTTATTTTTCAAGTTGACAAATCTTACTTTAATGACGGCATTAAGAACCTGGAAAGTCATTGGACTAAATGTACTGATTTACAAGTTGACTATATTGAATATATATATTTCGTGTTTGCTTGATTAGGCCAAGAACTTTTAGAACGCCCCTGTACCACAGAATAATGAATCAGTAATAGAAAGAATGAAACATTAAGTAAAACTTTTATAGAACTGCAGTTCGCTGTATGTGGATTAAAGAGCACTTGTTGAGTTAATCCTACTAATAAAATGTTTAATCTAAAGCTCAACGGCGATACAAATATTATTAGTCTCACTTACTGTTAAAACATACAAAATAAATAGACCCCTACAGCTATTATCGTTATAATCATATAATGCTAAACAAAATCTCTCTAAACACGTGCCATTGACGTAACTTAACACATACACTCTTAAAATTCGCTGTATATGCAAAAAAAAAAAAAACAAAACTAAATATTATTTTTTATTACATTTATTGTGGAAGCTTGACATTAGTTGTTGAAATAAAATTTGAGCCTTTCTGACTATAATCAAAACAATTTATTTTCTTTCATTCTTGCCTTTTCTTTTCAATTTATGAAGTCACATCATTAACGACATGAAAACAATTTATAGTAATAACTTCTCTTATTCTTGCACAGTCCAATTGAGAATGGAAAACAAAGAAGAGATTTGTAAATAGAGCGCACATCAAACCATCACCTCAGAGACTCACGATTGAACATGCGAGTCAAACAATAAATTTCCCCGTGATGTATCGGCAACTTCTCCAACATACCTGCACTGCAGCATTGCGGGCATAAAACTTTGCAGGGTAAAGGTATTTTTAATTGTTCCGTCGTGATTGTACGGCAACTTCTCCGACAAACCATCCCTCGGTTTGCGCTCATGATAGTTTGCAGGAGTAATAGTAGCTTTGGACTATACTTTTAGAGTTTGCGTGGATAGAAAAGTTATTTAACAAACGTTCTTCGAGAAAAAATTCGGTGCTTTCAGTTTAAATTTACAAGTGAGATACTTTTATCCTGTACATTGCTACTTAAGTATGCGTTTTAAATTACATATGAATTTATTTCATTTTCCTCCTTTATTAGCACAATTTTATGTATGTTCATTAAAGCGCTTTCTAACAGGAAATCAAATGTACAACTGTTTATTCAGTAATACAACAAATATGTTATATGTATTAGATATTTCGATACTTAACTGTGCAAAAATGCATCTCATTTTAAACATATAATGAAATATATTTTTTTTTATTTTTTAATATTAATTTTATGTGTTTAACATACAGTGCATACGCATTTACACTTCCGAGAATAATGCATGTAATATGGCAGCTAAAACAACCAAACCTATTATTTCACTTTAAATAGGTTCAAGCTTTTTTAAATAGTGTTTAACGCCCATTTTAACTACTGAGACATCACAGGCGGTGATCTGATGATATATGAAATGATAAATTGAAGAAGATTTTATTTTTTAAAGAAAGTAAGCCTTCCAGGACTAAGTTTAGGGTACCTCCCCAGCATTTGCCATTTATGAGGACTGAGGAAAACCTGAATAAAACCTCAGTCAGGGAGGACGGTCCTGGTGGGAATCGAACCCCCAGACCTCCCGCTCGCGAGTCGTGCCTTAACGACCTCGGCCAAAAGTAGCGGTTGGGTTCAAGTGTGAATGGCTTCAGACTGTATAGAAAATGGCTAATGATATCAAAATTAAATGCCTAGGAAAGGATAACAAAAAAGAAGACCAAATATGAATTAGGTAGTCTCTTAGATCAGAAGTTATCTGTATATTCAGTGTTGCTCAACTTTTTAATGCTCCATTTATCTACTTTCTATTTTTCAAAATTTTAATGCATATAAATTGGTGTTCTATCCATTTTAATTAAAATTTCAGGAAATGTCAATAAATATCAATTAAGGAGATTAGCACATAGGTTACCAAGTAAAATAATTATTTTTCAAATTACACTTTTAATGTATAAAATGAAAGAAAACTTAAAAATTAAAAATCTATGTCCATTATATACATTATCAATAAACTTTCTATTTTAGGAATGGCCATTCTAGCTATAAAAAGAATAAAATGCTGCAAGTAAATTTTACTTTTTCTAGTGTAGCTTTTGTTAATTCCGGAGGAAGAATAAAGTAATAGTACCCTAAGTATGATAGAAACAAAAAAATGTATGTGTACTATTTTTGTGTAAATTTCTATGCCCATGAGGACTTTCAATCAGATAGGTTGAAAATGGCAGACTTTTGAATTTTCATTCACGCGTTGCCTCAGAGAAGTGTCCTTTCATATTTGGCGAAGAAGTAAACTAATCACTAAGAGAGTATAGAGAACTATTGTAACTGCTAGGGTCACTGATTAATTAATGAGCGTAATTACTTTTAGTATCAGTAGCTAAGTAGCGGAAGAATGTGTTCTATAAGTGAATAAATGTTTTTATATAAAAGCTTTACATGCAAATTTAGAAAAGAAGTTAGAACCGCAGCATTCCTCATACTGGTATGAATGAAAGCGATCCCTTAAGGGTACAATGTCCCCTGGCAACGCTCAGATGCAATTTCTATGTTATCACATTCCACAAGCAAGATTGTTGTACCTTAGTGCATTTGCCTAGCTAGGCAACTATTCACTTAACTATAGGGTTTTATATATACACTCACTTAGATACTACATTTATTTTCTCTGTGTAAAATGGTTTATTTGTCTTTATAATTGCTCTGGGTCTACTGTTATACTATCTTTCAGAAGGTATCTATCCAACAATCTCTTGGTCTTCCCATGCTCCTTTGTCAGATTCTACTGGCAATCCTATAGATCATTGCAAATAATTTATTATGATTACGTATCTTTCCCATTTCCATTTTAGAATTTCTGTCCTCGAAATAATGTCTGCCATACCAGTCATATTTCGTAGAGCCTAATTTTTCTCCTGTCCTTTAGTTTCACGTGGAACATTTGGCACTGGAATACTTGAAGCCTTTTAGAGACTAAGTTTGATAACCATACAGAGATACCGGTGTTACACATGTTTCAAGAATTTCCTTCTTTCTGGGTCAGTCATTGTGGTCTAGTTGTAATCATACTCGTGGGTTCAATCCCCACCAGGATCGATGGATTTTTTTCGTCCATAAAAATCCTAACCATGGCTTCCTTCGGAAGGGAGAGTCGTGAGACCCATGAACCTCAAGCCTGAAAGAATAAATCTCTGAGCAAAATTTATCGGTTGTTTCACGTCCTGAATTGAATTGGACTGATGATCTGAGATATTAAAGAGCCAAATGTTACTGCTCGTCCTTCTTGATGCTTAACTGTTGAGCATTTTCTCTCAAAATGAGTTTTAGGCTCCAGAATTTTCTCCAAGCCAGGCTGGTTCTTCGTTTTATTTCCTTGTTTGAAGAAGTTGGAAAGGAAATTATATGGCCTAAATAAACACATTAACATTTTCCATGACTCTAATTAGCTATTGTTTAGTATTTGTTAGTAATATTGTTTTTCCAGGACCCCATGAATAAGCCCTGCTGGCTGTGTTCAGATCGTTTTACATAACTTACAGGTGCCTTGAAGACGTTTTCTTAGAAGAAGGTTATTTGCAAATTTTAATGTGCTAGCCTAATGTCACCATACTTTCCAATATCCTAAATTGATTCTTCGAAACTGAGTATACGAAAATTAAATATGCCAAGGACCAACGCCTCCTTGATATTGTGGTTATCGTTACCTTGTATTTGTTTAGGACTTTTCTAAGTTAGGGACCAACTCATCGTAGTGAGGAAGATGATAGATGACGTCTTTTGATCTCAACAACCGCGTGATAGGTGACCGACGGATAGCCACAATGCTGATCACCTGCCCCCGTGCAATACTGCGCTCTATAAATGATTTTACAAAACGGAGGTAGAGGACCAGCGGTCGCTGCGGCAAATCAAGACCTGATTTCGGGCTGTGCCCTGCCAACCTGTGTCAACAGCAGAAGAATTGCCCAAAAGCAGCATAAATAATCATTGAGTGTCCTTAAACGCTAGCATTAGGATATATTCTAAAGTACGACAGACTTAGCGTCTCTGTCCAGAGTTAATTTAGACGTTATAAATGCAGCCTCGTTTCTCAATCTAGTCTGGGACTAACCAGAAAACCAGGAAAATGTTTCAGAGGTTTTAAAGGACTCGTTAGTTTCCCCTCTTCTACCGATTTTAGAAACTATGCTCTATCCACAGCTAACAAATTCGAAAGCTGAGAGTATATCTTTGAGCAGAGTTCAATGTCTATAATTTTTATTATTTTATCATCTCCCGCGACTTTTTAACTTGTGCTGCAAAAGTGCTAATATGATGCATAGCACTGATTTTACTAGAAAAGGAAGAATGTTAGCTGTATTTTACTCTAAATGCTCCATTGCATCAGTCCTAAGTTCTAGACGTTTCTGTCAGTAATATTAAAACCAAAGATTAAAAGCTATAAATTTATGGAAACTGCAAACACTTGAGATAATCATAAAATGTGGCAAAACCAAATACATGATGATAGTAATACACACCATAAATAGTAACAAATGTAAACAAACCTATTGTATCCTATTTCACGTTATCATTCTGAAGGGCTGCGAATTAATACAAGAACATGAAGAAGGTGGTATCAGTACAGGCTGTAGCCAAACGAAGAGTATGAATTTGATTTCGCATATGGCGCCTTCTGTTGCAGTATACATTCTCACACAGTGAACGCACTTTACGAAAAGCGCCGTTGGATGGTTTGATCCGCTTGCAGAGAACTTGGAGTTGTGTTACTTGGGTATTGGTTACTACATCTAGCACGTTCCTCCTCCTCCTCCTCTTTCTCTCTATCTCTCCCTGTAGAGGGTTTGCCTCTCATCCCACCCTCTTGAAAGTTTCTGCAGCAGGAACACGTTTTGTAATTGTGTGAAGAACAATTATGCAAATCCGTCCGCTTCGCTCTATTCTAGTTTCGAATGACGCCTCGAGTGTTCATTGATAAAATTAAATAAGTGTAAAAGCTGCAAGGTGAACAGAAGCCAACTATCTTCATCATTATAATACAACAATGAAAGTTAAGTGCCGCTGAAAGATGAGTATGGTCTACAGCGTATTTATGATTAGCCAATCAGAATTAATTTCCGGAAGGAGTTGATGAAACTTTCTTATTATAGTTTCTACGTTTGCATTTGTTCAGTTTTTAATCGCAGCAGCAATTCTAAAGAAAATTTTTTATTCTGTAAAGAGTCACATCATGTGAGACTTATGTCTCAAGGTCTGCATTGATTTGCAAGCAAGGACATGCCAGTTACAAGTCAGATAGCAGCTGAAGGTTCATTGGTGATTGCAACAAGTAATTTCTCATAAGTTTGCTATTGAAAAACAAGTATTTATGATTCGTGCCTACTGACAGTCTTCAAGTCAAGTTAGATCACTATTTGAATAAAGATTAAGCAGTGTTAAAGCTCATAATCGTTAATTATCCATAATATAGCTAGTGAATCTCAAGATATGAGCAAGAAGCGAAAATATAGCTGATTTTTTTCACCAAGGATACATTACACAAATACTAAATTGTAAAATTCTCTCACAAATAATCGACAATTTTCACACAGTATAATTTAATTTAGTAAAACATATGGTAAACAGTAAACGGTGCACATAATCCGCACCTAGCCGTGCTTTCATGCATAGAACAAAACCGCGCTAGTGGTAAATACTTGAGCATAACTGCGTTTCTCAAGCAATGGTTCGAGAACCATAAGTGGTTTCCAGATTTTCTCTTATGGTCCTCTAGAAAAGCGGAGGCTCGCGATGCAAAATTTACTATTTATACTGCAGAATATAGATTACAAGCTTCTAGAAATTTAATAACTAGAATCAATAGTCACAAGTGAACATGCATGAGAGAGAATTTAGTAAAAATATCGTAGCAACGCCCCTATTTAAAACATATAAATCTTCTGTTTTCATGCAAACTAACCGATGGCCCTATGATTGAAGTCTGGAATCTACACGGTGAATCTGTATTGTATACTTTCTATGCTTTGAAATCACAATTTTTAAATTTCAATTTTCTCTTACAATGATAACAAAGATAAAGTCTTTGATCATAAGTTTGATATAATGTGCACTTTCTACATTCAATTAACACAGCACGAAATATAGCAACTACTTCACGAATTTACACAAAACTTCATTAGCCTGCCAATTGATAACAGCTTAATGCTAACAAAACTGATTATTGCTACTGGGGAATACTGTCATTTCCAATGTAATATTGTCTGATACTGAAATTCTGAAAGATTTCCAATATTTAATATATCGGGCTTTCACTTAAAAATTATCTCGCATGTGCGGTATTTTTAGTCTCGGACGTACTTTAACTTGCTTCTAAATTGATATATAAAACTTTTTAGAAGATGCTGGAAATATCGTCCCCCTTTGAACAGACATTGTATCAGGAAAACACATTCTGATTAACACATTTAAGTTCGGCCACTGTAAGGTTTTGATTTCATTTGTTACATTTTGCTTTAATTCCTCCAATGTGTGAGGGTTTGTTTTATAAACTCTGTCCTTCAGGCAATTCGTTAGGTAAAAATCAAACACTTAGATCTGGTGACAGAGAGGGCCATGCACCAGCACTAATAACCATATCTTCAAACGCTTCCTTAATTTTATTCCTGGACGACTGCTATGTGAGCAGTTACGAATCCTGTTGAAACGAGCAATATGATTTCTCTTCTCCTGTGAGCTGCTGAAAAAGTTGGGCTAAAATGTCCGTTCTGTACCTTTCTGCATCTATTGTCGTCTCGTAAAAAATCAGACCGATAATACGCACTGGGCTAACAGCACACCAAACTCCAACTTTCCTATCATAAAGAGGGGATTTCTGTACACGATGTGGATTTTCGATGCACCAGTAGCACATGTTTTGATTGTTCACACGGCCGTGCTGCTGTAACCAGACCTCTTCTGAAAAGAACAGAAGCGTTAGATCCATTAAACCATCATTCACAGGTGGAGGAAAAAAGAAAACTCATAATTACGCGCACTTGTTATTGGGTCGCCTTATAAAACAATGGACACATGTAAACTTGTATGGTTTGGGATTTAATGATTTTGTTGCTTTGTGTGTAGAACCTATAAAACCCCAACTTGTGATAATTTCGTGTGTAATTTTGTTGGCGAAAGTTCAAGGTTTGCACCAATTTTGTCTAGTTTAAACTCTGTTAAAACTGAGCGTTTCCAATTGTGTTCTTTTTTTTTTTTTTTTTTTGTACTGATCCAGTAGAATCAAATTTATTCGTGAATTGATTTTCTGGAAGGAGACAATTCACCAGGGAATTGTAAACGAAATTCTGCACTAACACGACGAGCTGACTCGTATTTCTGGTAATCTTTATACATGAAAATACGTTGCAGCCAAACTGTCCCCTCTTGGCGAAGCTCAACTACTGCACTACTTTGAAGCGACGTTCAAAAGCAGGAAGGGAGTCTTGTAGGGGAAAGAGTGGGATTCGCCATTGGCAGCCAACGGGATAGTTTGTACGTGAAAGCTTTGTATATGGTTGTATTGCCATTAACATACTGTTTCACTATAAAAATCTAACAGTGTTGGAAAATATTTTATTCAGCTTTGCAGTGCAACAACAATCAGTCATGCAAAACTGGAGGCTTTGCTTGGGAGAGAGACTGCTGCTGCTTGCTCTTATCTCCGGCGTCAAAACACTCCACAGACTCCGAAGAGAAGTCTTGTAGCTCAAGTCTTGTATAGATAATAACCGCAAGTACAAACATAAGGCATACGATGAAGTCTCCTAAAACCTTGTTTGTTAGTTTACGCTTAAAACGCATTAAGCAACAGTTATACGAAATTAAACGTTGACATTTTTTTCGAAGTAGCGCAAACCAGCAACCCGCCCATACTCTAGAATTTAAATTGAATGTATTAATTAAAATAGATTAGTCCGAAAAAGATGGAGAAAAATCAAATTTAAATCAATTGCAAATTCATTGTGTAGCTACAAACCACAAAAGAAACGAGATTTGAAGTGCACAGGTTTTGAAAAAAAAAATTGTTGATCACGCATATGGGGTGTTATAACAAATATTGAACAACTGTGAAAGGTCCGGCAGGCTCAACCATTGCTTAAATATAAGTAACAACTTGTTATTTCATTTTTTCAGATAGTATCTGAATAATATAATTATTAAAACAGATGTGCATTTTCTTCTAGTTATTAATTATAATCTAAAATGAAGACATTTGTAATTAGTGCTTTCTTAAAAATATAAACATCTTTTTATATAACTGAAAACACGAAAAACCTTACGATAAAACTGATTTCGAAAGAGGCAGAAGTAAGATGATCCGTAGGATATCTTAAAAAGCGATGTTCACTTAAATCAAAGTTTCAGAGTTGAACGAGCAAATAATTTAATTTCATTTTATTTCAGTTTGTCAAATAGAACGAACGGCAGTAGTAGCATGCCATTCTGTTTAGTGATAGAATGATAGTATAAATTAACTCAAAACTAAGAACACTTAATAATTGTGTACTTCTTTGTTAGTCCACGAAAAGTGCTTAGTTGCAGACATAATAAATAATTACAAGCGCTTTGTGGTTTATTTAAATACACCTTAAAAGTGCAGTAAAATTATAATTCTAGACCGTATCTACTTTGTATTAGCGAAGTTGGAAAGAGAACTTAATTTAGAGTTTTGGAACTGAAAGTGAAATAGCTAAATTACATAAAAATTTCTCCTACCTTGAAATGTAAATCAAATGATAAAAATAAAAATGAACGTTAGAAAAAGAGGGGAGGGCAATGATGGGAGCGAAACAGAGGAAGACATTCAGATCAGAGATGAGAAGAAGGAAAATGAATTTCGTGGAGGATGAAGGAGACGAAGAAGAAAATGAGATAAAAGGAGATTTAATTAATCCACTGGGAAACATGATGTTCTAGTTAAGGACGCTGATTAACAGATTGTGGGTTCGCTCCCCGCCGCTGGTAATTCGTGTCTATGGAAATTTAGAATTGCTAAATGTGATGAGCTGAAACTGTGGTTCAGACTGCATGTTCACGGAGACGTTACATTCTATTCTTGATGATAACCAACTATTTCTAATGCTAATGTCGAAAGATCCGTTTGGGAAATTGTAAGTGCAAGCTAAAAGAGGTGGGTAACAAGGGGTAGAATTTTATTTTTAGTGATAAGGTGAAAATGCTCTACTTTGATAAGAGTATATTTATCTACCTAAATTATTTAGACCGAGAAAGTTCTTGTGACTCATCAGTGAAATATTATCTTGCTCTTTATTTGTATCAAACATACAACCTATGAGATTGAATCTTCCTTAAGTAAATGTGAAGCTATTATTTACCTAAATGTGAGATATTACAAAATATATATCTCAAAATATGTATTGTACACATACTGAAATTCTGTATAGGTACTAGGCATGTGGTCTTTCTATATCCATACGAACTACATTGTTATTTTCCTATATAAATGACGTTTTATTACTACATTATCGAATTAGTAAATAGCAGTAGTTTTATTCACCTTGAATAAAACACCTTGAGTTGAAAGCTCTTTTTGCTTATGGCAGATAAAAGTATTACTCTTAAGGCTGCTAAATGTTGAATTTGTTCTATACAAAGTAAAACATAGGTGTTTGACTCACAAATGACACAGTGACATATTTGCAGATATTGAAGAACAAATACGAGGGTTGTAAAAAGAGATAGTAACACGCAATTCTCAGAAAACATTTATTCTAGAATCTGCATGCTCTTATCTTTAGTATAATCTTTTGCCATATTTGTCACCGTTTGGTGTATGGCGCTGAACACCACTAACACTAATACTCTTGTTGATTTCAGCGAACAAGCTCCTTAATGCTCGGAGAAACGCTTTTCTTGTTTTGAAACACTTTAGTTTCACGGAGATCGAAATCCCAGGGACTTACATCTGGTGAATATAAGTATGTTCAAATGCCCTGTATCACCACCATAGAATGATGCAGTCGCAATTTTACAATACCCACTTCAACACGTGCAAAAGGTTTGGATCGATTATTTCTACCTCTAGAGCTTCCAACAGAGATTAAATCAACTCTTTATTGTATGCTGCAGTGTCAGGGTGATTTGCACATGACGAATCCTCCCGTCCTTGCTATCATCGCTATGGGAAGACACCATTGTGACATGCTTCACACAGACAAACTTTATGTTTTAGTGTTTTCCACCAGGAAAGTTCGTTAGGATAACATATAATGACGAGTTCATTCAATGATACCACGATCGTCAAATTCATTCGTCAAACGTTACCTTATTACCTTTTATCAAACCGAATGCAAATGTTTAAGAGTGTATTGTCACTTGCTCCATGGAGTATATAAAATCATTTTCAGAGCTAATGTGATGTAAACAAAGGTCAGATGACTCCATCGGCAAACATTCCTGTCCAGTTACACCAGGAGCTTTAATGCTGTCTGCACCGCCAAATGTGGGCTGATAGAATCCCAGAAATAGAGTTTTGTCTATTCATTCTTAGATTTATCTTAATAGTTATTCATGTAGCTAGTGTATAAACTTGTGACACAAGTGAATTCACTTCCGCTCACGCGTTAATTTTCACCAGTATTCAGAATGAAGATTATACATGTGTTTACATCGTTTTATGCAATTTTAGCATTGAAGTATTTTAAAAAGTATTAAAAATAACAATACTGTTTGACGTATTAGATATGCCGTATTTTATTGCATTGTTTATTAATACTCGTTTTTAGGGTGATACTATTTTGTTTTTGTTTTGAAGAATTAAAATGAAAATGGATACAAATTCTGCAATGTTTGATATTAAAAATATAGATATCATTCCAGAATAAATTATAAAGGAAACTAAAGTAACTGAGGGTTTGTTAATTCCTCAAAAATCGAAAAGTGTATGAAAAGGAATATGATAAGTTCTGTACATGGAAAAAGGAGAAACACGTTAGTTCAACTAATGAAAAAATCTTGTTGGCATATTTTTCAAAGCTGGTAAGTATATAATATGTTATTAACAGTAGGAAAGTGAAACGTTAATGCAGTATATATCAGTAGTGGCCCAGGAATTATATTCTCTAAAGTAACTGATTTTACTTTTAGTGCTTATCAAGCAAAGTAACTGTACAATCAATTTAGTAAGGTCAAGAAAGTTTTCTGTTAGTACAACAGAGATCACAAGATTAACGTTTTGAAAAGAAAGAAATTGTAACGTGATTAATTAATTAGTTAATTAAATTTCATTTTCAATGTTTCCAAGACAATGGAAGTTAGTTTATGATGTTTAATAACTTACATTGTTGTTGTAGTTTCAAAACATTTATTTAATAAAACGAGTCTCGTCTTTGAATGTTGGTATGCTTGTTAAGGCGAAAATTTTAGCTTTTTTACAGTCACGTTGTTTGAAATCGTGTCGTGAAGGAGGTGATAATATCATGGAATTGCTAGGTAACCTTTTCTGGCACCAAGGTAAAATTAAGCAACAAGTGCACACAAAAAAACGTATTTTAATGCTAGGATTGCATAAAATTTGATTTATCACTTCATAAATTCTTTTATAAAAATTTATACAGAAATCTGTATAGCAATTAGGGTCATGTTTATGGAGCCTGCAATAATGTAGATCTATTTGACTTTAATTTCGATTGTTTCTGCCTCTCCTGAACGCTTAAATTAGTTAGGTATGATCAGGTTCTCGTGTTATTTTTTGGCACGTTGCTCTGCAAACTATTACATAGGTTGCTCTGAATGAGAAATAGCTGTTAAAGAACCAGTCTTTTCAAGCTTTCTATGAAGATTGTAAACTTCTTGTCAAGATAGAAGCACAGTGTTTGAAAAATACTCCACAAATAGCGCATTATCAACCCTATAATTGTGATAATATTTTTACCAATTCTGAGTAAGTTCTTCTATTCATAATCTGAATTTACATTTACTTTTACTTGCTACTATTCATTAACCTCAACAATATAACTTCAACGACTAGTGTTCTAGTCAAGTTGCGACGCTAGTCCATAAAAAACTAAAATAACCTACTTAATTTATTTAAAGATTTATATGTGATTTCATTTTGTAAGCGAATAATTAAAACGAAAATTTAGCTTATCAATGCGAGGTAGTAATATCGGGGGATGGTTCATATTGCTTTAAAAGCCCGCTAGAAGCGCTGCGGTTATTTAGTGTTCCTCCACTCGATAGAGGCCTGTGCGGTTGGTTTACCAACAGCTACCGAGTACTGTGAGAAAGAAATAGAAAGAAAATGTAACAGCAATTGCTGTACAGGCCATCTTCGCAACATTTCAGCACATTTGATAGAAATCATAGAGTTCAGTTCATCGAGTCTTTGGCGTAGTACCTACAAGTGCTTTTTGAGGCAGTCATGTTCCATGCCCAGTAATCTAATCTATGAAATTGAGGTAAACTAAACCGGTATGTCTTTAATTTCCTAGATGAGGCAATCTAATTTCTTTATTTCACCGGCGCTCTCCCACTAGCGCCACGCACCATGAATACGCGAAAGAGTGTTTGGAAACATAATGAGCTCTGTATATGGCATGGAAAGACTTTGTGCCCAGTATGACACAGGAGGAGAAAAGAGAATGTCAACATTAATATATTTAATAAGACTGAAGCATAATAACAAATTTAAAAATTCACTCCCATGAAAATTTATTTAAATAAGCGCACATTAATTTTCCCAAAATAAGATGAAATAAAATTACATAAAAATATACCTCAAAATAAGAGAAAATAGCACTAAACAAGATTCAATAAACATCATAAATATTACTATATAGTATCATCAGAAAGATACCAAAGGAATTTTCTCAAGATTTTCATTCAAAAGCATAAAAGGAAGAGTTCCTTATTTACGTTCACCAATCCAAAATTGAAGAAGTAAGTCAAAGAAAATTTTCTGGATTCATCCATAATGTTGAAAAGAATTTCTAATTCAACTCTCGCCCAAATAACATAAGAACTATAAAACAATGCATTATTGAAAAAATATTTTAACAATTTTAACACAAAATTATGCAAAAGAAAATTAACATTTATACACATTAAAATAATTTACCCAAAGATATTTACAATGAACAAAAAAACTTCCCAACGACACAGTTCAAAATATTACCTGGGTCACTGAACGAATGAAAGTGGAGGTGACTGCTGTCCAAACAAATTTGGCAAGCCCATGCCAAAACCAATCCATCTCTTCCTTGTCTATTACCAACTCACAGTTCCTATAAAACACAAGTGGGGTCTATCTAAGAAAGAATGAATGGTATTTCGAACTAGAACGCATAAGTGTTAACACTGATGTGCTCCCACCAATGAATAGTAACAAGGTTTTTGAGAGAGAATTACAGAGTGTGACGTTGTAAGACGTAAGGAAAAATGATGGATCTTGATGTACAACGTCACACTGAGAAAATAATTATTAAAGAATCTGATTTTAATCAATGAAGAGATGATGATGATGATGATCATAATAATAATAATAATAATAATAATAATAATAATAATAATAATAATAATAATAATAATAATAATAATGCTTAAAATGTTTTCAGTATTAAGTCTGCTCTAAAGTTATAGTAGCTTGACAAAGGAGAATATGCATGACCATAGTCATCTGAGGAAGGTGTGAATACAGCGATACTTTTAGTGCATCATTCATTATTATAGCTGAACAATGTCATTCAACATGTCTACAATTAATAAGTATGTAAAATTTGGGACTGTAACGTGGGTGTTGGCTCTGTCTCAAAATATGAAACTGTAATGTTGTGGGGTAACCACAGTGGGCCCAAATATAGGCGGCCTCACGTTGTAGACTTGAAGTAGGTGAATGTTGCCTCGGCTGCTGATGTAGAGTGACTGATGATGTTGCTTTGCTACTTCTGTCCTTAGAAGTAGCAAGCTCTCAGGTAGATTTCGCTGTTTTATTGATATTGGATCAATTGGTTAGGAAGAGGTATTGATGTTTGATTATATAAGCATCTAGGAGTAACTTTCACCGATGATTTACTAAACAACACTTTTCTGTGGACTTAGTGCTCTGCCGTTTGTAGAATGAACGCCGTGTATGATTATTCCGTGATGCTACTCGATGGGCCGTTTGTCCCAAAGAGGTTTTACTAAAGTCGCAGAATTGATACTCTTTGTTGTATAGATATATTCTTCGCATCCTGGCTATCTGACTACACTAAATAGAACTTAAAAGTCAGCTGAGCGATGAACAAAGACCTGAAGATCTGACTGCAATCGAAGCGACCAGCGACTTGGGGTCGGAGAATCTAGAGCTCAAATGAAGCTCGGAGACCAAAACATACTTTTTTATACGGATTTCAAACGTACATCTTTGGGACGCTTAAGGTCCTTGAAATCTGCCAGAGCATCGCGTTTAACTTCATAAATTTAAACTAAACCCTGACACTGACTAAATTAAATTTTGATTGACCTCATCTGATTTGTTCTTAGCTTGGGGAATTAAAAACCTCTTCCGTGTTACGTAAGCTTGAAGGAGAACAGTCACTTCAGCTGTTAAGGTTGTTTACCTCCTAGCGGGTGTAAATCTTACGCAAGTTAAAGGAACGGCAGTTCTCCTAAGAAAACAAATCTTTTAAAGGGACAGAATACAAAAGATTTTGACCTCGATTTTACAAAGACCCTGACTTCCACAATACTGCTACTGTCCGGAGGGTTTTCTCTCTACGGCAGGCAAAGTACAGAGATTCTTTCTCACAAGTATTTTCAATTATACTACGTATGAACAAGAACATTGAATTGTTAAATATACTTATTATACCAAGGAAAATAAAACACATCAATTATAATAATATGGACGATACATTGGTTACAATAATAATAATAATAATAATAATAATAATAATAATAATAATAATAATAATAATAATAGTAATAGGGGCGAAGGCGTAAATACTGCTGCAAATGACTTCTTTCAATAGAAAACCATGACTTATTGTAGGGTTAAAGGATTTAGACTTTCTAAAGTACAAGAGCAGAAAAAAAGCTTTATACCACATTCAATAGTATTGCTCATACATGCGACCACATTGCGCAGAAAGTTCTAAAGGGCGGATGTAATAAAAACATTTTTTTTTCCAAAAAACAAAATGAAAATATATTCGATTTAATCATCTTAGTTGAAATTACTGGCGGTAAAAGAAATGGTAAAAGATCAGCTCCACACTAATGATTAAGGAAACCTAGAAAACTAGAAATACTGAAATGCGACGGAAAGGAATGCATTTTATTTTTGAGGACTAGTAGGTGAAGTCTCTGTCGCTCTTCACAACAAACAATTCACTCGAAAGGAACTAATAGGTACTTCAGTGGAGTTCTCCAAACCTTCGAGTAAGGGAGTGTAAAGAAAATACAACAAAAAATCCATTCAATAGAGGCGACAGCCGGTGGATGAAATAACTGAAGACACCCCTCAAAACAAGAGTCGTAGTTTTATCATTCCAGGGGACAGTTACAGGAAGGAGAAGACAGAACGGAATGAGACAAAACTAAAGAGGTAGGAAACGGAAGAAAATTTTTTAGCTACTGCTGCAAGGATTGGTACCAAAATTAATTGAGTTGTATTTAGAAACAATGTATATACATGGTATAGCATATGTTCTTGTTAGCTCTTTTTCACAGGCTTTAAAAACTTCCAAAGGATTGAAATAAAACATTTAAAACATATATTTTAATATCTGAATCACTTATTATAAAAATGGCTTTATTCTTAAATTGGTAAAATTAATTTTGTTCTATTTTTTCCAGTTCCAACAATTCCCTTTTAAATATTCTTTAATTTTCAGTAATAATAACCCAATCTCTTGCAAACATATAGTAAATAATGTATAAACCTATGTGTAAAAATTATAAGAAAATAAGCGGCAGCAATTGTTACAAAATAATTTTAAATTAAAGTAGAAGCTCTCAATTATTGTTGGGTACAGGGTAGTAATCAGATTAATGCTTTTCTTTTTTAATGTTCCGAGTTTGCTTTGGAATTTTTATGCGCTGAGATGAATTGAAATTGGAAAAGGTACGCAGAATATTTCTTGCAGCCATTGTAGTAAGTATTTATAATAATAGAGACTGCGACTAAAACAAATAGATTTATTTGTGTTCAGAGGATAAGAGCTAATTGGCAGGGTGTATATAAAAGGGCTCTTCGATACATAATGGTCATACTTTTATAGACATAAATTCTCGCGCTAAAATTTAGTTTAGAAATATTTTGTTGGCTTAATGTACACGTGGCACTATTTGCATTGTTCTCACTTCCGCCTCTGAGAGGTGTGCAAGTTGAGACATGCTCAGTTCTTCCTACAACAAAATAGAGGTAACACGTGCCTCTCAGAAATTTTGCTTTCGTCTCAAGAATCTTCAGCTGAGGCCTATGCAATGTTACAAGAGGGAGGCAATGATTTTGAAAAGAAGCTGCACCGAGTCTACCAGTTTGTGCTCTAACGGAAGAAAGCATTAATACACTGCTATATCGTCGAATAACATTAAGCACCCTTTCTGAAACATTGAAACTTTCACTAAGTGCCACCCACATGTGATAACTGGAAATTTGTACATGAGACTTGTTTATGCACGGTGAGATTTCCAAACACTTAAGTAATTTGGCTGTTGAAAATGTTACAGGAACATCCAATTCATTCCTGATAGCAAAACTCTGTGTGCTAATATCCAACATCACTAACACCAAAATCAGGAACAATGTTTGCTTATACTGGAATCGTTTACCGCAATGTTGTACTCGCACACACATCTATAATTGAACAATATTCGCACTGCAGAGATGTCCTAAAACTTTGCAGGATCATATCATACCCGTGCAACAAGATGAACGCTGCATTACGATATCAGAAATACCAAATATATCACTTTTTCCTTTTTCCCAATTTGAAGAAACACCTTGATGGAAGGCATTTTCCTTAATCTGAAGCAGTGTTGAAGGATTCTGAAAAACCTGTCAAAAATGGTTTCCAGCATGTCTTTGAAGACTGGCAGAAACGCTGAGACATGTGCATTTCATCCAACGGGAACTACTTTGAGATATCTAAATTATGAGGATGAGTAAAGGTAGGCTGTCAAAAATTACAACAAATCTTTATCGAACAACCCTCGTACAAAACGTAAGGAAAGAACTAGAGTATAGCAGGATATCTACATCCAGAAATGCTGTGAGTTTAACTGAGAACTAAAATTAAAAATAAATTTATACAGGAATTGCAATCCACGCGTCTAAATGACTCAGGTATCATAACTTATTTCACCCATGTTATGTGTGGGGGTTTCTGACTTGAATTCATACGCTAAGCTACCCATAAAAGAACCGTCCCCATGAGAACGTCCTTCTCCTACCAGTTGACATGCCTTAAATCTATAGGTAACATTTATCATCAAAAGTGTGTCTGTATGTAAAAAGAACAAAATACACACAACAAGTAATACAAATGAAATTGTGGAAATTGGCACAAATTACATGAATGTCGTTGTTGTTGTTGTTTTGGTTGTCTGTGATTCCTGAATTTTTTTCTAATTCAATATTCCTTCATTGGTTTAGTAGAGATGGAGGAGGGCATTTTGATACTTCAAATATGCTCAAGAACTAGCCGTTTGTGTCTATGTCCCCAATGGGGGTACCTCTAGGAAGACGGGATTAGTGAAGGAAAACACCGGGCGGCCATGATCCAGGGGCGGTAAGTTATGGACAAAGATGCGGTTCTTAACATTGTTTTCATGTGTGACAATGCAACGCCGGAACCCTACTTTAAGGAGTTCGAGCCCGTCATAAGGGTTGCTTTCGTATACCAGCGCAAGCGCAAGCCACACACTGCATAGAGCACCAGCCCAAATCGCTTGGCACTTTTGGCCGTGTAGCAGAATCAACAGAATGAAATGAAATGGGAGAGATGAAAATTATGGAAAGCAAAGATCTATTCCAGCATCCGCTTGAGTGACCAGGAGTAACCAGGTTCAGTACGGCCTGCCCTAAAGCTTTTGAACCCGATACTTCCCAAATACGACTTCTAAGACACCCCACTCAGTGTACAGTTATGTTTTGTCTGTAAACCCAGAATACATTTCATACTCCTTTAAAGCCACCCGATACGATCACCTTCTTTCAGTTTTTAGCCAATTCCGCAGGAATGAAACGGTTGTATTTCCATCGATCCTACCTAATAGGCCCCGAAAATGACAATGAATATAACGCTGTAGCAGTCGCAATTTTTGTTTTTTTTTTCCTCAACAAAACTTGGCACATAACCATAAATTAACAAACGATTCGTTAACTAGTAAAACTGGACCATTGGGGGGGGGGGTTAACCTAAAGCGAACCTTTTTAAAACCATTGAACAATCACTCTGTCGGCCGCAATTTTTGTTTTATTACAACGAAACTCGACTCGGCATATTGCTTTAAAATAATTTGATAAAAATAGTTCGAAAATCATGGCAATCGGGCTACTTGGAGTGGAAGTATATCTGATTAACGAGTAGGGTTAAAGTGAAATTTTAAAATCGCTCTAGCGGAAGTAATTTTAATTTTTTTTAAAGGAAACTTGGTATATTCCATTTAAATAAATAAATAAAAAAACAGTTCATGAAAATCAGGGAAATCGGGCCATTAGGAGCGTAGTTAATCTGAAACCCAAAATTTAAAAATCTCCTTGTAGCACCAATATTTCTTTTTTTCACAACAAAACTCGGTATATACAATTTAAATCAAATAAGAAAAATAGTTTCCGAAAATTAGGGAAATTGGACCTTTAGAAGTCCGGATATACTTGAAAACTGAAATTTAAAAAGTGCTCTTTGGTTTAATTTTCTACACATTGCTTTAAAATAATAATACCAATTAATTCAGCATATAAACTCGCATACCTATGCATATATTTTATATTTAACAAACGTAACGTCGTGGACATATCAGCAGTGAAATATTAATTTAATATATTTGTGAGAATTATATTTATGTGTAACAGTGCTCTGTAATAACCTTAAGAAAAAGTTTGCGTTACATGTTTTTGCTACAATAACACTTAAATTAAATTTCAAAGCCAATGAAAATTTATGGAACTTTTGAGTTTATATTGTTGATTGTGTATACTTGCTTAGTATATTGTTATTATTTTTATATAGTAACATGTTTTCGTCTTACTAAATGAATACTAAATATGAACATCCTCTTAAATACAGAATGTAGCTTCAAATTTTCTGTTATTCTCTATTTTAATGAATGTGAGGATGATAAGATATGTACACAAATATGTTTACATTTTAAAATGTTTGAAAATACCCACACAGTATAGCTTTGTCTATCAGTGATCATATATTTCATTTAATTGATAGTATACCAATAATTTTTGTGATTTAATCTCAACAACAACAACAACAATAATAATAATAATAATAATAATAATAATAATAATAATAATAATACATGTGTTTCTTTATAATGATGCTTATACATATCAAAAGTTGTAATTCTGATCCCCATATACCGCGCAGTAATGCCATAACTAATTTCATTCATTAATTAATAAGGCCATAATTTGGATTTTATATTATTTTTTAAAGTTACTCTCCTAGGTAAGTAATTCTCTTAGTTTACGTATCTCCTGCGTGGCGGAATTTTCAGTTTATAGCGAAGATAATACACGACATTTCACTTATGTGGGTTATGGTACTTATTTCCAATTCCGTTTAAATTAACGCTACCCAGCTTTTTTCCTCAAAGCAAAGAAAGAAGGAGGGAAATGTTAGTACCTAAGGTTCCCGACCACAGATTTATCATCTTTGGTCGTAATCACTTAAACTATGCAACGATCTGAGCAGTAGTCAGTCGTTAATTATCGTGAATAAATAAATTATCAGGCGGTATCTCTACTTATTACAGCAGCGTTAGCACACGAGCTACAATTCCAAAGAGAAATGCTATTTCCCTCTCATATACACAGAAGCCCGTCGAATTATACACAATGTAGATATTTGCAGCGTGAGTTAAATCAACATCTGCTACGCCCCAACTGGCATTACGCTAATATCAGTATAAAGCTAATGGAATATTACTGGTAATGACATCTCTCGAGTATCGACAGTACTAATCTGTTGACTAGCGCTGTAGCCAGAGTTATCCCAATGGAACGGTAACCTCATCGTCAGTTTTTAACAATTTCGTGAAAGCCCGACAAGTCAATTTGGCCTTTAGCTGACGTTAAGCTTACATAACAAGGTTTGCCGCTAGCTCTGATTTAGATCGAGTCATTAATCCCGTTAAAAGTGCATTAAATAAAACTGCGCGCACTTTAGTAAATGAAAATAATTGTAAAGCAAGCGTTCAGATCACACGAGAGAGTAACAAGTGGTGACAACTGCCTGTTTATATATGCCACTTTACTTTGTTGAATTTCTCTCCAATGGTTCAACATTTTCTTAGCTGACTTTTTAAGTTTTTGTGACAAAGTATTTAGCACGACTCTAATGTTATAAAATGCTTGAATGCTTCTTGAATTCCTGTGTCAGATAATAGCTTTTGAATACTTTTAAATCGATATAATTTAAATGACGAATTAAGAGGAAATAAAATATAATACGCTTGTATAAATGTGACCATAATCTTAAGACTTTTTAAAATTATTTTGCTTTCTTATAGTTGGAACGGTTATTTTTGTTAATGACGTTGCTTCGCGTTGATGTATTAGAGCCCCACGTTGATAAGTCAAATATGGAACTGTTATGGGGACGGGGCCGATGACGGTTGGGCCAGCAATAGGTGGCCTCACGTAGATTCACTTAGCGATGTGTTGCCTTAGCTGCTGAAGTATGTTGGTTCGTTGATTAAGTTGCTTTAATACTCTTGATCCATTTAGAAGTAGCAAAGGTCTCAGGGTATTTGGCTGTTTTATTGATAGTGAGTCAGTGGATTAGGAAGAGGTGTTACTGATACAAATAATACACTTTCAGACGATGATTAATTGAATAACTCACTTCGAAGTGCCTAAGTGTTCTGCCGTTGATCGTATGAATTCTGGATGCCCGTAGACCGAAATGATGAATAATCTCAATGACAAAGTGAACTTGTGTCTTAATGTAGATTGACGACTGAGTGTATATAAGTTGCCGAGTGAAAATTCGAATCTGTATCGGGACGCTTAAGTACGGCAGAATTTACAAAAAAACTTGTGTCTAAATTCATAACTTTGAATCCAGCTTTCTTACTGACTAACTCGGCTGGCCTGATTTGTTCTCTACTTACTCTTTAAAAACCCTCTTCTAATACGAGGCTTTAAAGGTCTAGGTAGTTGGGGTGGTTCACCTCCAGCGGAACTTTCACTCCCACACACATTTGCATTACTTCTGGAAAACGATGGCTCCTCTCCTTCATAACAGACTTTAAAGGCAGGAACTCAAAGGAGTTTCGACCTCTATTTTTACAAAAGGACCAGCCTTTCTCCAGCCTTGCTATTGTTGAGAGGTACTACAAACGTTCAACAGGCACTTTTCCTATGTAACAATACTTTCATATATACAACATATGCATAGTAATACAAATTGATTAAGATGCATCATTTATGATTACCACATATTATTTAAACAAATACACATATCGCCAATGATGATGATAATAATAATAACAATAACAATAATAATAACAGTGATATTAATTGTAATGTTCATAATAATGCGGCGAAGCCGTTTAAATACCGCCATAATTCGCGCAGTCAGAACATTACAAAGAAATATATAAACAAATAACTGCCCTTTTATATATGCCACTTTACTTTGTTGAATTTCTCTCCAACGGCTCAATATTTTCTTAGCTGGATTTTCTGCTTTTGTGAGAGAATTTAGAACTACTCTAATGTTCTAAAATGATTTAAGGTTTCTTGAGAATTCAAGTCTCTAAAATTATTTAAGAGTTTGTATCAGATAATAGCTTTTGAGCACTTTTAGATGTGTACACACTATAACATCAATGCAACATAAACAAAATGTATTCTTGTTGTTTAGTACAGAAATGTTATTTGAGTTAAGGATCAGTGGAGTGCGGCTGCTTACTGGAAGAAGTCAATTGTTAAACGCTGTGTAATGCTTGTACAGTTAGCAGTTTGTAGTTTTTTGAGGGAGAATATCAATTAGTGGTTATGCATTTGTGCGTTAACCTTCCTTTTATTATGTGTAAGTGGTGTGCTAATTATTTTTCGTTAGTTATGGCACTACATAAATATAGTCTTGAAGACCAGGGTTTTATATTTGCTTTTATTTTTATTTCAATGGTTATATCCTCATAATTTGTATATTAGTACATAATATTCCAGATTAATTTTTATTTATTTCTCTTTTACATTTTTCAATGCAATTTAACTTCTACTGATTTTAAATACTGTAGCTAAACAAAACTAAAGCTTAAAAATACTAAACTGATACTGGAAACCAGCACTACGGCTATTTTAACTATAATGTATAATTAAACCTATAATTCCTACTGGTATCCAGTAGGAATAAATTATTACATTTCACTTATATTTCAAACAACGTACTTGAAGACTATTATTATTCTCTGTTAATTCTGCTCCCTTCTTCTGATTCAATCTGGCTGTTATCTTCCTTATCTTCTTGTATTTGTCGGCCACGGGTGGTCGAGGTCTTAAGGTGCGGACTCGTGAGCTGGAGGTCTGGGGTTCGAATCCTACCAGGACCGTCCTCCCTGAATGAGATTTTTTCCAGGTTTTCCTCAGTCCTCATTAATGGCAAATGCCGGGGAGGTATCCTAAATTTAGGCTGGATCGTTTCCTTCCTTAAAAATATATCCTTTCCCAATATATCATTTCATGTATCATCAGTGTTCATCGCCTGTGGTGCCTCAGTAGTAAAAACGGGCGTTAAACACTATTCAAAAAAAAATCTTCTTGTTTTTGAACTAACTCTTCTTATGTATATCTTTCCTGCATTTCTCTGATTCTCTGGGATCTTCTACAGGAGCATACGATTTCTGACAGTTGGACTTTCTCTCTTATTTGATTTTTATTTTTTATATATCATCTGTCATTTTGCAAGATATATTTTTTGTTAAATGGGGTTTTTACGTGTGAAAAGGGATTCTTGCACAGAAGGGGTAAAGCAATTCGCAAAAAAATATCCTGATAATCGTGTTCCAGATAGATAAACAGTTCGCCAACTTGTTAGAAGGTTAAGAGACAGGCTTTTTCAGTGACAAGAAACGTGATCCAAACCACCGTGTTCTTATATAAGAACGTTAGCTGAAACAAAGGATTCCCTAAGCAGATGCTGGCAATGCAACGCTGCTGAGGAGCATCATTTTCAACCTTTGTTATAACACAGATTAGGACCTATTATTATTATTATTATTATTATTATTATTATCATCATCATCATCATCGGTTTAAAATACAGCGTACTTTTATGCTTTCAGTAAAATATAAACAGTAAAATAAAAAAATTAACTTTACACTCGGCGACTCCATTTCACATTTTCCGGTTGCAAGGGCTGCACTTCATCAGTAAGCAGCCGAACTCTTGCGGCCCGTAACTTAAATAACCCCCTTTATAATAAATGGCGGCAAGTTTGTTTATTAAAGGAAGGCAGAATGTAACAGTATTCATTACATGATCTTATTTTTCAGTCTTCTTAGTTTATAATATTAAACGCTAAATTTGATAGTCGTCAAAACTTTAACACATTATTATTATTATTATTATTATTATTATTATTATTATTATTATTATTATTATTATTATTATTATTATTATTAAATTCGATGATATAAGAGGTGCGCTCTCCTCTGAATCACAGGTTAGGTTAAGACCAGGCCGAAGTCGAGAGATTTTTCCAGAGGTAAAAATTTCAAGAGTGAATCCACCGAGAGGGACTTTAGGCGTCCCTCGTGGATTTCAGCATGCTAAAGATATCCATACTTGCAGACAGAGGTTTACAGACAATACTGGCTATTTCATATCGAATTGATAACCTTATCATAACACTAGACGGTACTTGAAGCGATGGTTGGTCATCTCTGATATCTGTAGATGTTAAATTTGAATGGTTCATATTGCATCAAATGACAAACTGTTTCAAACAAAAACTTTTTTAACATAATGGGGAGGGGTTCTTACTGAGATGTAGAGATAGAGCTTCATTTTTTAAATGACACCATGTACATTTTATTTAAGAATATACTTATCCTTTCTCGGGATTGTATCGTACTGTACAGTTTTATTCAAGATTGGTTCATCAGTAATCCACGATCTCCGACAGTTAGAGCATCAACGTCCATGGGAAGTGTTAACGTTTGGTGCGGAATTATTCGCGATACCATTATTGAATCTTTCTTTATAAATGGTAACCTTAATGGCAAACGATATGCCACATTCTTTCTGGTCTCTTAGAGGCCATACCTTTGAATAACAAATGATCATGATAGATGCCCAGTGCATAACGCCATATTGGTGCTTGCACAGCCATCTAGCAGGAGAAATAGAACGATCAAAGGGTCCTTCATCCACAGAGCAGACTTATGGACACCATTTTGAGTATGATATGTAAGGTCTGTTTTGCTGGTAGTGGTAATTACACAGTGCTACAAAAAGCCTTGTGAATGTACAGCATAATAAGATCCATGTACCGTACAGTACAGTTAAATCCTGTTGCATTCCTCATTCTTTATTGATCATTATGAAATGTTTAAACGTGCCTTGAAGAGATTAAATAATCCAGTTATGTACTGTAGTGCTATTAAATAACAGAAGTGAAGCATTATTTATCATTTCCACATCTATTGTTTTCTTGACTAAAATGCTACAGTGTGATCATTTCTGAACAACTCTGGGAGAGGGCAAGTGTATTCTTGAATAAAATATGCGCAGTGCCATTTAAAAAAAGAAGCTCTGCCTCGTAACTCTTATTTTAATGGAGATACAAAAAGTATACCCTCAGCAGAAACTCCCCTACGACTTTAAAAACTTTTGTTTGACGCACCAGAAAAAAGTTAAATGGGATATCCCGTATGTACATTGACTAGAAAACTATTAAGTAAAATAAGATCTAAAGTTTTATAAAAATATAATGAACTAAGAGCTTTATTGTTAAAAAAGTAAAACACATAAGCAATTAACACACACACTAACACAATATTTCGAGCTAATTCGCTCTTGTTTATGTAGAAGCACAAAGCAAGCAGAAAGTTAAGGGCAGACTGGAATAGACGGTAACTATACCGACTTAAAGAAACAAAACCGAGAATACCAAGGGAACAAATTTAAAGAATGAAATATTTCATAAGAAAGAAATCAATAATCGTCAAGAAAAAGGTGCAATAAACAGAGTAATATTCATGTTGCGTGTGAAATACCAATTTGATATAAACTGAAGAAAATTATAAAACCAAGTTTGAGACCGGATGAAGCAAAACTATGGCCTCCATATTGCCACACTGATGGTGTGCACTAGGTGTAGCGGTAGCAGTACCCAAAGGCATACCTAAAGGTATTATTGGCATAGCCGATTATTTTATTTTATATTCGTTTAGGCAAATTGTAAACATCCACATTCGATTCTCATCTACCTCTATCCTCTAAGATAGTGTCATACAATCCACTATACATTTATATTTACGAAAAGGAGGCAAACATAGGCCGTCAGATCGTGGCGAGCCGCAGTAAACCATGGGTCTACCGGTTTCTAGGATTTACCCGTGGTTAGGTTAGGATGTGGGTGTGTGTGTGTGTGTGTGTGTGTGAATTAACTGCGAATTCTAATAGATGAAAAATAACAGAGGAGCGATAACATTCGCAACACCGAACAACACTACTCGGTTTTCTCCGATGTCCTATGCTACCGTTCCTGAAAGGAGGCATACATTGGTTCCACACAAGACGGCAGGGTGTACCTGTAAGTAAATCATAAAGGCTGACGGGGCCCTTACCTTTGGGGTGATGTCATTGAGCCAAGGTTGTCCTCCAGAGACGAGCAGCGAAGAGTGAAGAAGACGCGTGTCAAGGCTCTGCTGCTTCCTAATATAGCTTCGCGATCATCTAAGGGGAGTGTTTACATTATGATGTAGTGTTTACCAAATATGGGGAACCAACGCTTTAGGTTTAAATTATAGCAACCAATGAAAAAGGAGCACGTAGGTATAAATGCCTTTCTCTAGAATTCGTGATTGTACTAAGTTCATAATGATTCTACTTGTTGCTAAACGGATGATTACGTCACGGTAAAACCCCTTAAGTCATCATCGGAAGGGGTAAACCAAATGGGTTTTAATAAATTAGAACTTTCTGATCCAACTAAGCCAAGCAAAAGTATAAAATATTCAAGAAATAAAATTAACTGTTCTCATTATAATTTTGACTATCAACTAACTATATTAATGCACACCTCGGCCGTACATGTGACAATATCTTTGTCCCTTAAGCGTGCTTTCAGGGACTGATAGAGGAAGAGTATCAAAAAGGTCATCAAAAGAAGCATTGCACTATAAGGAACGCTGAGCAAATTAGGATATATAGTTCACAATTTTCTTCCAAACACTATTTTCCCAATATGTCAGTTTTCACTTATTACTATCATTATTATATAGGATTCCCTAACACACTTTTTATGCTTACATTGTTAAATAGAACATTACAACGTTTAGTCAAACTAATTTAGTTTTTAGCTCTTAACTTATATACAGTCAATGTGGAAAAACTATTAATTTCGCTTTTAAGCATTGTATAAATAAAGTGTTCGAAACTTAAAGTTCAGTTGTATTTTTGCTTTCTATCGTTCATCCATTATAAACAAATCGTAAGAGGAAATTTGTATTTATATGAGGGTAAACGTTTATAATATTCTCATATTTCTACCGTTTTAGATAACCGTAGGTGTATTAAAATGCCAATAAAAATGTTAATTTCATTTACTAATATAATGTGAAATATTTGGGTGCGTTTTCCAACTTGTAACCATTGCTCTAAACATACTTACTTTTTTATGCCAGTTATTTAAAATGCTGTTATTTATTTGTTATATAATCATACATTTATATTTACTTATAAATGTATATAGTAAAAGGTGTTTTATTTTTTAAAACAATTCCTGCATAACATTCATAAATATGATGGCTATTGTCGAATGATTGCCTTGTTTTAAGCTGCTCATCAGCAAACTGCCGTACTTGAAGATCCATTTCTTCATATATATAGTCATATTTTTTTCCAGACGATGATGGTGGTATTCCCGAAGCGGCGGGTATATATCGCGATGCCATGTCAAAAGAGGGTTAAAAAAAAGTAGGAAGAAGGAGAATGAAATGGGAGCCATTCAGAAAGTTTTTACTCTTTGTCTCACTCTCCATTTCTTTTGTTTGAGGGAAAGTGGACCGAAGAATTGCCCAGTACTTCTGGATGTAGCGGAATAAGACGAAAAGGGTTAAAAACGGGGAAGAGTGGCGGAGAAAAGGGAAGTTGCTCAAGTGTTCTAATCAAGAGAAACTCTCCGTTCTCCCGGTTTTTTTCCCACTCTCTTTCTTTTTGTCTCGTCCCCATCCATCGTTTTTTAGGAATATTGAGAAAATCGTCTTCTTATATGTCTACAAAATAAACAGAAGGTTAACAAACCCTGTGCAGGGGATGGCTGGCATATAGGGTAACAAAATATAATTTCTAGGTTTAACATATTTTCCTTTTTGGATAGGTTAGGTAGTTTATTCTTTAGCTTCCAATGTCTTTCCAAAGAACTTCGTAAAGATGGTTAGTAAATATAAATTTACTAAGGCATTCTATCGGGTCATTCAATTATCTAATGACCGACGCTGCGTTTGGGATGTAATGGCTGAAAAGTAATTCGCTCACGGTTAGCCCGGATTACACTGGAATCGGGGCGAGTGCGTGGAAGAGCTATACAAGAATCGGTGGTAGGAACACTAGAGTGAGTCTAATAAATATTGATGCATTTAAAAATTATGTACTCACCTAACATAGAAGGAGATGCTGGGACTCCCTGCCTTTGTGTTCCATACATTTCTGGCATCTGCTTATGAAATTACTCATTGTCCTTATTACTCTGTGAAAAATTACATTTATCTCGTTATGGGTGTTATTCTTTAGCTCATCTAAAGTGTATGAATGATGTTTAATTTTTTTTAAGGAAGGAACATTTCAAGTCTAAGTTTATGGTATCTCACCGGCATTTGCCAGTTATGAGGACTGAGGAAAACCTAGAAAAAACCTCAGTAAGGGAGGACAGTCCTGGCGAGATTCGAACCCCAGACCTTCCGCTTACGAGTCCGCGCCTTAACGACCTCGACCACCCGTGACGGTCTAAAGAGTATGGGCACTATAAGTTAAATATTATTGCATTACGACTTGGAACTTCATTTTGCAATTGCTCTTCAAATAATTTCCTGCCAGCACGTTTTCGAACTAGTACGGATATACAAATCATAAACAAATACTCATTGTAGAACAGGAGGAGTATACATACCTAGTATTTGCCTCGTAGTGTTCTTAACTATGTGATTAGACACTAACTTTTACTTTTCAAACGACATTGGCAGAATGGCGTGGGATTCGAGGACAACTTAACAGTTCGACAAACTCTACCTGCGCCTCAACTCGTGTAGCCCAACTGGCCTTGAAGATAGCTTGAAGGTCTATGTAGTCCTCGCCTCCGTGTCGGCCATAAAAATAATTGGATATTCTGATATTTGGGCAGCATTTATTGAAATATTAATATTGCATTCATCTATTGCAATTTGTTAAAAAAAGTAATAAAGTAAACCGTGGCACAACAGCTGCAAGGGACAAAATGCTGCAAACCCCATTGTCGCCAGAGAGCGTTCCATTTTGAAATCAGAGATCAGCATTAATAGTCCTCACCTCCCATTTACAGACCGAGTTCGGCATTTCTCGGATAAACTAACTCGTCAATTGTCCCGCGAGGCTCAGGTTGCATCCTTGAACCGCTTATTTTCGGCAAATTTAAAGTGAATATTAAGCTTTTATTCATACCTGTTTCAAGCAAACGTCTAATATTCATCTACGTTTAGTATACTGAATTAAAATAGTAGCATGGTTGAGTTGATAAGAAACTCCTGAGCTGAAAGCAAATTAATAATATAATTTCACGGTTTTAATAATATCCTTTGTTTACTCTTCGACGATTTATAGTAGTTACCAAAGGCATTTTTCAGCTGCTTACCTCAAAATCCCTCAGGTTGATTTCCTCCTGTTAAACTGGAAGTCATTACAGAGCCATCTTTAGCACTTGTTTTGTTTTAGTTTGTGTCTTAATTGTGATATAGTGTTTCAAAACGTACACATAATTGATATACCGACTATCTACTTCTATGGCTCTACAACCCAGGGTCAAAGACCCAAACATTTTAAAAGTTCTTTAGTTTACTAACTTTGCAATGAAGGTCCATAAAAAGCTTTACACGGAAGATAACGATTCGACGCAAACAGCCCAATTCACATAGTCTTCACTTGACATGCAAATAACTACTATGTACAAAAGACTAATGAGCGAGTTTATTTCTTGCATAAGTTATTTACAAGATATTAAGGATAAACTATAATCAGTTTTTTGAAGGTGGAAACGATCTGAACATTATCTCAATATGAGGGCCATTAGATAAGTATTAGATAACAAATAATGAATATTGATAGAACATTTTTTATTTATCCCAGTTTCTCAAAGCACTCCCCCTGGCACAGTATGCAGCGTTCCATCCTCTGGAACCACTTCTGGAAGCATCCAAGCCACTCACTTTCCGGCGCTGCAGATAACTCCTCCTTGTATGCTGCAACTGCTTCTTTGGGACTAGAAAATCGGTGACCTTGAAGTCGGTTCTTCTCATTAGGGAACAGGAAGATATCGCATGGTACCAGATCGGGACTAATAGTTTCCTGGCAGAAACTCCATTGTTATATCAGTAGTGTGATCTGATGCAACAAATTTACCCTCAGTCCTGTCTTTGGACGCCGTTCTTGGATTTTCTTTCTTTTCGGAAGGCTAACTTCTGTGTACCATTTTGCAGTTACAGTTCTCTGATTTTCCAGTACAATGTCACGTGATCACTTTTGGTGAAGAAAGAGGCAACCATTTTCTTTCTCACGCTCCTTGGCCTCTTGACTTTGGCGGGTGGTTGGTCACCAGGAAAATCCCAAATAAAGGACTGACGTTTTGTTTCTGGATCAAACTGGTATATCCATGTTTAGTCACACGTAACGATATCTGAAATACGGCAAGACTTTCCACAGTTAAATTTTTGCAGCATTTCTTGACATCGTTCCTCTCTGGAACTTCTTTATTTCAGACAAATTATGAGGCACCCATCTTGAAGAATATTTTTTTACACAAAGGTGTTCTTGAAGGATGACGAACTGTCGCTAATGCCAACTCAATGCCCTTGTAGGTTAGTTTTGCATCTTCCTGATCATATTCTTCGCACTCATCTGTTGTTCATCTGGCACTCTTCTCTTTGCCTTTAAGAGAGCGCCGCCCCTTTTTAATTCTTCAAACCAGAGGAATACAGTAACACGTGAAAGAGAAAAGCACCCCCTCCCCTCAAATTTCAAGTGATTGCGTTTCATTTAAATCACATTTGAAATCGTGAAAGAACTCATATGAAAATGCTCTCTCTAATCCTCCATTGCACTTACAAGAATGTTCGCGCTTTCCAGACTTAAAACATAAAATATAGGAAAATGAATAACACACAAAGCTCTGCCTGCTACCAGGCAATACCAATGTCTGAACAATTTTTACTCAGCAACAATAATTTCCCTGGGGTGGTCTAGGTTCCATGTCTCAATACTTATCCAGTGGCTGGGAAAGGAACCCAAATTTGAGATTGAAGCTACTATAGTCAGTTTTTTGAAGGAAGAAATAACCAGAATGTTATCTCGTTATAAGCAAAATCTGTTTCTGTTTTATTTACTTTTATTCGTTTATTACGAGAACTATTTGAGATAAAAATATGCAACTTTCAGAATCACCCCTTCTCCAAAAATAACTGCTACCATTGCTCTACTACATACATTTTTTGCATAAACGAAAACAAATAGAAACCTGTAATTTCCTTCTTAGATCTAGCAAGTGAAAGACTGACGGGACGTGGAGTAGAAAGTTGCGATTCGCTAGTTAATTTGTTTATCTGTAGGGCAGGCGCAAGTTTTCAAGTTTTAAAAACTTGCGCATCTATAAGTTAAGTACAGTCATTAATTAATTGAACTAAAGAAATGTAATAATCGGTCTTACAATGTCTCTTTATATTTTCACGTGAACTGAATAAAAGAATATTATATTATAAATGATTTTTAGCAACATTTTCTTTTAAAGGAAAAAGTGTATTTCAAACTCAAAATTATTATTAGAAAACGTTTTACTTTTTTCCGACATTGATTTTAAAGTAAACTCTATAAGAAATTGTCAAAGTTCTCTCATAAAGGCATGTATTTGAGTGAAGCAAAATTTGGCTTTTTTTGCTGCATATGTAAATCTACCATATCTTGCAGACTCATCATTATGGAATTCAGTCGCAGCGGAAAGAGCACAATGTATAAAGATTTAGTCTTGGGGTGTGAGATTACGGGAACCATGCAATTGTTTGCCTTTATCGTCTTATACTTGAGAACATGAAAATCAGACTCTCTACCTCACCACTTCAGTGAAACAGAAGTTTTGCTAACGCACGAGAATCGGAAAACCCCACACACTCTCTGATGACAATGTACTGGAAAAGTCATTGTATTCGGAAGCAGCCAGTGATAGTGTTTAGACAATGCCTTTGACTGAAGACTTTTTGCCGAAATAGTAGACACTCTTGTCATAATTGAAGCAGTAGAAGGGCCTGATATTTTGTGCGATACCTTCTGGAGCGTTAGGCTAACTATAGAAAGTGTATTCACAGCTAACATTTTTTTCATAATTCAGAACTACAATACTTAAAATGACTAATTTATGGAAAACTCATGAAAGAATGCCGAAGAAACAAAATATCCATTATTTTGCCTTAGTGATGGTTTTGTAGTGGGCAAATGATGGTGCTACTAAACAAATTACTTACAAGATTATATTTTATGCTGGTGTGTTCTTTACTTGAGAACTTATTTAACATTATGTCGAACAATATCTATGTGAAACGTGTGCTTGCTTTTATTTCATTGTTAAAATTTGCATTTATTTGCACAATAAAATGTAGCAAAAGTTATGGACAGCAAAGAAATGTAGTTCGCATATTATCTCAACAGGAAAAAAACATGCATTATATAAAATTCGGCTCATAGTCATATCTGAAAAGTGCATGTCATCTTGAAGAAACTATAAGATAATTGTTTATGTAACTATCTTGATAAATGTGACAAGAGAGAGTGTTTAGAATAAAAATTATACAGTATTAAAAATTTGCAAAATGTTATGTTATGACGTAGTAGATATGACATATTATAGTGCATGATTTATAAGTACTCGTTTCTATGATGATGTTATTTTGTTTTTGTTTTGAAGAACTCTAACGGAAATGGATACTAATTTCGCAATGTTTGGTATTGAAAACATGAATGTTAATCCATAAGTAATTATGAAGAAAGCTGAGAGAGCTGAGGATTTATTAATTCCTCAAAAATCGAAAAGTGAAAACAAAAAGGAATATGATAAGTTCTGTACATGGAGAAAAGATAAGTTCAACTAATGAATAAGTCTTGTTGACATATTTTTCAGAGCTGGTTAATATATAATAGTTTATTGATTATTAATATAGTAAGTAATTTAAAATTTAAATTTGTTTATTTTTCCAATCGAAGATTTCAATGCCTTTGACGCTCTGGTGTGTGTGTATATTCGAAAATTAAATGTATGGCGAAAGTGAAAGAAAATGTGAACATTTCATCTTTAGTAAAGTTTTTGATTTCTTTGATTTAAGAAACTTTTCTGTAAGTATAATTGTGATTACTTATGATTCAAGATTAACGTTCCCAAATGAATGAACTTGTAATGTGATAATTAATTAATTGATTTTCAATGTTTCCAGAATAATATAAGTTAATTTATGTTCATTAATAACTTGCATTGTTGTTGTAGTTTCAAAACATTTATTTAATAAAATGATTCTCATGTTTGAATGTTGGTAGGCTTGTTAGGGCGACGATTTTAGCTTTTCCTGGCACCAGTGCCAGAATTGCATAATGATATGTATTTTATTATTTTATGCTTCATGCAAACACTCATATTTTTTTCCTCTCTGTAGTGATGTTTGATTGTGTCTCTTCGGTTATGTACTGTAAAGCACACATAAGTTTCTAAAATGGTACTATTAAAGGCAAGTTCCACCATGCTAAATAAAGTCGAGAGATTTATATCTCTAACATATTTTATTGTTTACATCTACACTTATGGTACAAACGTGCAAAAGTTGGAGAAAAAGATTAAAGAACTGAAATGAGCCTTAGTACAATAATGGGAACATCTTACAGTTAATTTCTTGCTTTTTCTTTTACTTGAATGCGTATACAATCTTATAGCAATGCAATTTCCAAAATATATACTATTAAAATTCTGAAACTAGCGTACTGCTATTATTTGGCAATCAAAAGAAATTATATGGTTATGCCAGAAGTGAGAGATGTGTCTTTAAACCGCTACTTCCATAAGGAATTCAATTTGTACGTCTATCGGAAAACAAATTGGTAGTAGTTGGAGAGGATGAAGGTATATGCCTGCAGTACAGGGTAAGCTTTGTGTTTATTTTATTGGGACATGTCCGGTAGCGCTAGAGACGTGCGAAATCCTCTCTGTAAACTTGAAAAGCTTTAGTTAGTCTAATCAGGGCTTAACTCCGAGGGATTCCATCAGTGTAGAAGCTCAAACCCCTCCCTTGTCGCCTATCTCCTCTCCGCGCCTCTTTCCTCCCAGTAGCGTCAGACAAATTGCCGTGTAAAACGTGACGGAATAATTGGACCAAATGATTCAGTACCACCAAACTTTAAGGACTTAGTTATGTCTTTCAGAAAATTCTTCTTAAGCCACTTTCACTGCTGGAAATTACTGAAGACGGGAACGTATTTAGCTAACTTCACAACTTCACCTTTATGCGCAAGAGTTTAAAATGGACTCTTAGCTATACTGATAATGATGAAAATTGAATTTTGTTCTTAGTTTTTTCGACTCTCTTTACTACAGTGTTATGGCACTGGTTATCTGCAAGGAGGCAATTTTGAAACCTCTGAAACTTTGCGAAGGTTCAGCTTTAAAGAAAGATGAGATTTATTTATGAATAATACAAGACACCTTTTCTTTAGGTATTAGTAGAGGCGAAGAATCCATTAAAACTGTAAGTCTGTCTACCCAACGCTAGTATATTGACTTGTATTTTATTTTTTGTTGACGAATTGAAACACCTCCTTATTTGAAAACTAGTGCACTGTCTACATACTGAATGTGCTGAAATCATAAACAATATTGATGCTGTTGCCGAGTGTTTGGGTACCTGGCCCTTTTTTCTGACAAACTTAGATTTTTTACTTTTTGGATTTTTAGCTTTTTTAGAAGTTTCATTGTGTTCATTTCTTTAACGTCATTAGGATTAGTTGTTTTCTTCGCACAAATGTCGAACAAACACTTACTGTTAGAATAGCATGCATGCTTCCCGTATAAGTTTCCGGCATGGCATAGAAAGCCATAATCCATCATTGCGACGTTCATATTATCCAATACTCATAGGTTTTATAAATGTAAACACTAAATTTCCGGCCAGGCCATTCCGTAGCTTGGAGAAGCTCATTTAAGTGAGAGTGTTGCGTAATTGAACTACAGAGCAGTAATTTTATTTTTAACTAAAGAAGAACTTTTATCCGATGACATTAAAACAATGCCTTGAAGATTCCACTGTGAAGAAATGATCAAAGCCATTTCATTTGAGTAGAGAGCCTTATAGTATATCCAAGTAAAGGTAGGTAAATGCATGTGTTTGCACAAGAAAACTCTCCCTTGTCTAGGAGGAAGTTCTGAGTGACAGATGTATGAAGACGAATAAATAGCTGCAAGGTTGTGGGGTTTCTAAATCAATTGTACTTCACATACCGCATAAGCTTTTGAATATGCAATATGGGTGCCCCGTATTATTTCAGCAGTTCAAGCGGTTTAAACTATGTCGCAGTGGCAAGAGGACAATACTGAACGATACTATGATCCTGTTTACGTAAAGCACACTCTAAAAAGGCCAAGGTACACAATGTACAATATCATGACGGCTATATTTTGGAACTATAGAGGTTTTCCGACGATAAACTTGAAAATAGTACCTGTGACCCACCCCACTGAAATATTGATCTAATGTGAACCTATCATTATATTTTGTACATTGTAACTAATAACGTATATATTACGTATATGCATGAATCCTAAGCTATTGCTTCATGACGTGAATTGTGTTCCGTCAGAATAGAAAGTTTACTAGTGTATTTGTTTGCGTAAGTCCAAACTAGAAAGAGGAGCGCCAAGGAGATAATAAATCACCATTCATAGGAAGGGCAAACACAAGAGACAAGTATTGTGCCGCTTCTTGAATGACATAACAATTCGTGAGGGTTAGTTGGAGTCCAGGATATTATGTGTTTCAGGATGAACTCGCCTACCGATGTAGACAGTTAACTTTAAACTAGCCAATATAAATAAATGTTTTAAACTTTCTAATTGCAGCGGGTGGCGTGCTCTGGCTGTTGACTTTAAACAGCCAATTGTAGATAGATTTTAAATTTTTCTAAGTGAAGCGCGAGACTTGCTCTTGCTTATGTAGACCCCTAAGGCGACGACAGTCTGTGAACAAATGTGCCTTTCAGGAGTTGGATGATCCGCATTACTTCAGTGATTATTACCTGATTCCACAGCTGAAAGCTGACTTTTGAAGAGATTCGCGAGCGATATTGAGATGAAATGTCAATCCAGAGATGTGAAAAATGCACGCTCACACATTCGCATTTTGTAGTCCACACACTGCACCTTATCGCCTGACAGGGAGGGAAAGAAACAGGGTAAAGAGATAATGTATTCAAAACTTCTTCAGGCAAAAATAGACAGTGTCTTGAAAGTATAAGCAGAGCTGTCCATGATAGGTATAGGACAATTATAATAATCAAAATAGCTTGCACTCATACGTTTATATCAACGCTATATTCTCTGAGCTAGGCAATACTGCTGAACCAGCCACTTGACGTGAAACACAAGGCAAAAGGTATTCCTATCTGAGTAATAAGTCTAGAATTAGTTTGTTGTTAAAAATTATTTAATAAAAACTGAATTTTTGGCTTTTTTATGCAAATATTTGAAAACATTTATTTGTATATATATTTTTAAAGAAAAGTGAATTTATAAGCGGTTTAAAATTTAAAATATAAACTAGGTTTGCCGCATCCAAATTTTTATACGTGTTTGCGAGTTCTATTTGCAGTGCAAATAAATATGCTTATACCTAAGAATGCGAGCCCTACTCATAATACCAATAGTAATCTTTTTTAAGAAAATGTATATTGTTTATGGAAACATTTAAACTTATTTAGAGCAATTTTAACAATATATATCTATATGTACTTCTTCTTTTTCTCTATTTACCGATTGTGGGATTTACATACCAATGCCAGAGTCAGCTTTCTGTGAGGACGATACTTATTCTGGGCGCACTCAGAGTACATATGCACACTAAGGGGCTCCCATAAGAGTATCGGTCCTATGTCAGGGCAGTTTCGATTGCTCCACAGACATAGAAAGATGCAGGCACACACTCAAAGAGTTGGAATGAAGATAAATGATGAAACAGATTATTTTTAAAGTAGTGAGGAATATCAAAACCATAATAATTTCTAATTCACTTCTATTACACATGCATGCTAAATAATACACACGTAAACCTCAGTCAGGTTGGGCCTCAAGATTTGAACCTAGAACCTCCTTAATATGAGTTTCAATCAGTTCGTAAATATAGGTATACACTATATTAATTATATATACTATGTTTTGGTTTATATTTTAAAGAAGAACATTATATTAATATATGTCCGTTTTTGTGAAAGTAGTATCAAAATCTGTTTTATGAGGTTAGTTCAAAGAAAAGTTGAGTGGTTCATAGTGCCATAGGTTATACCTCCTTAAGTTCCCACTTCTGTGCAAACCTGGTAAAGTCTTCTTTAAAATTCGCATAAACATACAGAAGGCTATAAAATACGTTTTTATCATAAGACTGCTTAAAATACTTGACAGTGGTAGAGTGGGTTAGTAAGTACACTTTGCAAGCTGCGATGCAAAATAACTTCTGCACAGCTGTCTCAGTGAATCACCGTGTTAAACAATCCAAAAACCGGAATGGAAGTGCGATGAAATATTAGGATAATGGCTCTGAGAAAAGAAGAAGAAGAAAAAAGAACGTTAAATAAATAACGGCACTCGATATAGCCCAGGCCGATATGAGGAGCAGCCTATATATTTCAGCAGTAATATTTATGTACTTTGAGTGCAGTCCGAAACACTTTCCTCGCATTAGGATATTGTTCCTTTTTTCCCTTCTTATGAAGCTTGTATAAAGTGTGCCGAAACTAAAATATGACACGCAGAAAGGAAAGGGGGGTGAGAGAGCGCTGTAATTTATCGTGTCTCGAAGAAAGTAAGGCAAAGGAAACTGATCATAACGCTACAGGAGCAGAAGACTGTTCCAATAACACTGTGCTTTCCAGGGGTAGACATTGGGTACGTCTAGGAATTTTGTACGCGAAAGGTACGAACTATTTACAACAAAATTTTGAAACTTTTGTCACTTCTCGTAATCGCCCTTTCAAAACGTCGCGGAAATGACCACTTTGGAGACGATATCTTCCACACTTAATCAGCCATCCTCCAAAACAACTTTCTCCATTCGCGCAACAAGATAGTGGGAGGCCGAGGTTACTTCAGTTCGTTGTTAAGCGACGTTCGGCCTTCTTTGAATTGTCTCGCATTTTTCACATTCATAACAGCATCCCCACATGTTTCACTAACTGGCGAATGAATTTCAATGGGTGTCACACAACGCAAGTGAAGAAATGACAACGTCGCCGTTTTAAATAACACAAGCACTTCTAACTCTACCTGTAGCCACTAGGGTTCTGTGCACTATACAATGCTGCCATTTCTGTCACGTTTTTAGCAAAGTATATTTTAAGTCAACTCGCATGTTTCTAAATACTTCCAGTCCTGAGAAAAACACCAGAGAACTTAGAACTTAAACGCCCTTGTATAACTGCAAGCAATTTCAGGTACATGATCAGCTAGAAATATCAAACTTAGCACTAAAACAATCTAATAACAATTTAAGATAAATGACTTACCTGGAGCATATCCTATTCCCCTACAAAATACTCATTTTGAGACTTAGCTTTTAAAAATTATCTACGCAAAATCTGCGCTTTAGGATGATAACTTTAGGATGACTTTTATGGTGAGACGTTGTGCCAAAAACCCTTTCATGAGACATGAGGTAGCTCTCAACTGCCTCCATATTGTTATTAATGTATCCCTCTGTTTCTATCGATAGTAAACAATTGCTGAGCCCTCTGCTGTAAGTAGAGCTTTTGTTTCAAGATCATTGCTCTAGATCTATGACTCGTTCCCGATCACGATCTTATTCAGCGACGCTGATCAACTTCGGCATGAAATTATTTTACTCTCCTAAGAGTTGCGGAACAAATGCTGGCTCATGTTCTCACGCCTAAACCCATCATCATATAACCTAAATTGGTTGTTATTGGAATCTCCAGATGTGCTCCAAGTCTCGTCATAGTTTGTTGATTGAAGCATACATGCGTTCAACTTTTATGGTCGCGGTCTTCACTCACTGAATCATCATCTCAGAGTTTTTAACCGTTTCAACTGATGCAGTTTCGCAAATATATTCACTGGATAATATGGGCAAAAGTGACGATCAGAAAATAAACAGGTCAATTGTCACTATTCAGGTATGTACAGAAAAGAGACAACATCTGATTGAATGCAAAATTATAGCATTACTAAGCGACTGGATCTTGAGATATTAAATTTCCGGACGATTTCCTACATTAGAAATACTGTCAAATAAAATTTTTATCTTTCTTAAATGTTCTTGTACTAAATTCCCAAAATTAATTATAATTGTTTGAAAATATTAAGTAAATTTGGCAGAAGATGATGAATATTATTGATTAATTGTTCTTTGTAACCAGAACCCATATTTCACCATTCATGGGACATGATACATGTCTTAATACATGTCTTAACTTACTCTGTAACAAGGTACCACAGATCACGAGTTTCTTATATAAAATTAGCCTGCGTTCATCATCGAAGAATGAAGACGCAAAATGAATACTCCTGTGTGACACTTCAGCAGGTCTATGAGTAGCACAGAAAGTTTAAAAGTGTACTGTGAGATGCAACTCGCTCTGGTTGACACATACAGCCAAACACTACCCCTGCAGTAGAACAAGTGATACAGGATAATAAGCGGGTCGCTAAGTCCCCGCTAGGTTGGTACCAAAACAACCCCTGAACTGAAAGAACGTCGCGTGGATGTTGTGAAACACTGCTACGACATCATGAAGTCGAAGGAAATGGTTTTCTAAAGCGTATAGTCAATGTTGATGAATTCTGGATCCACTGCTTCCAGCTAAAGACCAAGCGAGCCAGCAAAAAGTGGGGGCATTCATCATCGCCAAAATCAACAAAATATTCCGTTTTTCTGAGACTCTAAAGGTCCAATCATGGAACAATATATGTGCAGGGGATGCAATGTTTGGGTTAAACTTGAGAACCTTTTGATACCTGCAATCAACGTGAAGATTGCTGACAACTGGTGTAATCTTACAGCATGATAATGCAAGTCCGCACACAGCACAAATATTGCAAATCTTCATTTTGAGTGTATACCACATTCTGCTTATTCGCCGGACCTGGTATATTCTGATTATCATATCTTTGGACCTAGCGGCAAGAAATTCCGCACTGACGACGAAGTGAAAGACTCGGTGCATAGTCAGTCACAAGAAACATTTTCTCGTGGATTCCGGACATTAGTAAAATGCTGGAATTGAATGTGATGGGGACTATGTTGAAAAATAAAGAAGTGTAAATGTATATACTTTGTGAAAAACATCATTTTTGATTCATCCCCGTAGCATTAATCGGTAACAGTGTGTGCCAAGAACGAAAATGAGCATGCTGCTTTAGTTTCCCACTATACTTATCGTTAGAAAGTTTAAACCTGTATAATAATACAAAGCATTTCTGTACAACCTGTACATAAAACGAAATATAATAAAAGAAAGAGTAAATTACGTCTGTATATATGCCCTTGGAGACCAAAATCATCTAAAGCTCATGACATTCATCCTTTGCGCTGAGGACAGTTTGATTGCAGGTTTTAGTTTCCAGCAATAAATCCCTGCATTTGATTTACGACTATGGGAACTTTTTCGCTGGGGAGCACTGCTGCATTGGAACAAGGCACTGTCTCTGGCATAAGAAAAACGAGTGAAAACATTCAAAGTAATCGGAAACTGTGAACTAAACATCAGTAACACGTTTTGATGAGCACAAAAAGAAGTAATGCTAGACAGTAAGAAAAGTCAACGTTTTCTGAACAGCTAGTAGCGAAGTTGCAAGGGCGTGACCATCTATATTTGTCCCCAAAGCTTATTTCATTTCCTTAAAAGTTCCACGATGCAGCTGATGTGTTGTTTTTCACGAACTGTGGAAAATTGATTAATCTTTCTTTCGGCAAAAGAATGGCTTGTTCCCTACTTCGACAGGATTCTCAACATTCTTCCATTGGAAGTCATGTCTGCAAGCACTGGACATTTTGACGTTTCGTACTAGCCTTAGGTATTGTACGGCTATGGTTAAAGTTAAACACTGTAAATGCATTGTTAAAATTTCTATTTCATGGTAATAGAAATCTAATTGAATAGAAATTGGCCTACAAAAAATGTTTTTCTTTGATTTTTTATTATTCCTCCTGGATATACCTAATACAAATGCCATGAATTCAAATATGTTTTCAGTTTAACTCTATCGGGCCAGGTTTTTAAACAAAATCACATAAAATGCAGCAATGTACTGATATTTTTATGAACATTATTAACTTTTAAGACAAATAGCTAAGACAAAACTGATTTTGTAGGTTTCGTTTTAACTTAAGTATTAAAAATATATTGAAAAAGAGAGTTATGTGTTAAAAATTATGACTTTCCAAATTTTTTTCACTGTTAGGGAGAAGAAAAATTTATTTTTTCTAAGTTCTGATATTAACTTAAACATTAAAAAATATATTGAAAAAGAAAGTTATGTGTTAAAAATTATGACCAAACTTTTTTCACTGTTAGGGAGAAGAAAAATTTATTTTTTCTAAGTTCTGATATGTCCTTCACTAATGTTTTTTTTTCAAACACCAACATTAATCAGCCATCATTTACACATCCCATTGACCTTGATTGTGGTTTTCATTGTTTTATTGTCTTTATGAAACCGCTCACCATGTTCTTCGCTCATTGCACCAAGATACGCACGGAAGTAATCAATATGATTGTTGAGAAAATGGACTTTATCACTCATTCTGCATTCTATATTTCTAAAATGTAACATTTCCTCCACATTTATTTTATAGTTATTAGATTTCTTGTCATTTTTTAGTAAGTCAACCATGCTGACTTCTCTAACTTGGACATTGACTGAGGAAAGTTTTCATCCTGCATAAGCGCACGAATCTGGCTGGTGTTCATCGAAAATACCTGCTGCTATCTTAGCTTCAGTTTTCTGTGAAAACTTTGTAACATGAAAGTTGAAACAATCATTATTCTTATTCAAAGCAGTAACAAATTGCTTCATCAGGCCTAACTTAATATGGAGTGGTGGAAGAAGAACATTAGAAAGAGAAACGAATAATTCATACTAACAAATTTTTTTCAGTAGGAACTAAATTGCTCTTTGTGGCCAATTTTTTTCTGATCCAATGCTCTGATTTAGCCCTAGGTCCTATTCACAAAGCGGACCATTTATTATCTTGTTTAAATTTCTCAGAATATTCATGTTATGTATCCGCTCCATGAACAAATATAAGAACTGTTATTTTCTGTAATTGCGATTTCTGAAAAACTGTAGCCCATTGAAATAAAACTGAGGCTGTTTGAGAGATTCAATGTGATAGGGAATCAAAAAATATGAACAGTTTTCATTCAGCAAAAAATGTGTAGACCAGCTTATTTAACTAAGAAAATGAAGGAACTATTTGCATAAAAGTTCCATTATTATAAATGCTTTTATTTTCACATTTTATTTATCTATAATGACATGCGCAAAGCTAAGCACAAGTACAGTAATTTCTCCAAAGCTATGAATGGAAGTTGAGATACATCTGCATCTGTCATACTACCCTAATTTTCTTCTGCTAGTGCCTATTATACCTTGCATACCTACGACTATCAAATACATATAAAAAGAATGCTGGCATAACAACTATACGCCTTTTTATTTTCATCGCAAGAGGGAAGTTATACGAAATTAGTATAAAATTTGCAAAAGTATCTAATCATTCGTAAATAAATTATTGAATGTTTCTTCTTTCATTTGATTCCTCTAGAAAATACCATTCTTATTCTTTGAATTGTTATATCAGATTTTAAAGAACATCTGGTCTAGTAAAACACCGCATTTTGCTTCATATAGCCCATAAAAGTTACGAGTTCAAATAATCATTTTATTTGATGGAATTCATTGAAAGTATTTCTGTTTTGCACCCATTGTGCCTTCATTAAAATAAACTTTTTTCAAGTTTCCCAAAAATACGCAAATTACGAACAATTTAGAAACTTAGTAGTACATAATCAATTAATCAGTTAAATCACTTTTGAGATTGAGCTGAATATATAATCCTTTTTAATTTAATACTTTTTCAAAATTGATGGAATGCCAGCGGTTCTAAACAGTAGCATCTTTGTTCAGGATTTCCCATACCTCCTAATATTCTTCTTCTGTGGCATTTATTGTGGTTTCAAGGGGAAAATGTGTTAAAATGTTTGACTACTTCAATTTACATATCTTTATGCCTTCTATTGATGCTGTTTTCACTAAGTGTGCATTTATATTAAGTTTAGTATGAGCTTATTTCCATTTTTCATGATTTGATGTTGCTTCGGAATACAAACACCAATGACTTCAAAAACATAGTTTTAAGTGAATTCATTTAAATATATAAATATATGAAAGGACATGTGATATTAAGGCTGGGAAAATGCCTCAAACAATTTGAAGTGTGAAATAATTCAGTATGTTCAAAATAAGAACTTAAATACTAAAATTCATTTAATGAATAGTTAAACAAATAATCAAAATTACTGTTGCATATTGAATACTCAATCTATTTCTCCACAAATAGGAATGTTTTTCAAAGTAAACCACATGATATTCTCATATATTTGTGCATTTAAACTATATACAAGAAAAAGAAATGTTGTGCACTGTAGCGCCATTCGGCAAGATTTGATTCTGCATGACGTCGAGGAAGTGTTTTTGCAGAAGCCTGTGTAAAATACTGTAGTTAGGGTCACTTAACATGTGTCTGAACACATTGAAAGCTTACAAATAAATATCTGCACTCTATTTATCACGTTGGAGGCATCACGATATAACTAGGCCAACATAATCTTCTCCAGCCTATGATTTATGCGCTTTCATTACAGGACATTTTAATATACTACGAACCATTTCGCTAATCATATAGATATTAATAATTTACACGTTTATAATTTTCTTTCACAAATAAAATGCCTTATTAAATTAAAAATGTGTATTATATAAAGTGTAAAACACTTATACTCTAGTTAGGTCAAATTTTCCTTTTTGGATATTTCAGGAATAGTTTCATTAACATTAATTAAATTTGAAATCTACATTTTATCTCCAGTTTTATACGGAAGGTATTGATGAAATGAATAAAAATGTTTTAAGTATTTACATTATAAATAAATATAATTAGTGCATGAAATATAATTAAATTACATTTGAAATACCACCTTTAACCATCTCTTTGAATAGATAATAAACAATATATGATAACAATACTTGCCTTCTAAACCCAAGATCCCCGGTTCGAACCCGGCCAGGGTCGATGGATTTTTTCGGGCGTAAAATTTTCTAAGTATGGCTTCCTTCGGAAGGGAAGTAAAGCCGTGGGTCCCGTGTCGTACATTTACGGCACGATAAAGAACCTCAAGCCTGAAAAAAGAGGCCTCTTAGCAAAATTTGTCGGCCATTTCATGCCCTGAATAGAATGGGACGCTGATGACCTGAGATGTTAAAGATCGTCCGTAAATAAATCAATTCAACAACAATATATGAACAATGTTATAGTTGAAGTTTATTTTAGGAAAGAACAATGTTTATATTTTTGACCAATCAAAACATTTGTAGCTTAATGTCTGTTATCCGAAGGTCAGTCATGCAAAACTCCGAATATCCGAGCCCAACTGCAAGGCTTTGTTTAAATCTACGCATTTTCAGTAACCTATTGCATGTTCATGCCAACACGTTACATAGCTTAACAGCTCTCTCTTGTAACAGGATGGTACAACAAGTTCTCATTTCCACGAACTGTTTATAGGGTTTAAGTGACTATTGCTCTTTGTCCATCATATGAATTTCATAAACGTGAACAAACTTTTAAGTTCGAGAAGCTTAGTTGAAATATCATATCCTTTTGCCTCCTGTTCTGTGCTTTGTAGAGGGTGCTGTTCACACTAGGAAAATCATAATGTGTTAACAATAGATACAAAATAACAACATTTAAACCGCGTAGAAAAGGGAGAGGATGATTCATCTCTAAAGAGCGTACAAAGTTTGATAATCACTATCTCTGATATCAAACGAAGTCAAGAAAATATGTTACAATTTGCATCCAAACTTGTCTCCAAGGGTACTCAGACAGAGAGAGAGAGAATATAAGGGAGTCAAACAAGTATTTTACCTTACATAAAACTTTAAATTTTACGTTATTACGTTATTATTAGGTTCAGTTACCCGTTAATTAAATATCCGAACTATGGTTCAAATTAGTTCGGATAATGCACACCCTACTATATTTAATTATTGTAAAAATTATCGTATGTTGGATAAAAATATAATATATTGGTTCAGGAATTTTTAAATTGTCGAAACTGACATGTTAGAATTGTTAGCATAATCAAAAGTGGGCATCATAACATTGGGACTAGTTAATCGGATCGTTGTTCTTCTCAACTTTTATAACGATTAATCAATTCGTATGAAATTATTTGAACATATTAGTATATTTTTATTTTGTCTTTGTCACATGAAATTTAAAAAGATGTTATTATAATCTTTTTAAATTATCAATATCTTGCACAATTAGTCGATAGAAAATATCACGGGGAACCAGGTCAAACGCCTTACTAAAATCTATTATTACAGCCAGATTTATGGTTTTAGTTAAGCACAATTCTGTTGGGTCATTTACATATGATGCACTGTTGGTAATAGTGGAAGGATGATAACATTTATATCACAGAGGCCAAAAATACAGAACCCTGCAATAGTATCTACATCTTTTTTACAACATTTAATTTGAGTAGTCGGATTTTTAATTTTTTATCATAATTGAAATACGAGGGGTGTTCTAAAAGTTCTCGAACTGACCAAGAAAACTGTTTTTTTTTTTTTTATTTTTCAACATAGTAACTTTATAAATCAATACATTTAGTCCAACTATTTCCCAACTTTTAATAAATAAGATTTGTCAAACTGTGAAAAACAGCGTCTGTCTCAGCTTCAACCTCGTCATTTAAAGTGAAACTTCCTCCATCCAGTCATTTCTTCATTTCTTTGGAGGAAAAAAAAGTGACCGGCGATTGTGGCGCGTGTGAAAGCACTTAGAACCGAAGGTCATGCAATTTTGCACCACCACGCCCAGACGTGTGTGAAGGCGCATTCGTGACGAAAGAGAATTTTATTATTCGCAAGGTGTGGACGTATTCTTCATTTTTTAAAATTGATTTATTTATTTACGGACGCTTTTTAGCATCTCAGACCATCAGCGTCCCATTCAATTCAAGGCGTGAAATGGTCGACAAATTTTGCTCAGAGGCCTCTCTTTCAGGCTTGAGATTCTTTTACGTGCCGTAAATGTACGACACGGGACCCACGGCTTTACTTCCCTTCCGAAGGTAGCCATACTTAAGATTTTTACGCCCGAAAACTCATCCTTCAGTTGGTCCATTAGTGAAGATAATACTTCCCGGTTAGGTTCTGCCCTGTTCGCACGTAGTCTACGAGCACCACATAATGAGAACCTTATCATGACTTTCCTGCAGATGGAACCATTTTGCTTTTTAGTGCACTTTCACTTATTGCCATCCACTGTTTGGACTTTTCCTTCGTCTCTGGTGTGCAGTGATGAATCCATGTTTCTTCTACTGTTATGAAACGACGGAGAAACTCAATGGAATTGCATTTAAAAAATCTAAATACGCTAGGGAAATGCTCATTCGATTGCGTTTTAGGTACTTTGTGAACAAACGCGGCACCCATTGAGCGGAAAGCTTTTTCATATCCAAAACTTCGTGTAAAGTGCGGTCTATCGAGGTCTGTGCAATTAGCTAACTCGCGTATCTTAAATCTGCCATCATTGAGTATGCTATAGTGAATTTTTGTCACAATCTCGTCGGTCATAGCAATTTTGGGAAACTCTGAGCGCCCATCATCTTGAATGTATGCACGACCATTCAGCAGCCCACTTTTTAACCGTCGAAAGCAGAGGTAGAACCCTTTAATGAGGAATCTAATTCCTTTTGTATTTCTGTTGCGGTTAAACCCTTCAAAACGAATTACTTAATCACAGTTCGTATTTCAGTTTTATCCATTTTATAGAAAATGTTATCATTAGTTTGTTTACACGATCATCACAAACAAATGACTACACTTACGCGTCTGAAACTTTACAATGCGTCATCTAAAGGATGATATTTAACAACAGTCGTGGCCATCTCCACGACCTTTCTGAGTCAGGCCGAGCTCTTTTAGAGCACCCCTAGTATATATTTACTTAAAGCTAAAAGTTATTTAAAATGTTTTGGCCATAAGAATAAGTTTTATTGAAGATGTTTCGGAGTTCGTAGAAGGCTGAATTTAACTATTTCATTCTTTTAAGCACGCAAGACACGCGACACTACAAAAATAGAGACCAAGCAATTGATGAACACTCCCGGACTGGAATGTTCTGCACCTGCAGAAAATTGTCAAAAATCAAGTACTTCTGAAACAGCTCCAAACCTTAGAGAAATAAAGAAAGAACAAACGTTATAAATGCAAAAATAAAAGTTGTTCTCCTCCCTTTTTGCTTTGAAAGAATGAAATGTCATGTAGTAACTTAACCGGCCGCCACTGTTAAGACGTATACAACAAACATAATTTCCCAGATTTCGCTGTGGATGCTCCTTAAAATGCGTAATAAAGTTCTGTTCCAGCAAACTTAATTGCAAAGCTCATTTGGAATAGCATAAGAAAAATAGCATTAATATAATGTGGTGGCCACGAAACCGTCAAATTCCTCTAGTTAAGTTAATGGCGTAACAAGAAGAAATAACTTCTAGCGATGCTAACCCCACGTTGCGGTGACCCACGGAAACTGCAGTTGGCTAAACTTTGTTGGCCACAATAATTGTTGCTAATCCGCAGAAAACGCGCGAAGGGTAAAGTTTTGACTTTTCCCGCAAAAACCAACAATAGCAACAACTAGGGTTGGGGAAAGCGTTATAAAGTTTTCTCACTCTTTTATTCGTTCTTTCAACTTAAAGAGCACTACATGAGTGCATGGCAGAGAGAAAAATATTTGTTAAGAACTTATGCCAAGCGATCTTCCTGTTAAAATGGCTTATGGACTTCTGTTAACTGGTTATTTACAGACAAGCTTATAATTTAAACAACAAATACTGGAATTAAGGTACACATTATTAAAAAGGAAAATATAATGCACAATACTTTTAAATTGTATTTATACCATATTTTATAGTAATCCCATGGACAAAATAAATTATTCCTCCTTCTTAAATACTCTTTGCTGCATTCCATGGAAATGCTATTAAGAATTAAGAAAACTTGCAAGTTTTCCAATTTTTCGACAACGCCAAAAAAGGAATGTTTTTAACAAGAGAACTTTTTTCATTGTATCAGACCGGTCCCAATGAAACTTAGTAGAGTTTCCACTAAGCTATTTTGAAATTAAATTTAATAATTATTTTGCCAACAAAGAGCACATGACATACTAATAATATAATTTGCTTGTGGTCTCTTTCAATAAACTTGGTCTGTCACAAGTGGCGTGGATTACGCACGGAAAGGCCACTAGAACTTTCCGTACACAAAACGGCGCACCACCCAGATGTGCAAGAGGACGACAAGATCAGTAATACTTGATAGACGTACCATGTTTTATTGTTTAGCACTGAAAACTATTTTATTTATATGAGAGTGGTTTGTTAAGTAGCTTGGTCCCCATACTAATAGAGAACAACAGCAATATTTGTATATTTGTCATAAAGTTTACTTTCTATGTTTTAGTATTCTGTGGTCACAAACCATTCGGATGTTAATTCACTATTTGGTAGCTGTTTAAACACAAAAGTTTAGAGTTAGAGTGAAAAAAAGGATAATATGGGAATTAGTGGTGTGATACAATTGTTTTTTCTAGAAGGGAAACCAGCAAAAGAAATTTATCTGAGAATTTTCTCACTTTGGGTGACATTTTCGTTCGACATTCCGTAAATCAGTTCAAGCCTGGCGGAATAAACATCGAAGATGCACCACGTCCTGGAGCTCCAAAAGTAAGTGTGAGGCCAGCAATCGTCGATATTGTTTTGGCTGACAGACGAGTGAAAGTGCACGAGTTAACAGGCCACGGGCATCTCAGCTGAAAGGGTTCATGTTATTTTGCATAATGAATTACATATGAAGACGGATGAATACTTGTGTCTGCTCACCCTGGAACTAATGCGGAATCGCATGCGAACATCGGTTAACTGTTTGAAAATGTTTAAGAAGAATTCAACTGATCTTTAAGTGATTATGGACGAAACGTGGATTCATTACTCTACATCGGAAACGAAACAGCGAAAAAATCGCCTCCGAGAAAGGCGAAATGGGTTCCATCCTCGGGAAAAGTGATACTTCAGATTTTTGGGACGAAAAAGCAATTTTTTTATTGACTACTTGGAGAAGGGGAAAGTCATTACTGAAGAGCATTACATACCACTTTTGGAGAGAATGAAGACAGCGATAGCGAAAAAACTCACGAAAATGGCCAAAGTGCTATGTAAATATACTCAGAGCAAATTGAACTAATTATGAGTTGAGGACAATTTCTTAAAGATGTCAAAAACACATGTCCAGAGTTTTTGCCTCTACATCCAAGGACTGATATTGCCAACAAATTTGAATGCTTGCCGAGAGATGCATGGAAGTAATCGAAAAATGTTAGTAAAACATACCGTCATGAGTTTGCCTGCGGTAAAAATATCATGTGAACAGGAGCAGGGAAACGGTTGCTGGAAACTTGTCGCAACAGAAGGAAACATAAATAATGTACATGATTTAGGTTGTAAGATCGCCAAATGACCATCAGAGATATAATAGAGGAAATAGGCATCTTGAACCACAGCTCACATAAATTATTTAACTAGAAAATTAGTGATGAAAAACCTAACTACAGGAAGGGTACCTCAACTTTGACATCTACGCAAAAAAAACGGCTGAGAGTTAACTTATCCACAAAATAAGACATTTTCAGGCGGACAAACATAACTTTTTTAACAGATTTGTCACCATGAAATAATAATGTGTTCATCTCAATGGTCCTAAATCCAAAATGCATAGTAAGAATGTAAACACAAGAGTATGCATCCCCTAAAAATTAAAATGCAGCCATAAACAGGTAAAAATGAGGTCGTCTGTTTTTGGCATACACAAGTGTCAACGAGGTAAAACATTGCCAAAAAATACAGTGCTGTTTTGAATTATAGGGGAATCTCTTGATTGATTTCAAAGAAATATCACTGTGAATGCACCGAATATTATGCTTCACTCCTACACAAGCTGTACAACGCTATAAAGAGGAAACGAGGAATACTGAGTCACTCTATTCATCTGTTTTATGACAATGCTTCAATTCATACTGCTGTTGTCAGGAAAGGACTGTGAGTTCTAGGAAATAAGAAAGCCACCCAACAACGAAAACTTAGCTCCTAGACAAAAGTACTGTAATGGAACATTTTTGAGATAAATTTCCTGAGTTTTTTAGTCATTAGCTTTAAATATATAATGAAGCTAATGAGAATTATATAGAGAAATAACGTAGTTAATTTATTTCTGATATCTCAAGAAGGCAATCAGGTCAGAACCTTTTGTAATTAGTAATGATTATAAGTAATAAGAATAGAGCACTACCCACTATATTTACCAGACCCCAAGGTAGATATCGACAGTAGCCAAAATTATGGAATATATCCGTGTGTTAATTTCATCACGTTATTAATTTGCAGTTATCTGTTATCTGGTTTATTTCAGTGGTTTATAGTTAGAAGTAAATCAACAGTAGCGTGTAATTTCTTTTGTTTTTTATTAATTTAATATTGATTTAGTGAAATAATACCAGAAACTTGTGTAATAAAACGTTTTTAGTGCGACACATGCTGCTCTTATATGTATTAATTGGTTAATGTGTTAATATGGTTAATAACATATTTACAATTCCTAATAGTAGTAATTAAAGGAGGAGTGGATAAAGAGTGTATATCAGGCAATTTTTGAAATTAATAATGAAATTGTAGTGTGTATTAAATTTTTCTACTATCTTATGTTACTGTGAGGGTTAGCAATGAAAAGGAAAGGTTCGGAAGAATGTATGAAGCTGGTTTTGGAATGAGATAAATAAATATTTAATGAATGGTGTGAGCAGGATACTATGTTTCGAATTCTTAACAAATGAGGTTAAGACAAGACTAGTACATCCGTTTATAACCATTGTCAAGGAAGGTTACGTCCTTTTACTTAAAATAGATGATGATAAATATGATGGTTTCATAACTATGTTGACTAGTTTTAAGGTGTCCAGTTATTTGGAAGTTTTATTTAATTGTATTTTATAAAGATTTGTGCCTACTTGTGGAAACGTTTTAATACATATTATTTTATACTTCGTTTACATATGAGAGACACTGTTTGTAAACAATTTCAGATTATATAAAAAAAAAACATCGAAATATTTCCTATGAATAATAATGTTATCTCGTAAACATAATAAGGCGTAAAAGTTCGGTATTTGCCACTGGTAGTAATAGGGTCCCTTCGGCTGCCATTTTTTTCCATATTGCGGCCTGGCAAATGTAGTTGGTCTTGAATAGAGAAAGATATATGGATTGATGCCAAATGTATAAAGGAAAAATATAACTTATTTATTTTGTCGCATTGCAACAAATAGAAGGCTATTATCTTGATCATTGTTTTGAAACGAAGTAAATATCTGGTCATGCCGGTGGGGAAAAAGTTTGCTGCTCAAGTCTCCAGTAAAGTAACGCCAAAATTTTCTTCTGAAAGCTTTGGAAAGGTGGAGGGGAGTTGGGTGCATTCCTTGGTTACCAAACACGAGGTTGGCGTTGCTTTTTGGTATCGCGCAGGCCTTTAGGGTATTTCTTTGCCTGGAAAATAAATTTCCAACTCTTTCTGCTCTTATCTCCTGAAAACTTTGCCCTTGTTAGACTTGCTTCCAACTTTTAACTGTCTTGGCGATTGTTTCAGTAACTTTTAAAATTCTTAGCGGTGTACTTTCTAAGATGATGGCGATGATTATCGTGTGGAATGCCGCAGAAATTGTGAGCTACATAACACAGTTCCCTAGTTTTGATTACGTCCCTTTCAACGCGTCTGAAAAAGAAAATGAAAAACATACATTGCGCAAAACTGCGGGTTTAGAGTAAAAAACAATAGAGTGATGTAGAAGGCATTAGATAGTTAACCGAAAAAGTCTCTAGAGATCTTGAATTTTCAGCAGGAAAAGTAATGCCTAAAGGTATTTATTATACTTGATAAATACGACACAGTTAGACTGGTGAAGTAATCAGAACATGAAGGGATACATGGTAATGATAAATTAAGATACTTTCACGAAATTATTATTTAAACTGCGAAAGCACTAATTATGGAAGCACTGATAATTGGAAGATGCAATTTACAGCAATTGTATTCAGGTAATTTGAATTTTTATAGAGCTGTAGTCCGGGAAGATCAAACTATATTCCCACCTCAAAATACCCGCCTATGGCGCCTCAGTAGTAAAAGGGCGTTAAACAGTGCTCGATAATAAATAATAACCGCAAAGTGTAGCTGTGCTCTCCACTATAGATCTTATTGTCTTACGTTTTATTTCCTATATTACGCACTTCACACGCGTTTTTAGTTAACTGCACATTCAAATGTGAATAGTTGCTTCTGTAATGATTAGGAACAAGATTTTAATGCAAATGCATATTTCTAGTCCTCTGTCAAAAACTATACTCACTTGGTATGTGAGTTAGTCACTAAATTTCCAAAAAATTAAACATTATTTCATGTTGCATATTTAGTAATTTGCAAATTATGCTGCATATTTGCTTGTTTTACGTGTATTATTCATAAATATATTTTAATTTTATTTATTTTATCTTCGCATTTGATTTACAAATACAATAGTTCAGAATAATATGTGCTATCTAGTCATTCTTGAACATAAATATATTTTAATATTAATTTATTTTATCTTCGCATTTGATTTACAAATACAATAGTTCAGAATAATATGTGCTATCTAGTCATTCTTGAAACTTGGCAGCACTGATGGTAGTTCACACGCAATACAATCGGTGAATCCCCGCCATATTTGGTCGTAGCCATTCCCTCACGTATGAAGATGGCTGTTAAGGAGTTCTCAGAATTGAATTCAAGTGCGGTGGCCATACTTATATATAGTATTAAAATTAAATTTCGTTGTTTAGTATCTTTTAAAATTTATAAAAATGTAATCTACTGATTTATACAAAGAAAAGACTTTCAAAATATTCATTCGTTACTAGCTTTAGAGATTCAAAACTTTGGAACATGTTTATAGGTAGTTATATATTACACCGAACGTTTGAAAACAGGAATGTAGTGAATATATTTTACCCAAATTATTGTTCATAAGTTAAAATTGCCCAAGATATATTAAAGAACATAGAAGTGGAAACTAACCTTTTTTACATGTCTTCATATTTCTGCCATTTTCCTTCTTACTTCTTTGAAAACCAACAGCATTGTGTCATTCGTTAATGTACTCCAAAACATTCGCCTCCAAATTAAATTTGGTACCTGAAAGTGTTGGCAATGTAGTGAAAAAAATACATAGTATTCTTTAAAAAAAAAAAAACTAGAATATTACCAAATGTGTGAAATTGAAGAAATCTTAGCAGGTAAACTTTCTGAACTTCCAAGTGAAATACACTAAAAACAAATTAAATTGCAGCTTTTGTATGCGCACCCTTAAGTTCCTGTGAGATTACATAAAATTGCGTTCAACTTTTATTTTATATCAATATGATGTCTTAATGCTTTTTATATGGGAATATATATGTGCGTATAATGGAAGTTTTCGATTCATTAATGCATACATATTAAAGGGATTATTAGAGTATAAAATTCCTGTCTTAGTAATGATACGAGAAGTATATTTAGTACTTAGCTTAGATCATAAAATTATTTCCAAATACAGTATTAAACCGCGAGCGATTGTATATTAAATCTGTGCATGAAGTCCGAAAACCACATACAGGTTTTAACTTTCCATGCCATACAATAGTTCACCAGCCTCAAGCACGACAGTAAATAATACTTTTCAATAAATAATAATAATGCTTTTGTTTCATATATAACTTCTCGCGCTAAAATTTACAATGTTTTGTTAACTTAATGGTAATGTACACATGGTACTAGTGTCATTGTTGTCACTTCCGTTTCCTGCCTGTGAGAGGTATACAAGTTCAGACATGTTTACAGCAAAATGGAGGTGACACACGAAGAACAATATGCTATTCAAATTCTGCTTTCGTCTCAACAAATCTTCAGCTAAGGCCCATGCAACATTACAGTCTGTTCTTTCCTATAGCTCTGCTCGAAGATGGTTTAAAATGTGATTTACCAGCATGTCATGCCTACACATTCAAATGTAATTGGGGAATACCAAGATATGTCCTAAAAATTCTGACCAAAAGATCTCGTTTCCATTGAACAAGCGAAACACTGCACTACGATAATGCACGGCCGCATATTTCAACTTTTATTGGTGAATATTTCACAAAAATCAATGTGAAGTGTGTACATCATCCTCTCTACAGTCCAGATTTAACCCTGTGTGACTTTTATCTTTTCCTCAAATTGAAGAAACATCTTCGTGGGGGACATTTCCATCATCAGAAGCAGCGATGAAGGCTGTGAAGGCGATTCTGACGGATCCGTCAAAAATGGTTTCCAACTAATCATTGAAGACTGGCAGAAACGCTGGAAGAGATACATTGCATCCAACGGGGACTACTTTGAGAAATATCATCAAAATAATTTTGTCAAAACATATTATGATCGTTCTTTACTTTCGTTAAAGTCCAGGAGACTATAATCAAGAAATTAAAACGCACAAGATGAACTAACGTCCTCAAAAAGACGCCATTAGATATAGGGAAGGAAATAATTTAATCAGTATCATATTTTATACCTATGCGAATCCTTGTATAATCAATAATACGCTGCTTCTCTTGTTACTCGTTTATGACTCCTGTGTTGATAGTTAAACCGCTGCTTATGCGGTGGGAATGTAAATTGATCCATAGAATTTAGTGAGGCTTTTTTAATACTCTTTATGTAGTATCGACTGTCATATATCTCACAGATATTGAACTTAATTCATTTATAATTATGCAAAGATCTTGGTAAAGTTTTTGTAACTGCCTTTTCAGGATGAAGAACATCTCTGATGAAAATTAACTCGGAAACTTGTGCGTACCGAGAATCGAACCGGATCCGTCATTGACATGCAAATGAAGAAAAATAATATGTTAATGATGATGCATTGTAGTGGTAGATCAGTTGTTTCATTGTTTACAGTTTTTGGTTGTGCCAAATACCACAAATATATCAAATATCGAACACATCTTTTAAAGCACCTTCAGGAAGAAGACTTCTATACGAAATATAGGGAGTAAATCTGACATCATAGTGATAAATGCATTTAAGTATGGATCTGGCATTTAAAACATTCAAACAATGGCATAGGCAATTGTTTCCTTAATCAATTGATAAAGAGGAACCCATTTGTCTCTTGATAACCGGTTTTCATTCAAAAAGCAATTAATTCTTCTTTCAAACGGTGTGCAGGTCCGCCACAGTCTATAAGGAACGCTATAGAAAGTAATTTCATGTTTTGAATGCATTAAGAGTCAGGAAATGAAACTGAATAAGAGTATATATAAAATAATGAAACAGGGATGTGAAAGTAAATTGAAGAAAAGTAATAAAGAAAAACAGTCATGTGCACCATTCCCGATCAAATCCGTGCTGATCGAGGGTTGCTGAATCTGATCAGACTTTAACCGGTGAAATTGTAGTTGCGGTGCATAATAGTTAATTTTCATTCAATGAACTGTCATCAGCTGACCGGACGCTAGGTTGCTGAACGATCACGTATCTGCGATTAATTACTCAAGGGAAAGCATCTAACTCTATAGACAAAGAGATTGCGGTGCAATTACGATCTCTTTGTCTCTATCGCTTTGTTTTTGTTTTGTGTTTGAATACCATAAGTAGGAAAACGAACATGGAAATCATGGTATAGACATTCTTGAAACTAGCTATCTCATATTCCAATAAACTGGAAAATGAAAAGCTTGATTCGTGTTCTTTAAAAGAAAAGAAGGAGGCATAGGATGATTTAGCCATGCATTTCAACATGGCAGTAGGCGAGTTCTAATTACCAAATACATCAATAGATCCTATTTGTTAAAACAGCGCGAGTCATGAAGTGTGAAATTCTATTCATGGGTGATTGCGGTTAAGGTCTAACCTCTCAGTTTACTAGTCACCACACTGTATCCTTTGATAACTGGAATCTTTCTTCAAATTTCCTGTCCCCATACTCTTCAAAAGTGTCACCTCTTTCCACAATGATATGGTATGGTATGGTATCGATTTAAGTAATCCAGGAATATTATCTCTTCCTCAATACCTTCAAGAAAATCGAAATGGGCAGCTAATTTCTGTAACCTGACCGCAATCAACGGAGTTGATGGGTCCAGTACCTTCGGTCAAAGTTGACCGACTATCAACTACCTCGTTTAACTTTGATCAATGTGCAATGCACCAAAAAGTCGCATTGAACGCATCAAACATTGATCGAGGATGGTGCACATGCCATAAGACATACATTTATTCATTAATTCACACGATTTCAATAAAAACAAAATTTTTATGAGTTTACTTATTTAAAAACTAGCGATAAATGACAAAATGATCCAGAACTAGGCTTATTGTCACAGAATTTATAATATTCTAAACTTTTCTAATTAGAAACTTGAGATGACCATAAACAGTCTCTTTCTTCAAAATTAATTTTGTAAGTGAATTTCCTTGTTATCTGCAGATTTATTTTTGACTTGTCTCCGCAGCTAAAGTAAACCGTGCCGAAGCCAGTTCCGTCTATAGAAAATGTCTACTCCCACAACCTTCAGTCAGTAAAAGAATTCACACATTATTAGTTTTATTTCATAGCCTGTGTCACAGGAGTTGTTTGACGTGTATCCATCTGCAGTCATACATTTCTGACACTTTTTAATGAACTTTGTACTAACCGCAATTGCTCTTCTTCTGCAATACATCCAAGTTCTTCCCAGTTATTGCGGTTAACTTCCTCTTCAGTATGGGGCAGGAGCTTATGCCTGTAGAATAGATTTGTTCTTTATCCTAGAATTAACCTTTCAATCACAGAAAAGTTTAGTTCACCGACACAAGAAACTAAAGGTCGCATTTAACTACATTGTTAAATGCAAAAGATGGCTTTTATTAATACTGTCATATAAATAATAATAATAATTAACGAAATTCGTATAATTATAAGAACCTTGTGAGCTCATTCATTCATTGCTGAAAACATCTTTTAGGCTCAAATGTTTCAGAAGGGACACAGTGTTCTTGTCAGAACGTTCATAGTCTGTCTCAGTACAATTTCTCTAATGCATTTCATTCTCTCCAGCTCTGTATACACTCTGCTTTTTAATCACGACAAAACTGAAAGACACGACTCAACTCAATTTCTGTACTTGTACTCGAGATTCCATGTTGATCTCTTGTAATTAATGTACAGTACTTGTAAAAAAAATCTTGGTAATCGGTCCCCTAAATTAGTTTTGCTTGTTGCATAATGGAGGCACGGCTTTTGGATAAATCTACTGTACGGAAAACTGCGTATCATTTTTCAGAATCTCAACCTACTCTGGCATTAGTTATTCACTTCTCTAAGTCGGTGGACTGTTCATTATACATTTTTTTTTTTTTTTTTTTTGCTTTGATTTATCCATTGTGTCTAATTTTCTATGTAGTGTGCTACAAAATATCCAGTTCTATTTTGTTTTCATTTTCTCCTGTTATTGTTGCATTATTAACAAGATAATAGGTTAACGTTAAAAGTATATGAGGTTTATCACTATAAATAGAAGATCTAATATGCATTAGTTGACAGCATATAAACGATTATGTGAGATGTGGGCATTTCACCACTGATTTTTGTCGATAATATCAACATCCAGAATATTCTCCAGCCTCTGGATATCTTTCGACCATTAAATGATATATTAAATAACTACTAGATGGCTCTACATCACGCCCTTGAAATAGATCAAAATGCACTTTAGAAGGATGATAAAACATACTTTATAAGTTTATACGACTTTACGAAGAGGAACAGAACAAGAATCGAAATTTTCTAATGTAACTAGATGCTATACAGATTGTTCTTTTTTAATTGAAAGAGCGTGCTTTAAGTTGGTAAGCAATTCGATGTAAACGGCGCTAAGTATTGTGTGATAGCTAACTAAAACAAATATAATGACAAGGTATACAACACACGGTCTTATTGCTGCCGTTAGCTGCAGAATCTGCGAGTATTGAGGCCGTTAGTGACCTAAGGTTCATTCATGTGCATTGGTTGGCAGACAAAGATGTGGACCCTTTTCTGATCTCAAAATGGGATGCCTGACAACTTTTTTTTTCCTAAATAATGTTTGAGAAAAACATGGCCGTTTCGCATTCAGAACTGATCAAGCCGTTCATCATTTTACCCGTTGGTATTGCAGTTCTGAGCCTGACGAGTAAATTTGTTTCACCATGGCAGGCTAACAGCCCATCGCTGGCTAAATGCAGTAGAGAGGACAGCCACTAACAGTCTCTGGACAGGCTGTGTTATCAGCAGATCTCGAAAGTTAGGCAAATTTTTCTATTTGGATGGATATACTTGAGAATCAGATAGAAATGAACATATTTCCGTACATTTGGGTCGATATGGTTAGTTTTTATTTTGAATTTCGTGCCTATTTTGTCTTCTGTTGAATTTTTAAGAATGTCTTTTTTGACCTCTTTTGGATCGCTATACATTTTTTCTGCGATTATTTATGAATTTTAAAAAGCAAATCAATAATTTAAACATATCAAAGTGAAAACAATTAAAAATTAAATGGAATGTTCACGTCACTAAAATATCTATAGAGACTTTTGTTATATATTTATTTTATTTCAAGCAGTCCAAAACCTTCTTTTGAACCCATTTAATTAAGATGTTTAAATAGCAAAATCTTTATTAGTGAAAGAAATGCAGTTACCTCGGACATACGAATACCAGAAAGTAGAGAAGATAAGGGAAGTACTGTAGTTTTGAATTGTCCTGACAGGGAATACTTGGGCAATGGCAGAGTTGAAGAAGAACGAAATTTTGTAAAATTATAGGATTCTGGAAATAACATTGCAACATAGTGATCTGAATTATAGCCTAATCTAGATGTATTGTTTTCCTTAATTTTTATTGTCGGGAAATGGTTTTTACTTTTACAGAATTATGTTTTATCCATTTTTTTCAGTCCGTTGCCAACCATATTTCGGGTCACCCCATTAGTGTTTTTTTTTATTTGGGCTTTTCTTTTCTTTGTTTTCCATATATTTGTAAATTCGAATTTTTTCTACGTACCGTGAAATCTGACTTGCACGAACTCTCTTCTTTCCTCTCTTATTGTTTTAGGTCTATTATTTTCTTTATTGTTGAGTTTCGAATTTCATCCTTTCTAGACTCCTTTACAGTAAAGTTCGTCTAGTTTTAATTAGTTGATTTGTTTTTGTTCATTTTTGCTTGCTGTTCAAGACATTTAATATGAATTAAACACTATTTTAATTGTTTTGCCGTTCCCATTTTGAACAGAGTAGACCTATTTATTGGAACTTTATCTTCTTTAAAGGCTTTGTACTGACATTTAAAATTAATGAATATACTTATATTTTTAATTCATTACTACACCATACTGTGATTCACGGAAAGCCTTGCTCATAGATATGATTTACAAAAACTTGTCTACCTGGTAAAACCGCACTCATTTCAGCTAGATGTCGTTCTTAAAGAGTATTGTTTGCGTTCTAGATGCAAGGTATGGCTTTTTACTCCAGAGGGTACAGTGTAATGTATTCGTTTTCCAGAAGGTGAAGTGAGTTGCTGAAAATACGGGTCTTATTGAAATGTGTTTTTTCTCTCTAGGGAGATCAGCATATCAGAAAGAGTGAGTGTTCAGGAAGTTTCATTGCAGGAAACGTTAATCTTAAGATGTACTCTGAGTGCAACATTGAACATGTATTATTATCATTGTTATTAATACTCTTAATTAAAACTATGTTACTGAAAAACTCAATACTCTACCGGGTAAATACGTTCATAAAAATGTAAGCATTCAAAATGGAAAACCAAAAGTTTGTAATATCACCAAACGCTCCTCCGGAGTTAACCGATAATAACAATAGTAACGTACTTACGTCAATTATGCATAAGGCAATGTGTACAAAACTGAGACAATAACTGGAAAACAAGCAATTGTTTAGGTTTATCTTGTGGATTATTTGACAATCAGTTGCTACAAAAAGTAGCATTTAATCATTTGAAGAGTATTTACAAAGAGTTCTTACACAATACAATAATTCAGAATCTAGCATGATTTTTTGTAAGACCCAACCTGATTCAAAATCTTTCTGCAGCATTGCACAAATATTATATAAAAAAGTTAAAATAGTATTTCACTGACACCTGAGATTGTAAAATGCAGATATAAAAGCAATAAACATATGCAAGAATTATTTGTTTCCATATAAAAAGTAGCATTTTGTTCTAAAGTTGCAACTTTCACATGCAGTACAAGCTATTATTCATAAATACTAAACAAAACAAAATTTTAACTAAATTCAAAAATAAATTTTAACACACTCCAATTAATAATAACTACATTGAGCCTCAAAATAACGAAACAAATTTCAAACATATTTTAAAATAAAAATCTATGTTTAATGAAACGATGACATAAATATTAAAATGGAATTTCGTGAACAATAATTTAACAACATTTTATCATCTAAGTAACGCATAAGAAGTATTATAAATGCAAATTGTACTCCATTATGGCTTTTAATGCAGAAAAATCTTCAAACATGGGCAAATATTACAATAAAACAGAACTCATGTTGGAGATTGATACTTTTAATTGATTTTCTGGCTGTTTGTGTAAGATAATCACGGTCTCAGTGACGAGTGTTGCCGCCTCTAGCTCTAATTACAGCTGTGATTCGGTCAGGCATGCTCCAAATAAGATCTGTAATCTCCTCTTGAGGTATCAGTTCCCATTCCGCTTGAAGTACAGTCCAAAGATCCGGTAGTGAGTCGAGGAATGGACCCTTAGCATGCCTCCCAAGCATGTCCTAGGTATGTTCTAACGAGTTCAGGTCTGAACTGCGTGCTGACCATATCATACGTTCACCCAGCCACATCCAGGAACTCAGCAACACACCAAACAGTGTGCGGAAGAGCATTATCGTGCTGGAGGATAGCGTTGTCGTCTATACAAAAGGCTCTACATCATCAGCAAGAATCTGCTCGATGTACTGATGAGCTGTCAGTGACTCATTCTCAATGAACACCAATCCGCCCTTGCTTCAATACTGATCCCTGATCAAACTAATACTGAACCTCCATTAAAAGGTGTCCTTGAAGAGAAAGTGCATGGTGCATAACGTTCTCCTGGCCTTCATACTCTATCCCCCCATCCGGTGCCTTCAAACAGAACTTACTCTCATCCGTGAGGATCACCGTGCTCCGTTCTTCCATAGTCCAGTTTTATAGGTGCAAGCAAACTGCATCCGAGAGATATGGAATTCTCTGGCCTGCAATGGTCCTTTTGCAGGTCTCCTGGACTGTAAATTCACTTCATACAGCTTCCTTTTAACTGCCCTTTCACTGATGTTAACATAAGGTACTTGCTGCAATTATTCCTGACCTCTACCGATGTTATGTGCTAATCAGGAAGAACTTGCAGTGAAAGAAAGCGATTTTGGCGATCAGAGATGATCCTCCTACGGCCAGAATGGGGGCCTCCTGGTGTAGATATCATCCTCTCTGAACCTCTAAACAGTTCTGCGTACATTGGAATGAGAAGTGTCAATGACGTCAGCAATTTAACATCCATCCATTCTCCACAGTCCTTGCTACATCTTCAGCTCTAAGAGACCTTTCAAAATGTTAAAACTGACTTAAGACTGATAGACAGGCAAGCATGGTTAAGTTTTATTTATTTAATTATTCATTTATTGTAGCAGAGCTAAGGTCATTAGACCTTCTCTTCCGCTCTACCAATCTAATATCATTCAGTAAAAATACCACAATAAAGCAGTATCAAGGACAATGCTCAAACGAGAACACATATAAATCTATGTAAAACATGAAAGAAAATAAATAAAAGTATACTAATAAATACGAATAATGAAAATGAATAATAAAATATTAATTTAATAACAATAACAACAAGAAGAAATACACAAATAATACAAACAGCAACTATAGGACTTTAGAAGAACATAGAAGTGATTGATAAATTCTTCGGCACAAAACAGCGACGTTTATATTAAATTTGTTTATTTGTTTTTTTGGTAATGGCCATTATATTTATAGTATTTTTTGTATTATTGTTTGCTTTCTTTAACCTCTTTGGTTGGCCATTTAAAAACATATTGAAATTAACATCTGGTTTCTTGCATGAGATGTCACTGCTTGAAGCGTCAAATTTTTTGGGTACCCTAAAACGTTCATTGAAAGTTCCAGAAGAGCTATATTGAAAAATACTATACCACTTATTCTAATGCATTTTTCTAGTGAAATTCTAGTTCAAGTTTGAATACTTTCATTGGTAATTAATTAATTAATATAAATATATCTTAAATTCTCAACATAAATATATCTGAGAAACGAAAAGTGCTACGAAATGACACAATGTTCTTCTAGACCACTATAAATAAAACGGAGGCCACTGTGCTATGAAATGGCACTTGGAATTGTAGGAGGCTTTAGATGTGGGTCGGGCGGCTCTCTTAAGAAGGCGGAGTTATGCAGAGAGATGACCGTATCATTGTTGCAGAGGATGGCGGTGGTGTAAACAGGGGACTGGGCACACAAATCATGTTTAGTGCGACTGGGTAGGGAAGGGCTAACTCCTTCATCCAAACAGCTCTGTGTGTTACTTCACTACGGCTAAGTAAAACGGATGACTTTCATATTCGCGCATGCACAGTACTTGATGCAACAGCGACTTACCTCCACGCTCGTTGAAAAACTCTGGGTGTTGTGTCGATGAAATAACTGGGATGGTGGCTAATGATTTGCATATTCATAAGTTACAGAGGCAATATATAAATATATTATGCATAGCTTCTACTTCATTCTAGAAGCATTCTTCTTCGTTTTTTACACAAAATGATACATGTACTCCACCCACAACTTTCAATTTTATTTCAAAATCTCTTTAAATCAGTAAAAATAAAATAGGGGAAAATATATTGAGATTTTTATGTACTATATTTTCATTATTTACACATTTTGTTTTTCTTTTTAAATTCACTTTAGTTCAGCCAACTTTTTGTTTTCAAACTTTTAGGTGATAGTGTTATATAATTAGTTTAGAATTTTTGATATAAAGAAAAGTCATGGCGGTTACTATAGGAAAGAGTGTGTTATTCAAAAAATGATTAACTTATATTTGGTGATGAATTTTTTAGCTAAAGCATGCTTATAAATTCATTTAAATTATTGAATTTCGGTCAGCTATAAAACGATCCGTTTTGAAATGGATGTCCGATATTGGATACAACAGACATCTTTTCTCTCCAAACGTTATAATAGACTGAGTTAAGATTTTTTAAAAGATAAGCTAAAAGAAAGCACCCTGTTGGTTACTTGTTCCTTTGACCACTCCAGAAAATATCAATATCGAGCATACCCTGATTATGAGAATTGATAAATTGAACCTAAACTTTTCTCAGAGATATTGAATATTTTCTGTGAATGTATCTTTAACATCGCATAAGATTATTTGGGCGTGAGAAAATAATCTCCTTCGTGCAACTCTAAATGTCTGGAATGCTGATCAGAAATGACTCAAGAACTACATTGAAGCAGTTTTAGAGGATTCTTCTTAATTATTTGGAATTTATTCCCCCACATCTAAAACCCAGACAAATTATATTTGCTATTTAGTGTGAATATGTATTATCTCCGAGCACTTTTTTTTTTTTTGAATAGCGTTTAACGCCCGTTTTTACTACTGAGGCACCACAGGCGGTGAACACTGGCGATACATGAAATGATATATTGGGAAAGGATTTTTTTTAAGGAAGGAAACGTTTCAGGCCTAAGTTCAGGGTACCTCCCCGGCATTTGCCACTTATGAGGAATGAGGAAAAACTAGAAAAAACCTGAGTCTGGGAGAACGGTCCTGGCGGGACTCGAACCTCAGACCTCCCGTTCATGAGTCCGCGCCTTAACGACTTCGGCCATCTGTGGCGGTATCCGCAAGTACGTTGATGACTCTTCATAAATTACTTTTAGTATTAAATATTTATAGTTCACATATGTAATATGAACATGAAGGTCGTTTCCCCCCAAAACTTGAAATCTCATTCATATTAATTTGCATCGCTATAAGTTAAAGGTACAACTAAGTGTTACCTGTTTATTTTACTTTTGCCGCCGCCAAGGAACTAGAACCGATTACTGCCGACAACACAAGAGCAAGAGCGTTACTGAGTTGAGTGGGAAGGGAGGATCTGCTTGAGCCGTAACTGAGAATAACATTATTTTATATACGCCCATTAACTTTACAATCTTTTAAATTTCTATGTTAGCGTTATGTCAATGTAGTGGGGAAGATGGATGTAAACAGTTCGCAGCGCTCTAACCAAAATCGGCGTACGTAAAATAAACGGTTGATGTTACGTAACATTATCAGCTCTTGACTTTTTTTTCCCCTCCCTTTCTTTCCTGTTACTCCAATTTTTATAGACCTTTCTTGACAACGGTTTGAGCACGTGGCGTCATTCTCGATTCCATGTTGTCTTGTCTGCTGGTAACGTCTGCTTCTTAACATGTCCTTTTCCCTTAAATAAAAATAGTTCACAGTACTCTTATATATTATATAAAACTTTATATAGTGGGTTGTTTATATGACTTTTTTCAAAGATTTTCAAAGATTTGTTGATTTGTTTTATTTACGGACGCTCTTTAACATCGCAGGTCATCAGCGTCTCATTCTATTCAGGGTGTGAAACGGCCGACAAATTTTGCTCAGAGGCTTCAGGTTCTTTTTCGTGCCGTAAATGTACGACACGGGACCCATGGCTTTACTTCCTTTCCGAAGGAAGCCATACTTAGGATTTTTACGCCCGAAAAAATCCATCGATCTCGATCGGGTTTGAACCCGCGATCTTGGGTATAGAAGGCAAGTATGGTTACCACTACACCACCAGGGCCTACACTTCAGGGATTCATCCACGGAGGTAATTTCCGTTTATTGGTTTTTTTTTTCTTTACATCGTACGACAAAAAAAAAAAAAAAACACATTCACGCCACGGAAAGTAAATGAAGTTTGTTGCTGAGAGACGTAATGTTCTGTCTTGTTGACATATGAAATCAATGCCTTCTAAATATTGATGGCATATAATTGATCTCTTTTGGGAAGAATTAAACAGTAAATAGCATAACAATCAATCGGCAGTTCTTTAAAATAGGAGGAAAAAAGTAGCAAGCTTTTTCAGAAATATAACGTTGAAAAAGAGGGGGGGGGGGGAAATGCTGTAAACATGTTAAAACAAAAAGAACAGCAATACCTGAGCTGTGATAATGCAGATAATGAAATGGACAAGATTATTATAAAAGTAAATGCAACTGGCGTTGTTAGCTCGTCTGATGGAGACGACGGCAGCGACGACAGCGGCATGAGTAGGAGAGGGAGAGAGAAGCACTGAGAGAGAAAGAGCTGAGACCATGGAAGGGGAAGCGATCTTGCAGCGAACTACGGCGAGTTCTGCTTCTAACCTTCTTTTCAGTGTGGTATATTAGGAATATCTGAAGCTATTGTATCTACCGTCAGGGTAGTATACTAAGTTATTAAACAATACTATCTCTGTCATACACAAAGGACGAAACTGAAGGACAAGGACAGGAGAGCATTAAACAGGATTGTTGACTTTCAGAAGACCGCTCCCACTAAAAGGACTGCTGGACTCAGTATGTAACTTGAAAACGCAGTGCAAACTAAAACAGAGCATAGGGAACTGCTAAACAAAATGTTCAACATGATATTGCTGATATTGCCAAACATGAATAAAGAATAATTACTTCAGTGGAGCAAAAACCACAAAACATGAACTACCGACAAAATATGATCCCCACCCTGGACATATTTACGTGTGAATTACAAAGGCAAAAGTATACAATCCAGATAGTTTTCTTTAGTGGAGTATGCTAGAGGTTCTATCATGTTTTGTCAGCTGAGTGGCTTTATACGCACTGTTGAAAGAACACCGACCTGCTCGTATAGTTGTTAAAGCTTTTCGAGGAGAAGTTTCTAATCGATATCCTATTTCATCAAGCTTCTCTTAAAAGCCTTTTTTTTCTCCCTCTCTCGGTTTTTTGTTAATATAAATGTTTTAGGTTCGAGCTTCTTTTACCAGCTCCAATCTCTGAAAGCTCCACTTCCCGATGGAAATATTACTTCTAAGAGATTTTGCACGACATTTTTCTAAGTTCTTCTACGATTTATTTTACACATAACAATCATAAAGAAGTACTCTTTGTTCTAGCATAAATCCTACTCTTTAATTTATATATACACGGTAGAAAATCTAACACGCTCTTCCTGCAGAAATATAAATGAATCAGTTCGTACGATAAAAACGATTGCGTCAGCGGGACTTAAATCTTATCGAGAATCGCGCAACCATTGAAGGTTTCCGTCAGTGTATGTATACAAATTGCGACTGAATAGTGGAATGAAGACAAGGTGAATATATCGAAAACTGCCCATAAGCTTGCTAAAATATATTTTGATACTTTGTAAGACCGTACACTTTCAGAAAACCTATAGATGCATTGAAATAAAACGTAATTTACGTAAACATTGTAGACACATGTAATGATATTTATTGTTAAACTTCTATATAAGATTGTATTTATATTCTAATTGACTATAACAACGTTAATTATTTAAAGTAATGAAAAAAGTAACTAAGTTGTTGTTTTGGAATGGAAGTTTCAGTTCAGTTAGAAATGTAATTTTCATAAATACTTTTTACATGTACTAATTTTGGAAATATAAAATAATTTTAATGGAAACTTAGCTAGAACATCTAAAGCGATTAACCAAATTAGATGCCTGCTAGGGCGATGAGAACCAAAAGTGTATTAAACTTTAGTTTCCAAAGATTTAGAATTCTGCGTATTCCAGGGTTGCCGTACTTTACAGTACTAACGGCGAAATAACCAAGAAGAGCGTTTTGCTACGCCTGGTAAAACTTGAGCCGGAGTGGGTGAGCGGTTGGTTGCACAGAAAATGTCGGGTGCGTTCTGAAACACGGCTGCAAAGCTTTTAATGGTCTCTCTCTTCCCCCTTCCACCTTTTCACCGCTACCAACTGCTGCATTTGCCTCGTTTTAAATCCCCCATGGAAATTATGCGCACACAATCATTGTTAACGACACCAAAATGCTCCTGTGCTCGGGAATTATGGATTATTATGTTTTCATACCTGTAACGACTCCAAAATGTCACCACACACACACACACACCTTTCTAGCGAATGAGCTCAAAATTGCTGCCTTGGCGAGCAGATAACCTCTCTGAAAATCAACTGCAGAAAGATGGCCAGGATTTGAAAACAAGGACGTTAAGCAAAATAAGCAAATCCCTAGGTATTTAGTTGCTCGTAAAAATTCAGTACGTATGAAAACATCCTTTACACAGCAATATTTGTCAAAAAGATAAAGTGTAGATATAGCACGAATATAATTATAGTTAATGGAGAAGATAAGACATTTTAAACTGTTGGTGGTGAAATATCGCAGTGCTAAGATAATACATGTCTGAAAGTTATAAAACCACTAAATTATAAGATTATTGTACCCGCATATTTTTAAAAACTAACGAAAAAGACATAAACTATTCTGCTTTGTTCCAAAAAAAAAAAAAACACACACACACACAGACTTATTTTTTGAATGTTATAAATAAATTAAACATATAAACTTTATAATCAACACTCTCTAAAAATATATAACCTTAGAATTTTGTCAATTTATTCCGTCTATAGTCTCCATCCTCATACTGGCTGGAGTCCTTGAAGAAATAAGCAAGCATCTCATTGAAACTAAACAAATGGCCGGACTAGCAAGAAGAGCCGAATTCGATTCTTAAGGCCGGATGTGGAATTTGTGATGGGAAAAGTGGGGTCAGGTTTCCAGCGGTTTTTCCCTACCATTCATTACACCAACTGCTCCGTTTTACCCCAATCATGCAATTCCAGAAAATCGCATTACATGTCTATCGCAGAAACGGCAACTTAACTATCGGTGTGCATGCTGCCATCCGCCGGTAACGGAAGCAGGATAGTATCGGCGACAAACCAATACCAACGATCTTTCACGTAAAAGCTATCCCACACGCGCGGTGTTTTGCTCCTCGGCGGCTGGGCGTACCGCGTTCTGATTGAACGTTTAAGTTCGGCCACCGTAATGTTTCGGATTTCATTTGTTATCTTTTCCTTTAGTTCCTCCAGTGTACGAGGGTTTGTTTTATAAACTCTATCCTTCAGGCAACCCCATAGTACAGCACTAAGCGCTCTATCTTCAAACACTTCGTTAATTTTATTTATGCACTTCGCTGCTGTATGAGCATTTGCAGAATGCTTTAATCTACTGACAAAATGGGATCAACTGTCCCTTTTGTACCCTTATGCATATATTGTCACCGCCTTGCCCTAACAGCACACCAAACTATTTCCTATATAAAGAACGGTTTCTTGTACAAGATGTGTTTTCGGTACACTAGTAGCGCATGTTTTCATTGTTCACGGGTGAAACCAGGCTTAGTCTGTAAAGTACAGAAGCGTTGGATTTGTTCATCATAGATTAAAAAACCACTCACAATAAAGCACTCTTGCCACTGGATTGTCTTGTTTTAACGGACACATGTACACAAGTACGGTTTGAGGTTAATACTTTTGTTGCTTTATATGCAGAACCCACTGAAACCTCCACGTTAAACGTTTGCACCCATTTCATATGATCCTTTGTTAAAACTGTACATTTACGCGTTTGTCTTTTTGTTGTGCAATGATCCAATCGAATGAAATTTATTCTCAATTTCGTGAGTAGCTTTTCTGGAACAAACGAAATTCTTCACGAATACGTCGAGCCTCCTCGTATTCGTGATAACATTTACACACGAAAATGCGCTACTCTCAAGTTAACTGTCCCATCTTGTCGAAACTGAACTACAGCACTGCTTCGAAACGAGGCTCAAGGACAGGAGGGGAGATTTGTAGAGGAAACAGTGGAGAGCGCCGCTCGCAGCCCACGGGATTCAAAACAAGTGCATGCGGGATAATCGTTACGTGAAAGCTCTGTACAATGCAAATGACTGTTAAATATGATAGCTAAACACAATTCTCTCATTCACATGAGGATGTTAAAATTGCCCGCGTTCTTGAAATGACACTTGCTGCAGTTTTTTTAAGAAATTGAAACTACTCTCTCCCAGATTCCATTTTTTTCTTACGACGCAATATTTTGCGAAAATGGTAAAAAACAACGTCCAGTTTCCCACATCTTAGGTGCTAAATTATGTTCCCATTAAATGGAGTCTTTATTCGAAACCTTCTTCGAACCTCACGGTTGGAATTTGTAAACACACAATTATCGTACTTCTCCACTTGAAGTTAAATACTATCAAAAATACGGGAAGATTAAAAGGCAACTTCTCGTGGTCGCATGTGAGACAGATTAGCTGTAAATGAGCACGAGGTACATGACCTCATGAAATAAAATTACTGACAAGGCACATCACTAATGGAGAGCTCTGTAATGTAGCTTGGCTAAAGTGCATCGCTAAAAATAAATTACATGACCGTTTTCTTCCGGTAAGTGCTGAACTACAACGATGTTTAGAAAATGAATTAATATCATGTTAAATATTTAGTCCCTACAGATGATTTTCTCCCAGCTTATTAAGATTTAAATATGTTAGACGGAATAATATTAGACAAAAAATCTATTTATAGTTACTAGAGACCGAATGTTCAAACTTTAAAAAATTAGAAAAAGGCAATCAAAAAGGCACTTAAAATATACTACATAGACAGTAGAAAAGGCATTATTTCTATTACAGGTAACCATAAATTATATATATTATATATATATTCAATTTTTTATTATAAAATTTAAATACTTATTCACATACTTTTTTGAACAGCTATGTTATTTGATAATAAAAATCGTAAAATACTGTATTCATCCTTTTAATATAATTTATCATTTGCTGCACAACGGCACAGATTAGGAACACTGGAATTTTGTCATCTAACAAATAATATAGTATTTGTTACACCAGAACTATTGTTTCCAAAATTGTTAATAAAATGCTACATTATTACATTAGTTGCATAAATTTACCATAGTTACAATCACATCATTAAATTGTTTTCATTGCTAAAATCCTGTCATAAAATGAATATTGTGTTAACTAAATATTAAGAAAACATTATCTGTAACGTTTGCGGCAACTATTTTGAAGGTCCTGGGTTCGAATCCCAGCGAGGTAAAGCTGTTTGGATAATGTTTTTTCGGAGTTTTTCCTTACTGTGAGCAGGAAAATGCAAAATAGCTTTTAAGGAACCAAGAACTCCGACCTCATTTGCGCCATCATTAATTCATTTCATTTCATTCATGACTACAGATATATCACTTCATATATTCACGTCTAAACTACAGACGTCGCGGGAAGACTAATGCAGTCAAAGCGACAATAAATGGCAATACAGGAATTATATATTACTGAAACCAGTATCAATCATTCATCTTCATTGCCAAATATAAGACTACGGAATTAATAAAAAATTAATAAGTTAATATAAGCTACCAAATGAATTAGTACAATTTAATATTGCTAACCTGTTCTGTAAAATATGCCAACCTAAATTTTCTGCAATATCTTTAATATTGTTACTGTTATCCAATTAATGAATTTGTCACCTTCCTTCAGTTAAATATCAAACTTTTTTGACGGTATTAGTGACAGTTCAGTCTTTTCAGCTTTTGTCAAACTTTATTGGGATATATCCATCTTCGCTAACAACAACAACAATGGACAAACGAATTAAATAATCTCCATGGATACAATAACGTCATAAGTACAGAGCCTTCATTTGGACGCGTGGCGGCTTAACGGGTATTTGCGTGTCCTGTTTCTAACAGGTTCTTTTTCCCCTCAATTTTCCGCCTCTCCGTGTGCTGACACGAAGTCTTAGTGCTGTACAGGCATTGAATGTTGTGAGACCACGTGTTTTAGTATTATATTGTATTAGTGCTGTTATATACCAAAACGTCCGTATACTTTAGCACAGAATGTTCATGTATATTTCTTATGTGACAATTAATTCTGTTCAGAAGTGGGACGGCTATCGACAGATTCCCTGCTGTTCATGCGCCTCACAGATAAACGGTTCGTAATCTTGTGATTAGGTTTAGGGAAACGGAATCTGTTGTCGATAAGAAACAGGAAGTAAAACGCCATGATCTTACAGAGGAAAAACTCAATGATATCGGAGAAAAGTTAGAACGAAGTTCAAAGAAATCCTTGAGAAAGCTTACAATTTCACCAATCTCGGCTTGGAATGTCACTAAACTTTTAAATGAAAACACTATAAGATAACTGTAATTCAGGAATTGTAACCGCGCGATAATATGAGTACAGTTAATTACTGACTAACTGACTAATTTCCAATGGCAATTGCGCTCATAGACGAATACTTAACAAGTGAAAAATTAGCATTTGATTCAGGTAAAAATGTAGGGAACATATGAAACGAGTACTGAAATGTAAGTAATACATTTTGTTTCTGGAAGGTACTGTACCAATTTTGCATAATGCTATGATGCATTCATCCCAAAAGCGCCACAGGCAATTTCAATCTACATTTTTATCATCCGTAAAAGCCACACATTTTGTAAGATACCTTCAGTTTTCTTGGCGGTTCGTTTTAAATCATTTTTATGTTCTTGTTTGTTTTTTCCGCAATGCTGTATTATACAACACATAATATTTTGGTTTTCAAAGAAGTGAACGCTTTTTTTTAAAAAAAAAATCTTATAAATGTATTCCTAGTAAGAAAAATCAAGGTAGTAAGCATTATCGAAAGAAAGCACTGAAAACTAGCACACGAAACTTATGGTATTGCGGATAACCGTGTATCTACCTCCTTCTCAGGCGAGCGAAATGACGTTTGGTCATCCCATTAGAAGAGGGCACCGATTGGTATAATTTACAGTATGAAGGCTACTTGTGGTACGGGCTAAACTAAATCACTGTTCTATATTAATATACAGGGCTTTCGTTTCAAAATATTCCTAGCAGCCTATTTAACATAAATGCAATTTAAACAAGAAATTACTTTTTTTATATATACATTGAGGGAGAAGTTTAAAACTAATATTGACTACATTTTAGATTTAAGCCCATTAACCCCAGTTACTCCCTTTGAAACTTCAAATGATAGCTTCCCCTTTAGAAGAATGACTTTTAAAAATTTGAAATTTATGCCCTCTCAGATTATTTCAGATTATTATTATTATTATTATTATTATTAATAATAATAATAATAATAATAATATTAACCATCCAGTGATGAACAAAAACACATACCTGATTTACAGAATGCCTATGTAACAATGCTTTATTAATCGGTATAAGATTTATAAATGAACAATAATTTTGTCTTTGATAACATGTTGACTATGTTTTGCAAAATATGCGTATTTTAAACATACTATCGAGGTACTATATATAATAAATTTTAAATAGATGTAACTGTTATTTTGTTATGAACGAGAACACTGCTATGCCTTTCTCATATTAAAACGTGGCAAATATTTCACATAACATATATACTGAGTCATCACTCCGCCACGCAATCGGAAATTTATTTCGCCGAACGAGAAATTAGTCCTTGCCATCTGCCGAGGGAAATCCTTTTGAGCGGTCGGAACTCACAGAAACGTTTTGTTTCTTTCGTTATTTATTAGTAGTACGATTACATTGTACTCATCATAGTAGACACTCAAAATGCCTGCCTTCGCAGGTGAGACATGCCTGAAATCTTTTGAAAAGATCTTCAGACCCTCGCTGATTTCATTCTCCTTAATATTGTAATCTACGTGATTATTTTGTTTCACATTCTCTAGAGCTTTTATTTCAAATACAGCATACTTTTATAAGGATGAAGATGGAGTAACTGAGTGGCTTTACACGCACTGCCGACAGACATTACATTTGCAGTAAAGACTTTCGAATAGACGGTTCTATGGATAGCCTATCTCATCAAAGTTCTTTTAAAACCTGTTTTTTTTGTTTTTGAAAACACTTAGATTCAAACTTCGTTTGCCAATCTAAAGATTAGCACGAAGTTATCTCATACAATAACTGTATCATTTCTTTTTTATATCACAGTGATAAATACATCTTTTTTCTTCCACCGTATCTCACTTTATACACATTCCGCATTACATAAATACACGTGCTTCATATAGAAATGCAATTTAAGCGGCTGGCGTTAAGGGACACCGGGAATGAATTTTAAGTTCCACATTTTTGTATGAATTTTTCTGAAGTTTTTACTGCGACTGCATTGCTTTAAAGTTAATGTACTTACATGCCAAATTTTATTCAAATTGGATAAATATTTTTCGAGCTATAATTTATTTCATAAATATGTTTATGTAAATATGAAGCATAAGGGGAATGCCCCACGCGGCTCATGAGTTTAGAAAGTTGGTTGGCTTTTTTGCAATTGGAGCTTTGAACTGAGTACAAAAACTGTATAGAAAGATAGTTTAAATAAATTTATGAATGAATGTGATACTTTTTTAAATGTTTAAGGGTTTTTATTTTTAAAATGAATAATTTTTAATAGAAAATATTTTTTGAAATTGTTATTGATATTAGTATATTTTTTACCCTATAGCATGTTACAATGAATAATGCTGCACATTCTGGGACATTTTAATTGAATTTAAACAAAAACTGTGACGCGTGAGACATTTTGAATGTGTAAAAATGAAGTTTTGTGAAAATTCTGTTTTATAAAAGTGTATGCTGGGAAAAACTGTGATTTAAAAGGACACGCGGAGTTGTTTAAATGATGTAGAATCCGCAGGAAGGGGCGATATGCAAATGTTGGCTCTCTATGGACGCCCAAAGGTTTAAGGAACCATTTACATCTTATGGGCAAAAAATCACTCCCAATGTCCCTTAAACAATTTCCTGCGTCAGCGGAACTTTAACCCCAGGAATCGCATCGCGCTGAAGGTCAATCGGCTTCTACTTGTATACACTAACTCCGATTTCACAGCGAAATGAGGGCACGCTATATGTAATGTCTACTTTATTTTATTGTGCAACGCGTTTATTTTAAACAATGTACAATAACTATGTAATGCAGAAATGAAGATCATTTATTATACTTGTATTTGAAAGTAGCTTATTACTTTCTGTTATAGTCTATGGGTCATTTGTTTGGAAGTGTACAAGTTTTACAAATCCCAAGAGGGTTGTAGACATTTTGAATTATAATTCCATCTCGTAAATTTATTCCTACTTCTTAATACACTTATCCAGAACATTACCGGTTTTCTTACAATGTTTATACAAATTCTGAAGCCAAGTTGGAGAAAAGGGCTGTGTGAGTGGGCTTTGGACTCCATCTACTTGCTGTTTTCCTACTCCGCGGCCGCCTAGATCCCGTGCTCGCTTTGCGTCATGCATGTGTAATGGAGAAGGACGCACGTGTGTATGTGTGTGCAGTATGAATATTCATATTGTAATAACATTGTAGTTGCCAGCCTGTAATGTAAAGGGAGTCAGCTGTCGCAACCAATCTCTCCCCTCCCATCGTCTTTCTCACCCTCCTATTTTCCTCATCTCAGGTACTACCAATTTTCTTCTTCCGGAGAAAAGAAGTATATGCTTAAAGGAGAGCTCTTTGTCAGCAATTTCTTCTCCTTCAATCCTGTTGCGCCCATGTTTTGGTGTACTCTGGGTCCAAGAAATACACACTTCATCTCTTTTCTTATCTGGAAATTGCTGAAGTGGAAAATCTCTTATCTTGGCTTATTATTTTTTTTTTCAAACGGAGTCGATTGCTTTACCCATTCTTTTAATTTTTATATGTGGAATATATATATATATATATATATATATATATATTTATAATATAAAATAAAAATAAAGCAACACTATTAACAATGTAACAAATTAACAGTAATTATAATACTACAAAAGGATAAAACACTAAGAAAAAGTCACACTTGAGATCGCTATATTTCGGACTCGTGGAGTCCTTCTATGGCAAGAAGACAAGTGTAACTTTTTCTTAGTTTTATCCTTTTGCACTATTATAAATATATGTATATATATTTGGTCTAGCTTCTTGCCATTGAAGAACTCCAGTAGTTCGAAATATAGCAATTTCAAGTGTGGCTTTATCTAAGTGTTTTATCCTTATCTACTTTTATTATTACTGTTAATTTGTTACATTGTTAATAGTGTTATTTTACTTTTATTTTTCATTTATATTATATATATATATATATATATATATTGCCATTCAACTGCAAAAATTAAAATTATGGAATAAATATGTGAGAATTTGTTGCACTTATTTTAAATAAACAATATTTACTTGAAATTATACTAAGAAATTTGTTTATTTACTGCAATCTTTTAAATATGCCATTTACCCATAAAAAGAAAACTTAATTGATACAACCAAAGACAAATCAGAAACCAGGATTAAAAGTTTATATACTAAACATTAAAATGTTTTAATAAAATAATATAATCATATACATCCAGCAAATAAAGAACCATTTTAAAATATGAAAAAGTCGAATGATATTTGCATTGCATCAAACAAACAAAAACTTCCGGAGGCCAGTTGTTGAACCAGGAATGTTGAATTGATCACGTGAAGATTTTAAGTGTGCGCCATACTCCTTCGGATAGCCGTCTTCCATAGTCACTGCTCAATTACATTGGGTAATGTCTAACAGTAATCGGCACCAGTATTTAGAGATGTCCCATAATCCTAGAGGTCTTGTTTGATATGCATATATAAAGGAATGAAAAAGTGTGTAATAAAATTTATTAACATTTCAGAAAAGTGCACCGTACTGCCCGAGCAATGACTAAATATTGGAAATTTAGTTGCATTGACACTCGGATTTTCAATAAAGGCTGGAAATTACTGGGATATTAAAGTCAAAGACATTACCTAAACAAAAGACAGCAGCACTTGTCCCTAAATTAAACATATTCGTACATCATATGTAGATATTAACAAGTATTAGTTATGTTCTTTTTCCGAGAGGGGTGGATCAGGCGGTAACGCTTGAAACTCCCATCAGGGTTCAATTCCCGTTGGGCCGGCCATCCTCACCTTAGGTTTTTTCATGGTTTCCCCTAGTCACTCAGGTGAATATTGGGATGGATAAGCACATTCCATGAATTTTCCACGTTCCCAATTTCATTTTATTTTGGTTCTGATACAGAATCAAAAGCACCAGGACGGGGTGAGCTGGCGCGGCTTTAGAAATGTTTCTGCCCCATCGTTGAAATAAAAGTGGACTTTCCGATGGGTGTTTTATCTGGAAACATGTTAGGGATCCCATGTAGCCACCGCTCTATGTGTCTCTTCACCTTCCATCTGGAAGTGCCTGCATTGGGGAACGGAGGCACAAGGGACGAGCTGTGAACAAGACTCAAGTACCGAAAGTATCCTCCTTCAACCCAGACCACCTATCTAGAAGGCTCCTCTTAATTAAATATTAACTTCTGCAGAAAATTTTCAATATAGAGAAACAGTTTAATATTTTGACTGGCCGATACCACCCAGCAATTCAGACGGAAGGTTTCATCGAGCACGCGAAGTCAGCCAACAGACGTATGTCTGGGCTGGTCGCTCTCGAGCCGAGTGTCAGGAATCACATGACTTCCAAAGGGAGATAACCTCTCTAGCGCATGCCGCGGGCATCTAGAATATACTTCATGCCACTGCCACAAATGACATAGTTAATGCAACCACTTGTAATTTTAGAAGAATGCTTCAAATTTGGATGAATCTAGAAGTACATTTTTCAGCAAGATTTTGGTATGTAATATTGTACAAATATTTATTTGTTTTTCGTAGCAAAATAATTATATCTAAGGTGAAGACATATCTGTTATAGTAATGATTGAGAGTCCGGAAGTTCAGAATAAAGGAGGAAGTACAATGAGTAGTAAATCATTTGTGGAAAAATTAAAGTGACAAAAATTATATGAAAAAACTGATACACTCCTGAATCCTCGAGAATGAATGCTAGAGTTTCATGGGTTTATTATGAGCGATGTATTACTTGTAAAGGATTGAAAGTGCATTTAAATCATTATTCAGTAAATCAAACATTGATATTACATAGTTGTCTACATAAATAAAGTAATTGTATTTGAAGTCATCATCTTCTTGTTACATGCCAAAGTAAATGCATTAAAATATAATAATATGTTTAAGGAAATCCATCAGTTTGTAAATAAAAGTCAATGTAGAAGTTTAGTTTATTTAACTTGTCGCTTGAAGCGTCTTTGAACGAAGAAACAAAATCAGCGATTCTGCTACACCGCTGGTTCAGATGAGATCACAACAAGAATCCATCCTATGAAAACAATGTTATACGATAGTGCAAACATTTCCAGGTAGCCGGTTGTGTACAAAAAGAAAAAAATTGCAAGAAGGCCTAAAAAATTAAAAGAAAACGTTGAAAAAATTTGATAGCACTATATTCGCAATCCTATTAAATCCATTGTACGCCATAGTTCATAATTAGATCTTTTAAAGCAAACTTTGCATGAAGTAGTACAGAAATAGGCACAAATGCCAAATTTGGGACTCGAAAAATCGACACAAACACATTCGAGATTTTGCAAAGGTGAAAATATGATACTGCTAACGCATAACAAGATTTTTAGTCCATTCCTTTTCCTCGAAAGCAACATGGACATGCTATAGAACTGTCTTTTTCCTCAAGTGCGAAACATGGAAATGATAGCCTTGCAGATCATCTTTCAACAAGATACAACGCCACTTCACGTGTGCGAGAAGATCTGAATCACATATTTCCAGATCGTTGGATTGGCAGAAATGGGTCTATCCCATGAGAGACAAGAACTTTTGATCTTACTCTATTATACCTCTTTTTGTGCAGTTATATCAAGAACAAGGTGCGAGTGAAAGAATTAAGAATCTTGGCCACCTTAATCAAAGAATCAGAGAAACAATTGTTTCAGACATTCTTGTCAAAGTATGGAATGAAATTTCATTTCGTTTTGACATATAATAGTGTGCATATTGAAATATAATGATGCTATTCAGAATATGTTTGAGTTACTGTCAATTCAGTACCCATAAAACATACTCCACAGTAACCTAATGAAACCTCACCCTTTATTCTGGAATACTCTGCATTAAATTATTTATTTATTTCATTATTAGAGTGATTGGAAAATTTCTTTCTATAAAATGCTCTACACACTTGTCTTTAGGTTACTATTAATATTTAAATTTTGCACGTATTCTTTACAATATAATAGAACGTGCACAATAAAATCGCGCTGCCTTTCAAACAATATTTGAATGCAAAGCCAGATAACCAAAGGGTAAACTTCACTCAGGATACCGAAGTTGTAACAAATGAGGTTTAGCGCAGTGTTCGAAGAATAACTTTGTAGGCCGCGTGGATTATCGGCAACTTTTGATGTTTCCAAAGTCACATTTATTACATAACTCTACTAGTTAAAATATTTACAGAAATCGACGAGAACTTGACGTAGCTTGAAAACAACAAACTGATATTTGGAGGCAACCTCTTGATAAATCGGTTCTGGAAAACGCATTGTGAAATACTCGTACATTAAACATCCGGCCTTTTTGCATAACGATGAAAAGCGAAAGCAGTGGATTCCTAAAGGCAAAGTCCCTCTGCCTTTGGTGTACCTTCGGAGGTGTTGTTTATTTCACTGTCCCAAATGACCGTCTAGTTAGCGCTGAGTGTTTTATGAGCAACTAAGTCAAACTTACATGTTGTTCAACACTACGAGCTTTAATCAATAGAAACTGCTCCAAACTTCAGCAAGACGGTGCTTCTGTACATCAAACAAGTTAATCCAGCATCAAAAGACCAGGAATTAGATGGAATAGAACTGTATACATCCCAGTTGCTCCGCTTTATGACTACGGGTTTCTTCCCGTTCATGGCAAATTTCCCCAGAAATGAAATTTGATCATCTTCTAAGAGTTACGTATATAGTTGTAGGATTGGAATAAATAATACATTCGGATGCTGGCAGAGAGATGGTGAAAGTTATGAAAATTGTCTTCGTTTTGAAGAATAATGTTTTTGTAATAGTGTTTTAGGTGTACTATTGTTATTTGAATGCACAGTTCCTTATAAAACATGTTATTTATTAAACTAATGTTGTCTCACAAATATTAAGATTACAATGTATATGTAAGAAAAAAGAAAAACATTCTTCATGATATAAGCAGAATAACAAAACAACATGTTCTCACTTATATGCTCATAACTGCAAATTCTAACTTTATTTACTGCCAAATGCCGAAATATTCAAAGTTGGGTTACAAAAATCATTTGCTATTTCTGCTATTTTCAGACAGAAATTAAATAAAAGCTTCATAACAAAATAATGCATTCTTCAGTAAGGTTATTTAAGTTACGGGCCACCTTGGTGCGTCTGCTTTCAGGGAAGTGTAATTGCTGCAAGGTAATATTTATACTTTTACTGAAAGCATAAAATGATACTGCATTTAAATAATAATAATAATAATAATAATAATAAAAAGAAGAAGAAAAGTTGAAAATGATGCACCTCAGCGGTAATGCATTGCCAACATTGCATAGAAAATGTCACTGTTTCATGTAACTTTTGTTCTGCAAGAAAACGGAGGTTCGAACACGTTTCCTGTCATTGAAATATCCTTTCATATCTTTTTAATAAGCTGGTAAACAGTTTCTGTGCCTGGAACACGTTTTCCAGGACTTTTTATTTGCGAGGCGCCTTACTATTTACCTACAAGAATCCGTTTTCACACGTGTATTGTACATAAAAACTAGTTCAGCAAGACTATATTTAAATAATGGAATAACTAATCGAGAACAATTAACATACAATTTACACACGTAGAAAGCACAATCTCTCGCTGACAAAACTTCCTTCAAACTAACTACAACTGATACCTGCACATGCATAATAGGTCGTGACAACAGCTTTCTTTCTTTTCGGTCCATAACTCAAATGCAGAGTGTATTTATTTTGCAGGTAGGTTGTTGATATACGCTCCTTTATCTCCACTATCATTATACACTGACATAAAATTAGCTATATAGAATTCGAACAAGGAAGTTTGCTTCTGTTTACTGGTCGCTGTTAATAACGGAGAATGGATTATTTGTGTAAGTTGGCGCGTTTCCTTGTTTCAATTCTACTAATCCTTATAAAATCGTGTCCATTCCAGCTTTTCAGTTCCGTAAATGTATTGTAATTGAGCCTGTGCAGTCGAGGGGAATATAGCTGAAACTATTAATGAAACAGAAAAAAGGAACAGGAAGAAATGCAAAGAAGAGTTTTGTATGCGAACTGGTGTTAGCCCCGATTTTAATTAAAATTCCACAAGGCTGGAGAGGGTAGGTATATTATGAAAGGACAGTCGTTTCAGCTCACTTTGCAAAATGCTATTTCCAATATCGCGTTGATATGACAAGCCCTTTTCAATACAGCCAGCCGTTAACCGAGGCCATTTCCATATTCCCGAACATGAGACCATTTGTTTCTGAATCTGGAGCGGTGATATTTTGTATCGAACTGAACACGTTAGCTCTTTACTCCCCTACCCAGTGCTCTTGCTGTAAAATTCAGAAATGCTTTCTGGTGTTTCGTGCTGTGTAGATTGTTTAATAATGAGAAATAACTGATATAATTGTCTTTGCACTCTTGTTTATAAGACATTGATGACATCTCTTCCGATCTAAGAGTAGTATTCCAAGTTGTCTAGGTCCCTCAATTCTTTTTTTTTTTTACATTAACATTAAATTAGAATCAAGTGATTAAAAATATCTAGGCCAAATTACACAAAGTATGGTCTAATACGAGTACGTTAGAAGTCCTTGTAAAGTATGGGGCTTGTAACTTTCTGTTTCACGAAAGAATGTGCAACACTTGTAAAGTATTAGTAAAAAGTTACAAGTGAAGTCATATAAGAGCAAGATGGAGGGACAGTTGATTGCCAAAGGTCACCATACCTTGAATTAGGTATGCCCACCCCTTAGTTATAAATAAATATTTTTAATGAACAGAACGGATTATCATTCTTGCTAAATGCGTCTTGTATTTTTTCTCAAAATTAAGGATAATTGGAATACTCTATTTAATTTAGCAATATTCAAGAGAAACAGTTCACTTTGAGAAGACGATCACAGATAGTTGCATAGCAGCATCAATTTCAGTCATTATTTTATTGGTGCATTTAATAATGTATTTTATATAAATTTGTTTGGTTCTCATTTTAATTATAAGCAAAACATTGGAAAACAATTCACAAGAAACTAATTTAAAAGAGAATGAGAAATAGAAAGAAATTAATTTAGTGACGTACAGCGAGAACTTTAAAAAAAAAACACATACACAAACTAATATCCTGAATTGAAATAGGCATTTGAATTAATAAAGGTCAATATCAATCATAAACCGTACTATAATTACACTTAATCTTTTTCATTATACATAAATACTGAAATATTCCTTCTTCACACACATTCCTACTATCATTACTTTCGCCAGTATTTCGCAAATTCAAGTCAATTGATTACAAAAATTATTAAAAAGGCATTAAAACTTCAACTAGTATTTTTTGTAACTAATATTCCTACATTTGTAGAGAAATTATAGAGGTTACATGTGCACGACTAATACACATGTAAAAAATCCCTTGTATACACTTGTAAGTGAGGAATTGTAAAGTACAAGCTTAGCAAAAACCTCTATGAAATAGAATACTGCTAATAATTACAAGTTACAAATTCTTACGCTTGTAATGTAAGGAGCTTGAAGTCTAAAGATAGGGAGTGGCCATTAGAATGACAAAATCAAGCGAGTGGAAATCTAAGCCTCATGCTCAAAAAAAATCAACTTGTGCTATAGAATGAAGTTACAAGCAGAATTGTGTGGGAATAGAAATATTTGATCCATGTTAAATGACGGAAACACAGACTATCTAAACATCTCCTTGAATGGGATTTCATTCGTTCGTTCTACCGCCACGGGTGGCCGAGGTCGTTAAGGCGGGGATTCGTGAGCGGGAGGTCTGGGGTTCGAATCCCGTCAGGACCGTCCTCCCTGACTGGTTTTTTCCAGGTTTTCCTCGGTCCTCGGTCCTCAGGGAGGTACCTTAAACTTAGGACTGGAAAGTTTCCTTCCTAAAGAAAAATCCTTTCCCAATATATCATTTCATTTCATGTTCACCGCCTGTGGTGCCTCAGTAAACATGTTAAACATCATCAAAAAAACGAGTTCGTTCCCAAGAATTTTTTTACATCAGGTACTCGTTCCGAATTAAAATTATCTCTTCCCCGGATTTTTTTTATATGAGCTCGCCTCCAGTAAATATATCTAGGTATAATACTTTTACTTAAACTTAAGACTGTCATACTATCATGCTAATATGGTTAATACTTTTAGATAACATGACACACTTAAAGAAAAGCTAGAATAATTCCTTCCTAATATCTTGAAATAAATATTCAGGAAGAGGTTTTTAACAAAATCCAAAGTAGTTATTGCTTTTATTGTATGTTTAATTATTTTATGTAAACTAAACGTCTCTTTCTAGTGGGTGATTCTTCATCTGATTAGATAAATATGCCATATTGAATGTTCTGTAAAACTTCTGTTAATTCGGGTAGTAGTGTAAAACCATTCAACTTAGCATAAAATTCCTCGCACGGGCGGAGGTGATGTTTTCATCTATGTTGTATTCTAATATACAGGATGAGGCAAATAAAACAGATCATTTTTGTAATAGAAGAGTTTTTTTAGACAAAAGTTACTTGTAACATTTTTTCATGTTTTCACGGCAGGCTTTGTTATTATTGAAATTGATCATTAACGGGCTCTTTCAATAATAAAAGCTTCTTGACTTGAAGGGAAACATAATATAATGCTGAAATTTTTGCGAAGAAAGAAAAGATTGTTAGAGGAAAAATCTTTATGAAACTTTTCGCTACATACAAACGTGCAGTACAAACGTTGCTTTAAACATGTTTCAAAATGGCCATAAACTATTTTTAATTTTATTTTACTCACTCTGAAGTATTCTGAACAAGCTAGTACATCAAAACAATTATTTTTAATAATCTTTTATTAAAATGTTTTACTTTGATCTAAATGCTCATATATTAAAAAAACCAAAATAAATCCACTTTAGAGTATCTTATACCGAAATTGAAAACTCTTTCAGTTCTACATGAATTATACCATGCGTTCCATTAATAGCCGGACCATAGATCGCACATAAGCGTAGTGTGACCATGGTATTATTCCAGCAGCGCACCAGCGGTGAAGGACTCGCTCAAGGCCACGCTTATCAGTTGTGTTATATTGTGTCAGTTGCTGCCTTCTGTTAGAGCTGTAAAGACTAATGTTTGTTCATTTTGCATCTCAAACATGAAAGTTTATTCGTAATATCTGCGTTGTGTGTGAATTAGGTTAGATTATTATTATTATTATTATTATTATTATTATTATTATTATTATTATTATTAGTCCACTGAAATGCTTGCTGAAAAATTCACGCTTAAACAAAGACTTTTATGTACAATACATACGAGTTAAAAACGGAATCATGTAGACAGATATGTAGACAATATCAGGAGAAATTTCCTGTATTCCAGTTCTAGAGAGAGAAACTGTTAGATATCTGGTTAACAAGTTCAGGACAACAGGATCGCTAAACACTAAACCTGTGAAGCAAAAACAGAAATGTTTTAACGGAGGAAAAAAAAAATATAGGTATAATTGGTGCATTATTCGAACGGTCTCCAAAGAAGTCTGTAAGACGTGTTGTACAGCAAGAGGATGTTTCAAAAAACCTTGGCTGCTAAACTTTTAAAACTGAAACCCTACAGAGTGACTATAGTTCAATTACAACCCTGTGACGACGAAAAACGAGTAAATTTCTGTAAATCGATTTTACAAAACAACGTTTACCCACATTTAATATTTTTCTCAAATGAGTCATGATTTCATTTAAATAGGAACAATTCCCACACTATAGGCGAACTTAAGGACTATATAAAATCAGAAGTTATGATCATTGCGCAAGAAGAACTTATGAGCGTGTGAATGGACTTTTCATCCAGAGATACCAGGAATGTCTGAATGGAGATGGATAGCACTTTCAGCATCACTTATGACAAGGTTAGTCGTCATTATAGTGCATGTTACTATCACTTATTAGTAAGTAACGCACCGCCACGGATGATCGAGATAGTTAAGGCGCGGACTTATGACCGGGATGTCTGGGGTTCGATTCCCACCACGACCGTCCTCCCTGACTGAGGTTTTTTCCAGGTCTCTCTCATTCCTCATAAATGGCAAATAACGGGGAGGTACCCTAAACTTAGGTCTGGTACGCTTCCTTAAGGATAAAAAATATTTTCCCATTTATCATTTTATCTCATGTATTATCACTTTATCAGTGTCCACCGCCTGTAAAAAAGGAAGTTAAACACTATATATACAAAAGTAAGTAACGTGGGAGTTTTAGAACGGAAAACCCCAGTGTAATAGACAGTGCGCATAGCACGCTATCTGTGGTCCGGCAATGTAAGGAACGCTCTATATAATATATATTAAAATATTAAAATATTAAAATATTATAAAATATTATATATATTAAATATTCTACTCTGCTCGATGAAGCTGTTTTCATGAAACTTTATCTCTGCATTCCTTAATCTAATATTAATTACACAATATCCATGCATTTTCCTTTGGAACTAAAATAACTATTTAAAATCACTAAATTATCATAGGCATTTAAAGAAACACCAGAAACTAGTAAAGTTAGAGTCATTGATGTATACTTTTTAAATGTTTAACTATAATTAGATTGCTTTGGCAAAATGTGCACTGAGGAACTTTTTATGTATTGAAAAAGTTGGGAGAACATTTTTCTAGTGCAATTAAGCCTTCAGGCAACGCTTGATTGTGCAATGAGGCAAATTCTTACCCTATGACATACTGAAATCACATTAAATAAATTGATTTACACTTTATATTTATGTAAACCTTTTACCTCATAATATACGATATACATGTTTGCATTTGTTAATAACATTTCAGTAAAGCTTTTTTAAGATTTGCAATTAAAGAATGTGGACCAGAAATGCAATAATATTAATTAAAGTTACATATTTACGGTCTATATTTCATGTGCGCAAGAACAATTTAAAGAAAAATCCGGTTTTTACTTCAAGAAGAATATCACTATAATGTTATGATTAAAACAACAAACATTTAACTTTGAAATAACTGAAAACCCACCTTAGAGTATAAAGTTAATAGTAAGGCCTAAGTGGTTTTCAGAAAAGACACACAAAGTTAATAAAATAGGAGATAGCGATCTCATTCAAGAAAATGGCATGAAGAAAATTTGTGATTGTGATCTGGTTGGTTGGTACGGACTAGCGGCAATTGTTTTTCGCCAAAGCACCTGCAATGTTAACAGAAGAGCGTGCTTAGGTTGGCAAGCCTTCCGGTGAGGTCCCAGCCCAAACCCGGAGCTAGTTCCGGGAAGATAAGTGTAGCAAAACTTCTTTTCCAAACTATTATCGTCATTTTGCTCTGTTCCGCCGGCCCATTTTCCTCTTGTTGAATATTTCATGCGCGTTCTCCATAATTCAGTTAGCTTTAGCGGGGGACGCGGTTTAACATACAGATACGTAACAGCTTAATGTGAGCACCACGTTCGAAAGTGCGCTATATGTACACAGTAAGTGGGTGTGTGTTATGTACGACGTGCAACTTCTGATATCCGCCTGATAAAGCAAAGTGAACAACATTTTATGTAGCATCTTAAGATTGCTTTATGTGGGTTTAATTAATTTCTTACACACTTTGATGATACTACCTTCAAATTGTACATACGAAGTACAAAGTAAATTATGTAATTTATGGGGTATTATCAACATTTGAAACTTCTGCGCTGTCACGACCTGGCATTAGCTTTGCTTCAAAACCAAATCTTTCGTTAACAGCGTCGTGAACGATGGAAAAGTTTATGCCCTAAATAGTTGTGAATATTTATGCCCTAAATAGCTAAATACGAAGTTAAGTCTAACAGTTTCAGGCCTAACCATTTTCTAGGCATGATAAAGACAAAAACTAACTAACTTTCAATTTTTTGACATGTCTTTCAGAATCGCCTCCGTCGCCTTCACCACTATTTCTGATGGTGGAAAGGTAAAAAGTCCCATAGGGCTAAATCTTTACTATAGAGATTTTTATGATGTTTAACGCCCATTTCAACTACTTAGGCATCATAGGAAATTTTTTTGAATGGTGTTTAACGCCCGTTTTTACTACTGAGGCACCACAGGGGTTGGGCACTGATGATACATGAAATGAAATGATAAACTCGGAAAGTTTTTTTTTTTTTTTTATTTTAAAGGAAGGAAGTGTTCCAAGCCGAAATTAGAGTACCTCCCCGGCATTTGCCAGTTATGATAACTGAGGAAAACCTGGGATAAACCTCAGTCAGGGAGGAAGGGCCTGGTGGGAATCGAACCACAGACCTCCCGCTCATGAGTCCGCGCCTGTACTATAGGGAGAGTGAGGGACACACTTTACATTGCTTTTTGTGAAATATTCAGCAACAACATTAGCGATGTGCTTAGCAGCAGAGAGATGTGAAACATCGCGCGGATAATTTTAATAACTAAAGCCCAATATAACAAAACGTAGGCTAATTACTCCAAACGTTTTAGCAATTAGAAGCTTACACGTATAAGCTAATTACTGTTTGTAAACATAGACAAGATTACTACAATAGTAAGGGCTTTATGAAGCATATCACATTTGTGTTGTGAAGCATTTGAGTAATAAGCTCTCAAGTCTACTTGCTCTAGGATATGCTCCCTTCTTGCTCGCAATCTGCCATCGGTAACAACAACTCACGACGCATGCGCAGATGAAGCGATGATCACAGTTTGGAGATTTCGCAGGTGTAATCCCTCCAGTCGACAAATATCGGTGTTGAAACGTCCCTGGGAATGAGATGTGACATATTCCCTCGGGACTGCTTCAATTGACTAATGGCTTCCACCTTTTCAGCCTACTTTCCAAGGAAATATCCTTGCGGGTGAATGACATTCCAGCAAATAAAACTTTTATCAGTAATTCTTGAAATGTTTGCATATTGCTACAACTTAAAAATGTTTTATGCTAGTCCCTCTGGCATCTCATAATGTCAGAGAAAATGGAGGAAGTAGAATTACCTAATTCAAAAATGCATTAGTTTTAAAATATACTGCATAAGGTTAACTTTTTAAACAACTTTTTTTTTTTAAGAATTCTGCTATATTTGTTTTATATATTGATTTTGAAGTAGGTGTTCAAGCATATAGGCACGACAAAATGTATATATTTCGAGTCTTAAGCTCTTCTTCAGTGTAAGGAAAGAAGTAAACAAATCAAAGAGAGATGCTTTGTTTATTTACTTTTAAATATATGCAATATGATTGATGAAAAATGAATTCATTAAAGATAATTGATTAAATTCTATTTCACAATACAGACATTTTAAGTAAACAATTTAATTATGCCACCTCCTACTTGAATAACAGTGAAAACTCTTCTATTCCTCTGATCTGTGGTGCGTTTGACTGAAATCGTTACTTAACTAAGTATACCGTCAGTCACAGTAACTTGCCTCTTTATCGCAAATCAGGGAATTTTAAAACCTGAATTATAAAAGGACGCTGTTGGTTTCTGGGTGCTATTTTTAAAGTCCATAAGAAAAGAATTCCACGTTCCAGTTATTTATACAGATCTTTCATGATTGTTTATTACAATTTTAAGATTTTTCTTCCCCCCTAAGTCCTTGCAGACAAAATATGTTACAGACTAATACACGTGTTTAAGAATTTTATACATAGGAAGTACATTTTTTCTTGGATTTTGTTGTAAATAATTTTTAAGTATTTTATAAAATTTATAAAGTCAATGAATTACTGATGTTTTAGATGAAAAATTAGTTAATTTGAAAAATGTAGAAATCTAAGTGATTGATGACACGTTCAAATCAGGGACAATTTAAAGAAATGCAGGAATGGAAAAAAAAAAAACTATCACAGGAATAAAATATGTAAAATTATTATAATAGATAAACCTTCAGGATTTAAATATTATTATTTTGAGGATTATTTACTTCTAACAACATAAACTGTAGTCTAAATTTTAAAAAATATAATTTCATTACATTTACCCAGTTCCAAAAATGAATTTTTTAAAAAAAAAATTCATACGTCTTGTGTCTTATAAGATATAAAATACTCGCAACATTAAAAGTATAAATGTGGTACACGCAACACGTTTCAATGACTATTAAAATATAAGTGAGCATTGTTGTAGCGTTTGAAGTAGAAATAATCGTAATTTGTTACTGTTGTCTGTTTGTAGAGAAACAGGTATTTTTTAAAATTTTGTATTACATCTTTGTAATAATGTTATTTGGCAAAACTATTTTTTACAAAAACAGTATCTTCATAACTTGTATAGGTACTTGAAAATCAAAATAACAGTAATTTTGAAATATACTGCCCTATCGGAATATTTATATTGAACTTGTTAGCAATCTTCTAAATTGCTGTTGGATATTTTAAAACGCCCCTTCTTTATTCTTTCTTGGCTTCAGTATATATTATTTAATAAATAAAGTACTTAATTTTATTACAGAATCATTACAAGAAAGACAACTTTTTAAAATACTGGACGTTCCATCGTTTTGTCGTCCGTATCACTGCTGTTGAATTGACTGTCAGAGCGTAAATCCCGACGAAGTAGGTGTGATATCCACACAATTGATTCAAGTTTTCGCAGTTACAACTAGAATTATAATGAAAACTAGCACGTTGCTTATAACAGGAAATGTTACAAGTGTTATCTTGCTACAGACACGCCTTTCTGGCATCTTTTTAAAAAACTGTCGTTCACACCCATTAATTCATCTTCCGAAATTCAGAAAATTTCTCGCATGGTGTTCTCTTTCAGTTCTTCACCCCACTTTGCAACTTACCCATAAATAAAGCTCACATACTAACATAACATTCCTGTTTCTTTCTGCAGTTTTAGTATTCTCAAAGAAGATACGTTTATTACTCTGTATGCATTTACTAGGTACCATACATAAATTTTCTCATCGTGCAAGGAGGTTTTGTGTCCAAAATCGATGCTTCATCATAAAGAATATTAAGTGTGAAACAATTACTCCATCGACCAGCTCCTCCTGTTACAATGCACACAGAAAGGAGGGAAAAGGGAGTAGGCAACTTTTAAAGCAAAGTGAGATAGCTCAGATCGGAAGTGGCAGACAACCGGAAAGGGGGGTGGGTGGAGAACATAAGTCACAATATTTTTTTTCTTAGGGGGAATATATATATATATATTACAGAATCATATATATGTATATATATGTGTGTATGAGGAAGTATAAGTTTATTTACTTTTATACTCTTTTCTTGTCTGTTTATAACCGCCACGGGTGGCCGAGGTCGTTAAGGCACGGACTCGTGAGCGGGAGGTCTGCGGTTCGAATCCCGCCAGGACCGTCCTCCCTGACTGGGGTTTTTTCCAGGTTTTCCTCAGTCTTCATAACTGGCAAATGCCGGGGAGGTACCTAAAACTTAGGCCTGGAACGCTTCCTTCCTTAAAAAAAAAATATCCTTTCCCAATTTATCATTTCATCTCATGTATCATCAGTGTCCACCGCCTGTGGTGCCTCAGTAGTGAAAACGGGCGTTAAACACTACTCCCTTGTCTGTTTATTTTATTTATTTAAAATATTTTTCGATTATATATTTTTTTCTTTTTCCATTTATTTATTTCATTATATATGTAATCTTTTAAGAGTTAAATATTGGTTTGTGCAATTTCATGTTTTTCCGAGTGTATTGGGAATGCAGGACCCATGTGATTTGGATGAGTTAGATTGAAACAAATATATTTTGTAAATAAATACCCTACTACTACCATTACTACTACTACTACCACCATTACTACTACTACTACTACTACTACTACTACTACTACTACTACTACTACTACTACTACTACTACCACCATTACTACTACTACTACTACTACTACTACTACTACTACTGCTACTACTACTATTACTACTACTACTACTACTACCACCATTACTACTACTACTGCTACTACTACTATTACTACTACTACTACTACTACTACTACTACCACCATTACTACTACTACTACTACTACTACTACTACTACTACTACCACCATTACTACTACTACTACTACTACTACTACTACTACTACTACCACCATTACTACTACTACTACTACTACTACTACTACTATTACTACTACTACTACTACTATTACTACTACTACTAGTAACTACTATTACTACTACTACTACTACTACTACTACCATTACTACTACTACTACTACTACTACCATTACTACTACTACTACCACCATTACTACTACTACTACTACTATTACTACTACTGCTAGTAACTACTATTACTACTACTACTACCATTACTACTACTACTACTACTATTACCATTACTACTACTACTACTACTACTATTACTACTACTACTACTACTGCTACTACTACTACTACCACTACCACTACTACTACTACTACTACTACTACTGCTACTACTACTACTACTATTACTACTACTATCACTGCTACTACTACTTCTATTACTACTACTATCACTACTACTACTATCACTACTACTACTATTACTACTACTATTACTACTACTACTACTACTACTACTACTACTACTACTACTACTACTACTAATGCTGCTACTCATATTGGGTTTGGATGTAAAACCTTTTTTTGTTTTTGGAAAGGAGGCTTATTAGCAACTCCTTTGTCCGTGACAGAGCCGGGGTTTAAACGACTGTAAAAAAAAGTGTCTCGAAGTGTGTGAAATGAAGAGTGATGATATGAGAAAGAGCGAGTAACTCATAGCCATGCATCTGAATTAATGCATGTTATATCCGTTGTAATGTTGATGAACGATCCCCTGATGCTTTTTCATGGTGTCAAATCAGATGTCCTCCTGCTACCTTCAACAGCTGCACGGGATTCACAACTATGAGGCCTTTCTTGTTCGTACTCCACCACATTTGTGTCATCACAAATTCTGTTCTAGTGCTAACATACTCCATTCCCTTCATTCGCACTATTATTAACATATTTTCCCTCTATCTATTCTTTCATTTCTACTAAACTAATTGTTCCAATAGGAAACCTATTTATGAATACTTTTTGACTCCTCATTCTAGTAATTTGGAATACAAAATAATTGTGCTATAAACTTATTTATATCCTGCATCTTTAGTAAAGAACAACATCTTTAATCAAGGCGATTACGTTATTGTTCTTTACGATATTACGGGGAGTAATTTTTGTTCTGCATCAGTAGCTGCGCACATGTCGCGCACTGCCAAGGTCGTTCCAATCACCGGCTCCGTTTATGGGCAAGCTTCCCTTGCATTTCTACAGATATAACATTGATCAATAATAAAATAAAGTTCTGGGTATTTACCTATGTTACCGGATCTATTCCAAGTGGTGTTGGTCTGTAGTCACACATATTTCTTTATATGGAATTTACATTTACTCACTACAATTTACTTGTTCCAGTTTCTCACCTAATAAATTATATAAGTTACCCTACAGTACTTTATTTGTTATCAGTTCTAGTGATGTCATTTGAATACAAGAGAGACCGCCACGGGTGGCCGAGGTCTTTAAGGCGCGGACTCATGAGCGGAACATTTGGAGTTCGAATCTCGCCAAGACCGTCCTTCCTGAGGTTTTTTCCAGGTTTTCCTCAGTCCCCATAAATGGAAAATGCCGGGGCGGTACCCTAAACTTAGGCCTGGAAAGTTTCCTTCCTAAAAAAAAAATCCTTTCCCAATTTATCATTTCATTTCATGTATCATCAATATCCACCGCCTGTGGTGCCTCTGTAGTAAAAACGGACGTTAAACACTATTAAAAATGAATACAAGATACTAGATTAAAATTTATTTAGCTAACACACTGTAATTCATAACACTGACACTCAAATAGCCTATCATTAGACTTGGATTAATGGAAAATGCCTTTTTTACTTACTAGAAAATTTCTACGTGTACAGAAATGATATTCGTAAAATTTGAAAGGTTTATTTTTACCTTTTTGTTTCTTTGTGCCTATTTCACACTATTATGCCTATTTATACTTTTTCGGAATTATTTTCTTATTCTCAAAAATTTTTGTTATTCTAGTTTAGAGCTTCACTCGCAGAAATAAGAAATAATTGTTCCAACACAGCTGTTGTAGAGAATGGAAGAGTATTGCAGTGGGCATGCGATCTGCATACTGCATTTCATCAGTCGCCCCTTCTCTATTGTCTTAGCGAGGCTGTTTGACCCCCATACCCGATCTCTCTAGCTCAGAAGCTTTCCGGTAATCAAAACCCGAAATCCCCCAAGCCGCAGAAACGTGGCCATTAGACAGGGAAGCATTCTTATCATTGAATTAGAATTTTAAATTAATCTTTCTCAACTTAATTGTCACGTTTTGAAGACATTACTTTCTTATTTAAAAATAACAATGTCTTTGAATACAAAATATGAAATATTACATGATTACATATTTTCATGAATAAAGGCAATCGATGCTTTATTAAATACTTTGGTTTGTACATGTTTTAGTTCGCAGTGGCATATTTCTGACACATTCAACAGACTAGCTCTTTAAGTATCTTGATACCAAATATGGTTTATCATCATGTTTTGGTTACGCTATGTAAATGACTGGATGGATATTGCCTTATCCTATATATAGTATAGATAAGCTTGTAAATAAAATTAAAAATTGAAAAAGTTCAGTTAGATTGTAAAAGATGACATAGTCAAATGTTATCTTTAAACTCATTGTTACATTTACATTTCCGTGGTAAGTTTGTTGACAATTCTAATTGTAAAACATAAAGGTGTTTTAGAAAATTTAACAGTATTATAATTGAAAATTTTTACGTTATTTCTTTCCTTCGTAATATAATTCTGCGCTTTTCTATTTAAGATTAAACAATTTTAAATTATTCTGATAAAAAATAGCAACATTGTATATCAATAAGTCAGTATTTTATATTTCTTAAATTTTCCTCAAAGAGTCCCAGAGTTTATTATTAAAACAGTCCTTAATGCTCTCTTGTATTAAAAATACCTTCCGAATAGTAGTAGCAGTGCTGCAATTTAATATATTGTACGACAAAATATATTATACTGAAGCAAAATAAATAATTGTCATTAGTTTTAAAGACAGATTTTTAAGGATTTAGCAGCAAAACATACTTTACTTAACTTATTGCAAATGATATCGATATTGGTCTTCCAGGTTAAATGCCTGTCAAAATAGTGCCTAAGTCTAACAAACATATTTCTTCATTTATGTAGTGAGGCTTTTCAACGAAGTTATATGGAGGGCGTCATCGTGATTATTAGGAAACAAATTCTATTTATGGCTTCCAGATATAGCTCTTCGCACCGTAATTTATAATATATTACACTTCCACACCGGCATTTTGTCGACTGTTTTAAAGTTTGTACCAGATATTCAGAGTTGTTTTTCTGTAGGCCTGAGCCGGATAAACCGGCATCTTTTGCACTGTAGAAATATCAGAAAAGCAGAGCTGAATAGATGAAACACTAATGAGAAGATCTAATAGTCTTATTTTTGCCTAAATTCTCATTTAAACCTAATAAGCTAATATAGTTAAATTAATTTATATTTTTAAATTTTAAATGGAATCATGAAATAATTGCCTTTTGCCCAGTCAGTCTAAGGCAATGAATTGTATCAGTTTTGGAACCCAGTTCAGACGTTTTGTCCTTATTTACTCTATCAGGCCAGGCTTAATTGCTATAAATTCTGACTGCTGAAGAGTTCTGGAGCTTAGTAGACAACCAGCATAGCTTACTATTGCCACAAGTTCTTCTTTTGGCAATCGTCTTTGTGTATAGTTTTACGAAACCCTTTACAATAATAGTTTTTTTTTTTTGAGATACTGTTAATTTGGTGTGTTTAACGCCCGTTTCAACTATTGAGGCATCACAGGAGGTGGACACTGAATGATACATCAGATGAAATGACAAAAATTGAAAAGATTTTTTTAGAGGAATCCCAGGGCTTAGTTTAGGGTACTTCCCCGGCATTTGCATTTATGAGGAGTGAGGAAAGCATGGAAAAAATCTCAGTCGGGGAGGTTGGTCCTGGGGTCGAAATCCAGACCCCACGAGTCCGCGTCTTAACCGTCTCGGTCACTTGTGGCTGTTTGGAGACACTGAAACCCTATTTTTACTTATTTTTTTATTTTTCTGACATTTTAGATAAAATACAAAATATATAAATTAGTAATATCAATAATAATTTAACAATATGTGACGGCACAATATGACTCGTAATTTTAATTCCTGAGTAAGAGGGATGGTGCAGTATTTTTTCAACAAACAGTGATGGGTATATCGAGCTGAATATCAACTTTTATTGCGAGTTCTAATCATACATTTCTATGCATTTTTTATTAGTGTGATAGATAAGTTCGTATAGTATGTTCGTCATCACAACATTGCCTTGCGGACAACCGTTTCTCATCTGTTATGCATTATTTTGAAGCGTTGTGCTTGTAAATACACAGTGCATGGTAACAGTGATGCTTTCTCCCGCACGAGGTTTTTCCTGTAAGTGAGCTTGCGCCGTGGACGGTGTAGCAAGCCTGCTTGCTTACTTGTTGACCTTCGCAGTTGTAGCGTAGCTGTTCCCGGGTGAGTGTTGTGTTGTTCGTTAATATGTGTTCACTCAGCGATGAAAGGACCATTTTTTGAGCATACAGTTGATTCTGTAACTTATGTGAATACTATACTAACCCCTTTTTTCAGAGGATTAAACGTCAGGACGCGTGATCATGCATTTTTTCAACAGGACTCTGCCACTGCCTACACTACCAATAATTCCATGAAAGCAATTCACAAAATGTTTCCACAAGACAGAGTTATAAGTAGGGATTTATGGCTCCCTTGGTCTCTCGATTTAACAGCCTGCGATTATTATCTTTGGGGTAAGTTAAAAATCCCATGTTCAAGAAGAACTCGCGTACCATACAAGAATTTAAAGATAATATTCGTCAGGATATTGTTCGGATTTCTTAAAATGAACTATAGCGAGTATTCCTAAATACCAAAAATGTGTGAAGATGAACGTGGGCAATTTCAACACCTCATTTGATAATTTGGAAAGTAATGAGCGTCTTAAATTATTTTGTATATTGTTTTATAGTTGGTTTGTTTTATTGTTTTACCCTCCTACTAATCACCGAGAGGCCGGCTAACCGACGAAGGAGCGGCGCGCTCGCCCATAGGCAAAACACTCCGTTTGCGCTATTTGTCAACTAAAGAAGATGGAAAAAAAAAAAAAAAAAAAAAAAAAAAAAAAAAAAAAACACCCCCGAACACTTCCGACATTTTTTGAGTTTAATAGAAAATTAAAAGCACGGAAGCGGTTCGAAACCTTTGTGCCGTCTACAAGGAGAACGGAGAAAGCATGGCAAGAAAATAGTTCTCATGTTCAGGAAATCATCGGGCTTTGACGAAGAACTGCTGACCTCTTTAATGCATGGTTATTCACGTCAGGCAACCCTAGGATTAGCAAATGTGACAAACTGTAACCAGGCAACCATGGTGCGATATTTGCATTCCATGGGCAAAGTGTGGGTACGGTACGCTTTAATTGAAAACACGAAGATTAGCGTTGGATAATGGAGGAGAATATATTACTGGTTGATTTCTCTAAGCTTCATCTCAAATAAAAAATTTTATCACAAAAAACGCTACTAGTTTATCCTGATAAATAAATGAGTGTACAGATTGCTTTTTTTTTTTTTTTTTTTTTTTTTTTTTTTTTTGGCAAGTTTTTATGAATGGTAGCAGTACTTTCACGGCTTCTTTGATAGTCTCTGAGACAGGGAGTTCCAGCTAAATTAGTTCCTTTAATGTGATTCTAATTTATTTTACCTCAATAAATATAATCTTTCGATATCTTGTAATTTATTTTTTGAAAAATCAATGCCGTTAACAGTATTCTAATGCTTCATATCTCCCCTCGCGTTACCCAGGAGTCCGTAGATGACAGTTTGGGAACAGCTGCAGTAGATGATTCAAAGCATAACACGATTAATTTATAGTCCCTTTAAAGTAAACAACTGGGACACGCCTCCCATTTTATAAAATCATTGACCTCAGCAACAAGTAAATTAAGCCATACCCACTAGAATACATAAAAACAAAAGTATATGAATACATAAAACTCTCTTCAGTCCACTCATCCACTTTAAAGACAATAAAAAGGCAAAAGAAACTAATGTAAGTAAATGTGATAAATGTGTGGATAATTTGAAAGTAAATTATAATCAAGGAAAAAGAAAAGCAACGAAAAGATGACTCCCCATGCCTCAAGAAAGCCACACAATTACTTTCTCACAGTTACCCAAGTGCAAACTCAGCTAAAAGCCGAAGCTGCTTCCAAGAAGTGCCGGATGTAAACAGTAGCATAGGATGGCAGGCACCTTGAAGAATGCCACACTGGTGTCCAATGCCAGGGAAGAATGTCATCGTACACTCTTCATGCTGACTCTGCCTCTGGAAAACAAGAGATCAACATGACTTTGATGCATCTACAGCTACAACTCTGCATGTGCTAGAGAACTAGTGGCCTTTCATTTTGAAGTAGGTGAATATGGTAGGAAGTTCTGTACGGGACAGCAGACTATGTGGATGTGTGATCGCCCGAAAGTTTAAGAATAGAACTGCACTTAGAACAAAAATACACATATCCATAAATTAAATAAAGAAATAATAATTAAACCAATATACAAAGCGAAAAGTTTAAAAATATTCATAAACTATTTCAAACAATGGACAGAACAAACAACGTATAGAAAAATAAATTGTCATTCATTTGTTTGAACTTTGTAGTTCGAGACATGGTGAACCCGACAGTTGGCAGTTAAAAACCCGCTTACCAATTCGCTCATAGCTGTTAAGTTACGATGTTATTGCCAATCGCTAAAATAAAGATATATGCATATTCTTGTAAATAAAAATTAGTGAACGTGCACAGCCGTATCTTTCGAAAGAAGTTGTGTCAAATGCAAGTGTTCTCTTATACAACGCCTGACTAGTAACAAACGGCGATCATATTCGTGTTCTTAAACTCATCATTTTTATACTGTAAAAATATTACACTAATTTAGCCCTGGTCAAAAACTCTCAGTAGTCCTCTGCCGGCATCACTCCGCTGCGTAAAAAGAGGCCCAAACAAATGAATAGCGCGGAAGGATTTTGTAGACAATTTATTATGTGTAATAAAATTCGTGAATTGTGGTGTTTTATCAACTATTATTGCTAAGGAGCAATTTTAATGGCGAAATAGCCTCTTGAACGAAACAATGATATAGAAATTGTTGTCCAAACCTTAACAAAATTCCATTATAAGAGTGAAATGATTACAATCAATAATATAATATTCACTTACAGATTGAATAATAAATCAAAAGAGATAGCAGAGTTTTGAAGTTCCATTATGCATTACAAAACATTAAAATTAATTCTAATGATAATCACAGTGGACTTATAGCCACCAATGCTCAAGGTACATTCACAGTGGGCCAAATTAGAAACTACGTGCTCAAACTTAATTAACCAAATATCATAGAGCCATAAAAAGCACTAAAAACTGTAAATTAACTTATAAATAAACAAAGCACGGGAGCGTGTCTTACCTTAAGTCTCTAACTCCATTATCACCTCCAATAATGCAGTATTTTCTTGCTCTGTAACTCTATTAGCAGGTTCCAGCAATTTGCAAAATGTATTTTGATGTACAGAACCTGATGTACATATAAAAACCCGACACAAAGTCTCGGAAATTATGTATTGTAGATTTTTCCCCATCATATCTGTTAATACTGAGAGATCGTATATGGACCACTCATTGCTAATCTCAAACATAGGATGACTCGTTGTATCGTTCGCGTGGGCGGGCGCGTCGTTTGTTGCCGTCTACAGTTGTCGTTTAGTGGCGGTAATGTGCTGAACATAAGCAATTTCCTTAATGCTTATAAAATAAAACATTTTTAAAAAGGTATTTACTTAACCATATTAGTTGAAAACTTTAGTACAGACCAAAGAGTCAATGTTTTTATTAACGAGATTAAATTCTTCAATTAGGGAGCTTTATTATACCTTCTCCACTGGACCAGATCTTATAGATGTTTACATTTATAGTAAATTTAAAGATAAAATGTATGAAATTCAAGCCCAGACATTTTGGAAAAGCTGTAACTTTACAATGAGTCTAGAAATTGCCTTCATTTCTTAACCAGAACTACGCCAGTAATGCACCAAAATTTCGCAGAAGTGCCAAAAACATGTGGGAAATTAGAGTTTTTTAATAGTATTTAACGGAAGTTAGGTGGGATACTAATGGAGTGGTAATTAACAGATGGACCGGATCTTTACCAGAAATTAGGAGGTAGGCTGCTCTGACTCTGACTACTCAAGCCTGGAATGCTTCTTGCATTCCAGGCCTGAGTTTAGGGTATCTTTACGGCACTTACCATTTAAGAGGCTTGAGAAAAACCTGGAAAAAAAAAAAAAAAACTCAGTCAGAAAGGACGGCCCTGGCGGAAATCAGGCCCCAAACTACCCGCTCATGAGAGGCAACCATAATGGAATTTTCAACACTATCATATCTAAAATGGTTAACGAGATATTTTAATCAAGTGTTTCGTTTCGTAAATTAGTGTGGCCCAATAGGTGGCTCCCAAAACAGATTCAACTCTTTCCTTTGGTTCTCGATTTTATTGTTACATAATAATATAGTTAAATACATTATTAAGTATTTATTATTAAATAGGCTTTCTAATTCTTTCTGCATTAGGTTAAAACGTAAGTGTTTGTAATCAAATCTAGTAGTGTTACGTTAAAGAACTGAGCGAGAAACAGAAAGGCTGAATTCAGACTAAATCCCTTAATTTGTGCCTTTTGGCTGCGTTGTTTCCGATTGCAGGAAAACTGCAGAACCTTGCACTCTGTAAACAACAAAGCAATCCCAGCAAGGGCGCTTCAGCACTCGCAAAAGGAGAAGGCGTGACAATTCATAACTGAGCTAAGGATTACAGCTGTTTCCAGCTTCTTTCTTCGTGTCGGTTCTTTATCATATGACAATCGCAAGTTAGCGTAGCATGTGTGAATATAAACAGTCACAATTGGCTTGTTCTGCATTAACAACTTCTACAAAATTTTCAAAATTTGAGGTTTTAGTGTAACCATATGTTTTAGCACCAGCTGAACTCATTGAGGTAGTCTAAATTTAACTAAATTTAACATCCACTGACGTAAAAGGTAGAAGAAGTAATGGAGTTTCCACAAATCTTAACATCTACTGGAATCTGCACTGATTCACTATATATCTTAATTGGAAAATAATTTGAAGAAAGAAAAGAAATGAAACTTTGTTCTACTGCTGTTCCCTGATTCATGTGCCTCACAGAACAAAAATTCTACAGTCCTGTCAATTTTAACGAAAATAATAGACAAGTCTACTGTTTTAAAGAAGATCCTCATTATTTTTCCATTCGGGTCACAGTTATCTTCTGAATATCACGCGACATTAGGAAACATGGTAAGTGCCTGACTCTTGTTAAGATTAGAAAATATTACATTTTAAATCTAAATCGCAGGACATTTTGAAGAAAAAACTTCCATTCAAAATGATTGACGTCCGTGTGCTGCAGTACAAAAAGGGACAAATATCCATGAAAATACCATACACAGGGTCCAGTATTGAAATTGAAATTCTTAAACCGAGAATAAGTATTGCAAATACCACTCTTACAGCTATGGAACTTCTAATTGATAAATTGATAAAAATTGATTAAGAAGTTGCTGATGTGCCTTCAGAACAAGATGTAACTGTTTATGAATACGTGTGTCAGGATTGTCAGAAGATAATGCTGCGTCTTTATTATTATTGCACTACTGTTGAATAGAAGTGTTCAATGAACAAAAGCATATGAATGCCCGAGATTTAATATTTTACTTTCTACCGCATGATATGTTTTAAATATCAAAGGATAATAGGATTTTTTCTTAAAAATCGTGACTAAAAAGTTTAGAAAATGATGAGAAAAGTGTGTAGATATTGACTTTAATGAAAAGTTGTTATTTTAGAGTTAATTTAGAAACAAGTATTTAGACATAAAATATTAAAATACCTATAGTCTATTTGGTTTATGTTCTTTTCTCTAAACTGATATTAGCTGAGAAAATAATGGTTATATTTGTGAGTTAATTAAAAGAATATCTCTCCTGAAAATGTCCATTTTTGTTGATGTCAAGTTTTGTGAAATTCCCCCTCTAAGTTCGTTGTATTTCGGAGAATTAATAGCCAGGGAAATAGATATTATAGTCACAAGTGAAACTAAGAAAGAACCCCAAGGACCCTGTTACTTAGAAAATTATATATAATCTATAGTGTGGTGTCTAAAGGAAGAATGAGCTGCAGAAGAAGAATAGCTATTCTTATCTCTAAATTCTGCTCAAAGTAAATGCATACTATAAATTGATTAACGAGGATATTATATTCTTACATACATGTAGAATTGACATTTATGCACCAGAAGAAGGCCAATACGATGATTCAGAAACCTTCTACGATTAACTTAATTTTGTAATGCAAATTACTATCTGATCATTTCCGGAGATTTTAATACAATACAAATTACTAATATTGTAGGTACAGAAAGTGAATTGGTGATGAATGAAAATGGTAAATTAATAAGAGGGCTCGCTGGTTATGACTAATTGAAAATAATGAATACATTCTTATGTGCATAAATGCGCTTGGTCAGTTGATGCATAATTTATTATTTCAAATCAAATGAAAAAATGGCAAAACATTTTGATAATGTTCACGTATATCGAAACTGCGAAATTAACAGGGATCCATTTTTTGTAAAAGCTGAAATTAAACATTTAATAATGGGCAAATGGGAAAAATCGTCAGAAGAAGACACAGCAGATGATCTGCTCGCTCAAGTGATTTTATGTCATTATTATAAATTGCATAGTTTGTAATTAAGATTGACTTACATTCCATGGGATTTGTATAAAATGATTATATAGCACTAGACAGCATAGAACAGGTCATGATGAACAAAGTTATATTAATCATATCTATAAGGTCATTATAATAATGTTCTAAAGTTTATAAATGCACAGGTTCAGTAAATTCATACATACAACAAAATTATTTATGCTACAATACCATAACAAAGAGAGTATATTTCATGCATTGCAATATACTATAGCTATACAATGATATTTTGTCGTATTAGATATGTTATGTTTCATGATTGAATATTATTTGAATATTATACATTATTCATTGTGAATTCGTCAACTGAATAGCAAGTCTTAAATGTTTCCCTATTATCGGATAATAATAATAATAATAATAATAATAATAATAACAATAACGGTAATTGGGAAAGCATTATATATATTATGATGCATACGTAATACATTCCTTTTTGATAACAAGATAAATTAATTATGGGTTTATGCAAATTACACTTTTATCTAGTGTTTATGCTATGTATTTGCATATTTTTAATTAATTGGACTTGATTTTAGTATACAAGTTCATAAGAGAACGTACCTATATAATGAAGGACGTTTTTATTGTTCGCAATAGATCTCAACATGCTTTTCTATTTGTACCACATGTTATTCGCATTGTCTTCTTTTGTAATAGAAAAACACATTTACTTTCAACTGAGTCTCTCCAAAATATTAAATCATATTCCACTTTAGAAGAGAAATAAGCATAATATGCAATTTTGAGAATAGCTACAAAACTAATGTGATGTTACGTGCGAAGCGTATGTGTTGTTGATTTTCGTTTGGGCATAATATACTCTGCACGTGCTTTCCAATTCAAGTGTTTTGTCAAATTGAAGAACTAAAAGTTTGGTATGATCGTGTGTCTAGTGTAGTTACATTTAATGTGAGGACAGGTGAACTATATATTATGAATTACACGGTAGTATTTTTATCTAGAATTAATATAAATTTGTTAGGTCTGAACCAGTTACACATTGTAATAAGCACACAATTATTTTTTTCTATAAGATTATAAATTTATTGCTAAAAACTATTATATTGGTATCACAAGCGAACGGAACAGTAAAACTAATATTCTTTAATGACAACAAGAGTTAATTTATATAAACTAGAAAAAAAAAAACATGGGCAAAAAATAGGAACTTCCATAATTCTCCAATTCGGAACGCTACGCTGGTTATTGTTTGAAGAATTTAATTGTACCTTTTGTTTTTTGTTGTAAAGATAAGAAATGAACATTTTGGACCTTCGTTGTTTATTACGTGAAATCTTAGTTTTACTATTAGCTAAGAAATTTTGAAACCGAATGAGAACAAAGAACTTTAACTCAAAATCTATTTTATTACAAACAAAATTTATATTAAAATATGCCAAAAGCTGTGGGGGGCTTTTGAAGCATAACTTGTACTTTTATATGGCTTGTAAGTCTCTAACTTTATTTCTGTTGCAGTCTGTACTAATAGGAAAGAGTATTTCATCCAATGCAGTGTCGGAAACCATTCTGAAAGCCTTGGCAATGCAGAAGAATGAAAAGCGACATCTAGAGACTTGAGCCAAGCAAGGCCAGCAGGCATTGAGTTCTGCGAGAACATCAGAAGTACGAACGTTGCATAGGGCAAACAGGTCAAACGCCCAGTTGCATAGTGCTTCGCGGAACGAAAGACGCATTACCAGTCATGTCGGGTTTTCGGAGTGTGATACTGATTGAAAAGTACAGTATAACAAATGCAAGTGTTGTGTGCAATGGAAAGCCTAAGGGTAGAAACCGGAGTTAGACAAGGAGTACACTGGTGAGTATCATAAAGCAATTATAAATTACGGAAGTGAGAATAACGAAAGGATTTGAGAACTATAAGTACATGTAGAAACTATTCCTTATACTATTTAAGAATTATCCCAAAATGGCTCTTATCGCCCATGAGAACTATAAGTACATGTAGAGACTATTCCTTATACTATTTAAGAATTGTCCCAAAATGAGTCTTATCAAACATGGAATAACTAGTACACATGGTGCTTTATTATGTGACAAATGCACCACTAGTTGCAGTTTAAGAGTACCGTTGAATGTGGATAAGACAACCGAATATAAAAAGTTTGCCAAATAATTTGAGAAATAGAAATACGTGTCAAATAATGAGACCCGCGTTTGTTCTAAAAAGAGAAATGGGTCAACGGAAGTAAAGAAATGAGCGTCAATGTAAAAAGTTTGAATATCACTGAAACCAAATTTATATCTCAACGATAATTAAACGTAATAAACGAGGAATAGCTTTAATGGATTGACACGCTGCATTATGTCATTAAATGAGAATGTTCGTTTTACCAACTTTCACTTGTTAAACCGTTAAATTTAAACACTACCAAGGTAACGTTTCGTTAATCAAAACATTTAACAACTGCATTGTACAAATTTCAAGGCTATGTGGACATATAATTGCTCTAAATACAGAATATAGAGGCATTTGGTTGACAGAAATAATTTTTATGAAATAATTCATGCCAAAATAAAGGTTACCTAAGCTTGTAGTGCTAAAAGTGTTGATAAAAGCAGTCAATGCCCAGAGAACATGTATCAACTTGTATAGTTACTACTTGTGTCGTGTTTTTATACTACTTCCTTATTCTAAATGGTTATGTACTTAAATGATATTTAATAACCAATGGTATGCCATTGTATCCTAAAAGTTTCGTACGAAATTGCATAATTAAGGTCAAATTACACAGACCTCTACAAGGAAATTAGGTTCAGCAGGCTATCCAAAATCAATTGAGGAGGTGGTGGGAAAGGCCTGTAACAAAATTCATTTAAGATACAATAATTTAAAAGTCAGAAGTTAGCAAGCTAGTTAGTATTTATAATTAAAACACTCATAATTATTTTGAATGTATTCTGAATATAATGCAGAATAAGTAACCTACTGTCAAGTATTATCAGTAATAATAATAATAATAATAATAATAATAATAATAATAATAATAATAATAATTGAAAATGTGAGATTGTTCACACACTCCTCTTCAGTTGGTAACATTAATAACCAGAAAATTTATTACTCAAGACATATATGTCTGAAACAATCACTAAATAATACATGTATTTTACAATGAAATGTTACTGTTTGACTATCGTAAAACAATACCTAAAAATCATTGAGCATTACAATAGATGCAATAGATAATGTCATAGAAAATTAAACCTATAAACATTTACGCAATATACATTCACACTATTGACCTTATTAAAACATATATATCATATATATGTAACATATCAAATATAATAGGACATAATGTTACACAAATTGCAAAAATAAATGTCAGTGGTGCAAAGAATAGAATAAAGGAATACATTATTAAATACATATACACACAGATAAAAACATTAAACATACATAAAATATTAAGTAATAAAAAAATGATACCATTTGCAACAAAACACAAAATACAGCAATATAAATAGCATAAAGCACATTTAGCCATAATTAAAATAATTATATAATACATATATAAACTTCACCTGGACATAGAAACATATATGAGCAAACCAAAATTTTAACTTGTCGTATTGTTTTCAGTATGAAACTACCAAATAAAAAGTTTAAGCAAATGTTTGTAATTGTTATTATCTTTCTAATCCTTGACATAGAAATTGCCTTTATTGTTTCTATAACTATAATTCTTTTAAATCAATTCTTATTATATGACTAATCACTAGAATTATTTTTTAACAATATTAATCCTCATATTGTGTCAATGCAATAATATATTGATAGAATGGTGCATCATATTAAAATATAACATTTAGTCACAGTTCAATAATAATGTGTAATCCAAATATAAAATTTATTGTGCAGTTGTGGACAAGTACACATTTAGGTACAATTCAGTAGTATTATATATAATCCAATTGTAAAATTCATTAAATAGTTATAGACAAGTGAAAACCTTTTAATAAATGAAATAAATAAACTATCTAATGTATAGAAGGAGCTATCAGTAAAAAATTAATAAACTTCTCATATTATTTTCAGGAATATGCAATAAAATATATTCAAAAAAGGGACAATTTCACTATTCCATATTCATAATTCAGTTCAGTTTAATTCTTGGAGCATTCAGTGGTCCCAAAACAGTGATCAATAGTTAAGTATATAAAATTTGTCATTAACAATTATTACAATAGTATACATTCATTTAATTTATAAAAACATATCTAGATACATGTTTACTTGTACATTGCTATAAAATAATTAGTGCCATTTGCTATAAACTCCTTTACAGAATAATTTTGCCTTTTTACAATTATTTTTAAGGTTGTTAGGTTAGGAGAAAGAGCATTTAGTACTAAAATGCATTCGTAATAAGCTTATTTTTTTAATGGAGAACAGTGTTGATGTAGATTTAATTTTTGTCCAATATTTTTGTCATGAATATTTTGGCTTATAGGAGATTTTCTTTCTATAAAAGTTCATGAGGAATAATATTTATATTCATATGGAAGATTTAGAATGTCTAATTGTTCGAAGAGGTTTCTGTATGAATGTTTGTTATGTGAACCAGAGATTATTTGAAAATAGAAAAACGAGGGCCCATAACAGATTCTTGAGATCATGTTTAATTACACTCTGCTTGCATTGTTTTTATTATTATTTACATGTGTCAACGTATAATATAAATCATTTTTAAATATTGGTTTTTTTATTCCATAGAAAGTTAATTTGTTTGTCAGAATTTCACGATTGACACAATCGAAAGCTTTTGCTAATCACAAAATATTCCTTTCATGTACTCTTTCATTGAATACAGTTAACCATTCATTAGCGAGTTTAAAGCTTGGACTTTGTGTTGAAAATCCCTTACTAAAAGATTACCGTTAACTAGAATATTGTCACTTTCAAGATAATGGCAAAGCGTGTGGTACATTACTTTCTCAAACATCTTAGAAAATATCCGTGAAATAGCTATAGTTCTATGATTAGGAGACAGTTTCCCTTCTCCTTTATT